>JBBDGP010000164.1:2460000-2781646 GCA_037952835.1 Lithobates septentrionalis
AAAAAAAAAAAAACCTGGCAGTGACCGGCCCCCAGCCCCTCCCCCACTTACCTGAACTTCAGGTAACCCCTTACCTGAACCCTCAAACTCCTTGACGGGGATGCACCGTCTCTTGGCTAAGGGGTTCCGAGCTGTTTATTGGATAGACTGATAGCAGCCATTGGCTCCCGCTGCTATCAAATCCAATGACATGGGGCCGAAACCTGCATTCTGTGTGAATGGACACAGATGCAGGACTTGGGAGCGTGCCCGCACAGGTGTTCACCAAGGAGAGCGCTTCTCCAATGTGGACACTAAATGCAGGGGAGGAGCCACCAGTGCCGCTGAGGGACTCCAGAAGAGGTAGATCGGGGCCACTCTGCAAAGCGAACTGCGCAGTGGAGGCAAGTATGACTTTTTTTAAACAACACCCACACGAGGGTTTACAAAGTAAGAAGTCAGGTCAAACTACATGCTTGTAGGCAGGTGCAGTCTAAGTTCTCCACTGCAGGTGGCGCTCAATTGCAGAGGGGAAGCCAAGATGAACATGGTTCCTCTATAGTTTCCTGGGTCACTGGGGAAGCCATCCGATTGGATGCTGATCTTCTAGATGACCATGGTGGAAATCTTGGGTCAGGCAGATTCTATTTTAGACCCTGACTTCAGGGCTTGATGTACATTTCACGTGTGGGTAGGGACTGTACATGGACACCATCCTTCCTGGAAACCTCAGTTTGTGCACAGACCGGCCAGGCTGCAGTCTATCCCTCGAGACAGATGCGGTTGGAGCATCCTGCTGTTACACTGTTCTC
The DNA here is from genome assembly GCA_037952835.1 of Lithobates septentrionalis. Taxonomy (NCBI): domain Eukaryota; kingdom Metazoa; phylum Chordata; class Amphibia; order Anura; family Ranidae; genus Lithobates; species Lithobates septentrionalis. The sequence goes on from JBBDGP010000164.1 coordinate 2,460,792, forward strand.
CACAACATTCTGTGAGAGCACCCAGTTAGGCTGTGCTTGTTTGGACTTTATTACAACACAGTTCTGTTAGTGCATCTAAAATTCAAGGGTTTACTGCTTAGCAGCAGTAACCCACAGCAGCCAAACCAGTTTTAGAAATAGAATATTTCATGGATTTAGTTTTACTTCCAGGTGCCTTAAACACAAAATTCTTTGCCACTAGAAATACCATTGCCCTTCTAGACCTCGTTCCAAAAGGTCACCAGAATTATTATATCCATCTATCCTTAGCCATTGAATGGGCTTACCTTGAATAAATACATTTGATTGGAACCACAGTTGGGTTAGAACGCATGATAACCCCTTTAGCCAATGGACTGTAGGTCAGGATGCTGGAGTAGATCAAGTGGTCCATGGTCACCTGTTGAAGTTAGATTATGCAAAAAATAAAAATAAGTTTTAGTTTGTTAAGAAGTTTCTACAAGTGCAAAAAACTTTACCCCTAGCAGAATTCTTGTACTCTATACACCTCAGTTACATGGTTTCTAGCTTGCTGAGAACTTGAACATCTCCCACTTTATCATAGAGATGGGTTGATGCAGGGGCATTTGTATAGGAGTTGCCATCGCAAACTGGCCTGCTCCAGGGGACCCGTGAAGCTCCCCAGTATGCCTGGATAGACTGAGGGCAGCGGCATGTAGAGGAACCGATCCCTTCATGCAGCCACTGAACCCTCTTCTCCTGCAGACATTGAGCAGCTGCAGGAGAGCAGTGGCTCCTCCACATGCTGCTGCCACTGCCTGTCCTTCTGCCCTGGGGCTCCTGTATACTTCCCTGGTCTGCCCCACAGCACTGCTGGGTTCCACCCACCCTGTTGGGGGGGGGGGGTTCCACCCACCCTGTTGGGGGGGGGGGGGGGGGGAGCAGGGAAAATAGCCAGTAAATGGATCCTTTACCAGCCCCTTCCTGGAGTCACAGGGTTCTCGCATCGCACTAGTGTGAACCGGCACTCAGTCTTGCAGTTGTAAAAGTTCCTCTGAAATGGCCTTCTGATTTCACTGCACTTCTCACACTGTACATTATAAGCTGCAGCAAGTCAGAGAGCCCACCTCATTTCCTGGCTGAAAAATTTAGGGACACATTGAAGGCCTGGAGAACAAAAAACGTGGTGTGCAACACTAACCACCCATCGAGAGCATGGGCATGGACCAAAAAGTGGGCATTACTTCAGTGCTTAGCATTGTAGTGTGGCATGTGCCCCCCCCCCAGCCCACATTTGCTTTGTTTTAGACATTATCGGGCCTGGGGGTGCGCTGAAGAGGAGTGGGTCAAGAGTAATCCCCAGCATGGGGGGGGGGGTGGGGGTGGTCATTGGATGCACTAATAGCCCCAGCACACCTCTGCCTGTACACACCTACAATGCTGGCAGTGGTAGAGACAGTAAACATGGCGTACAATATGCTGCAGAGTCTGAGCGATGTCCATCTACACAGCTTTGCCAGGCAGAAGGAGCTTCAGAGAGGCGGACTCCTTGATCCCAGACATCACCCAGGATGCAGACTCTACAGAACAAATGGCCAAGATGAGGGACGGTCCCAGTAAATCTAGGACAGTAGGCAAGGTGACCGTCCTTGGCTGGCCTCTTCATTAATTAAATTTACACAGTTACAATCACGGTGGCTCATCACCACATGGATGTTACCCAGAGTGATCTGCATGCAAATAGTTTCAGAAAGACTGGTACCCAGTTTGGAGGAGTGGGCTGGCACCCCAACAAGGCATTGTGATATTGCTGGCATCAGGGCTGAGGGCTGTTAAGAGGAGTACTAAGGCAGGGTGTTGTGAGCCAGTAAGTAGATTAGTATTGCATTTTTTTTCCCCTCCTGCCTGAAGTCATATTCCCCTCCTTTGCTGCACATGCTAACTCTTAATAAGGATATGGCTCTCAACTATCTACAGACTACAGAACACCTCCTGTGTTTAGGTATTGGCTGGAGAAGAGGGCAAGGTGTTCTATAGTCCTGTCCTAGGGGAACACCACTTCACCATTAATACAGGACAGTGAGTGAATGTGGGCACCAAGACCGATAACAATTCATCCTATCACATTATAGTAGCAGAATGGGAAAAAAAAAAAAAAAAAAAATTATTATCAATAGATAAAATAAGTGGTAGCCATAAACTGGCTCAAACAGCAGCTAACATCACTCACCTGTAAAGTGTTGCCACAGTCCTGGAGGTTGTTGGAGAAGAGGACGGTGGTGTCATTACTCTGCCTGGGCTCACAGGACTGGGTTCCTAGGCTCAGCTCCGAGGGTTGCACCAACATACCATTTTCATAGAAGTCCCTGTTAACCATCACCTCAATGGTGTCCTCTGTACATAGGATGCTGATGGGGGAACTGGGGGGCCCCTGCACTATCTGTGGGGGAAGGGCCCCACTAAACAAATTACCGGGTCCTCTACTATACTGAGTGCTACCTCTGAGAGAGCCCAGTCCCACCAGAGGGCGAACAACACTCTCTCTATTGGCCCCTCTAGGAGAGCCTTGAGCAGGGATGGGTCTCTGGTAATGCTGCCACCAATCTGCCTGGCGCTGCTGCCTCACTGGAGCACCACCAAATACTGGCCCACAAACCAACGCCACCAGCACCCAAATTTCCAAAGCCATCCTGACCCCAGACAACACTATGGAAGGAAAGAAAAGGACCTGTCCTTTATACCCCTCCCAGCAGACACAACACTCCCCAGCTGGGCCAAATCATGATAAGGCCGTCCAACTGGACTGACTCCCAGCAAAACCTTCTTCTGAAAACTTTTAGTTTTCATCGTCTAAGTTTAAAAAAAATAACAAGAAACCTTTCTAATAAATGTAACACTAAAAAATAATACAAACAGTATACATGATAAAAAAATAAAACAGAAATGGATATAACAGCAGCCAGTAAGAAATGCAGGCCAGAACCCTTACGACAGTTTTTTTTTTTCATCATTATTTTTTAACCACTTGCTGACCAGACCTTTTCTGGAACTTTTTGTTTATAAGTTTAAATTAGTATTTTTTGATAGAAAATTACTTATAACCCCCCCAAACATTATAGATATATATATATATTTTTTTTTAGCAGAGACTCTAGAGAATAAAATTGTTGCAATATTTTATGTCACACTGTATTTGCGCAGCATTCTTTCAAACGCAATTTTTTTGGAAAAAATGCACTTTTTTGAATAAAAAAAGAAAAAAAAAACCAAAACACCAAAGTTTGCCCAATTTTTTGTACATTGTGAAAGATGATGTTACGCTGAGTAAATAGATACCTAACATGTCATGCTTTAAAATTGTGCACACTTGTAGAATGGCGACAAACTACGACACTTAAAAATCTCCATAGGCAACGCTTTAAATCATTTTACAGGTTACCTGTCTAGAGTTACAGAGGGGGTCTAGTGCTAAAAGTATTGCTCTCGCTCTAACGATCACGGTGATACCACACATGTGTGGTTTGCACACCGTTTACATATGCGGGCGTGACTTACGTATGCGCTCGCTTCTGCGCGCGAGTACGGAATTATTTTACTTTTTATTTTTACACTGTCCCTTTATTTATTTTTACTTTTTAATTACTTTTATTCCCATTACAAGGAATGTAAACATCCCTTGTAATAGAAATAAGCATGACAGGTCCTCTTTATTGAGAGATCTGGGGTCAAAAAGACCTCGGATCTCTCATTTACCTTTAAAATAAAAATAATGACATTTTGTCTTTAGGGGAAAAAAAACCCTGTCTATCTAGGACCAGAAGTGATGTCGGAGGTCACTCCGGTCCTCCAAGGGCATAGAGCCTAGTGGGGGCCATCTTGCTCTCACTCAACATCCTGCCTATCCATCTGACGCATCGGATTGTTTTCGGGTTTAGGCGGAAACATCCGGAAATTGGCGGAGGGGGGGGCACCTCTCCCTCCGCCCCTAAAAGTGATCCCGTGGCGAATCCACCGCCAGGATCACTTTTAGCAGAGATATACTGTGGGCGGTCTTGATGCTAGCTTGGCTGTTAGATCGATTTACTGAATTCAATATATTCCGAGTCGCTGACCCCAACGCAAGTACCCAAATCTAGGGTTCTGACTTGAGTCAATGGCTTATGCCCCGTACACACGATCGGTCTTTCCGCCAACAAAACCGTGGATTTTTGTTCGAAGGTTGTTGGCTCAAACTTGTCTTGCATACACACGGTCACACAAATGTTGGCCAACAATTACGAACGTGGGAACGTGGTGACATACAACGTGTACGACGAGCCGAGAAAAAGGAAGTTCAATAGCCAGTGCGGCTTTTCTGCTTGATTCCGAGCATGCGTGAACTTTTGTGCGCCGGACTTGTGTACACACAATCGAACTTTCCGACAACAAAGTTTTGTTGGTGGAAAATTTGAGAACCTGCTAGCCAACATTTGTTGGTGGAAAGTCCGACAGCAATTGTTCGAAGGAGCGTACACACCATAGTTACATAGTTAGTAAGGTTGAATAAAGACACCAGTCCATCCAGTTCAACCTGGGTGAGTGTGTGCGCGTGTCTACAATTGTCCCTAACCCTGTACATCGCACACTCACATCAGTCCCTACCCTCAATCCAAGGTCTCCATTCATATACTAGGGCCAATCTTGGACAGAAGCCAATTAGCCTACCAATATGTCTTTGGAGTGTGGGAGGAAACCGGAGTACCCGGAGGAAACCCACCCAGGCACAGGGAGAACATGCAAACTCCAGGCAGGTAGTGTCATGGTTGGGATTTGAACCAGTGACCCTTTTTACTGCTAGGTGAGAGTGCTACCCACTACACCACTGTGCCACCCCTACACCACTGTGGGACTTTCCGACAACAAGCTCACATCCAACATTTCCTGTCGGAAAATCCGACCGTGTGTACGCGGCATAAGAAGGTTTGATGCCAGAGACAGCAACAATGTTCGTATTTTCAGGAAGAGGCCAGCAATAGTCACCCGTTTTATCCTTTCAGCACAGCTTTCCCTGAGCGCCCAATTAAACCTATTTTGCATAGAGGGGTCTATCTTTGTAGCGTTAGGCAGGTGTGTTGCCATGCGTTAACTTGCATTTCCTTTGTGCCTTGAAATGCAGTTTGGGGCGTGTGGATGCGCATTTTCAGAGCATTTTTTTAACTTAGGGTTTGGAGTGGATAGCGTTGACAGCAGTGGCGGTTGGTGCTCAAAATTTTTTTTGGGGGGGGGGGGGGTGCAAACAAACTGAGAAATTCTGAAAAAAAAACATCAATTGCAGCCTCACTGTACCATCAAACGCAGCCACTGTGCCCCATCAAATGCTCCCACTGTGCCACATCAAATGCTCCCACTGTGCCATCAAATGCTCCCACTGTGCCCCATCAAATGCTCCCACTGTGCCATCAAATGCTCCCACTGTGCCTCATCAAATGCTCCCACTGTGCCATCAAATGCTCCCACTGTGCCCCATCAAATGCTCCCACTGTGCCCCATCAAATGCTCCCACTGTGCCCCATCAAATGCTCCCACTGTGCCCCATCAAATGCTCCCACTGTGCCATCAAATGCTCCCACTGTGCCCCATCAAATGCTCCCACTGTGCCATCAAATGCTCCCACTGTGCCCCATCAAATGCTCCCACTGTGCCTATCAAATGCAGCCACTGTGCCCATCAAATGCTGCCACTGTGCCCCATCAAATGCTCCCACTGTGCCCATCAAATGCTGCCACTGTGCCCGCTCCGCCCGCCATCTGCCCGGCACTTACCCTGTCTGGGTGGGGCAGCAGGTCATGGCAGCAGGTGGCATCCTCCATGCTCCTCCATGTCTTCTCCCGTCCTCTCCTATGATTGGACGCCTGATTGGACGCCTGGCCTCCAAACACAGCGCCTGTCATTTCAGCCAATCAAGTGACAGGTTTTTTTTTCTAACACGCCTGGGTGAACTGTGAGCGCCAAGCATGGCGTTCGCTGTTTACCTTTTTTGATGCCTATTAGAGCCTATGGCTCTAATCAGGTGCTTCAAACCCCCCCCCCCCCCCCCCCCCCGCTGCTGCTGTAATTCAGGTGCCCGGCTCCCGGGGCTAGGTGCCTGAATAGGGGGTGGCAGCGGCGACCATGGATAAATTCATGCAATGCATGAATCTATCTATTGGTGATAGAGGGGGTGGCTGGAGAGAGGGGGTGGCGCCCGTGCGCCCTTATGGAGGCACCGCTACTGGTTGACAGCCATTGTTGGGGTCCACCAAGGTTCTGTTCTTGGACTTCTTCTATTCTCGATCTACACCTCCTCCCTGAGTCAGCCCTCCATGGCTTCCAATACCATCACTACGCCGACGACATCCAAATCTATCTCTCTATCCCTCAGCCCACTCCTTCAGTCTCCTCACGTATCACTAATTTACTAACAGACATATCAGCCTGGATGTCCCACCACTTCCTCAAACTCAACATGTCCAAAAGTGAGCTCATAATTTTTCCTCCCCCTCCCCATACCCCTTTCCCTCATCTCTCTATCAAAATCAATGGCACAACTATCAGCCCATCCCCACATGCCAAGGTCCTAGGTGTTATCCTGGACTCTGAAGTATACTTTCGGCCCCACATCCAATCACTTTCCAAATCTTGCCGTCTCAACCTTCACAACATCTCCACAATACGCCCCTTTCTAACCAATGAGGCCACAAAGCTCCTAGTTCACTCCCTGGTCATCTCTCGCCTCGACTACTGAAACTCCCTCCTCATTGGCTTACCTTTACATAGGCTATCCCCCTTCAGTCCATTATGAATGCTGCTGCCAGGCTCATCCACCTTACCAACCATTCAGTGTATTCTACTCCTCTCTGTCAATCCCTCCACTGGCTCCCGCTCACCCAACAAATTACTTTCAAAATACTATCAACAACTTGCAAAGCTATCCACAACTTGGCCCCCAGCTACATCACTAACCTTGTCTCTAAATACCAATCTATTCATTGTCTTCGTTCCTCCCAAGACCTCCTGCTTTCCTTCCATGCTCACCTCCAGGACTTTTCCCGAGCCTCACCCATCCTATGGAACTCCCTACCCCAATCTGTCCGATTATCACCTACTCTTTGCTTTTAGACAATCCCTGTAAACTCTTCTCTTCAGAGAAGCCTATTTTTCCCTCACCTAACAACTGTACAGTTATTTTCTCCATCAGCCCATCCACCACAGTTTTTACCTTTTTGTATTACTTGACCCTCCCTTTTGGATTGTAAGCTCTAGTAAGCAGGGCCCTCTAATTCCTTCTGTATCAAATTGTATTGTACCATCTGCCCTGGTGTAGTAAAGTGCTGCGCAAACTTTTGGCGCTATATAAATCCTGTATAATAATAATAATAATAATATAATGTTTGTTAATACCTCCTGTGCATCTCCTATCCTTTTTTGGTGTGCTGCCATCGACTTCTATGGGTCTCGCAATGCACAAGGGGTTCATTCACACCGCAAAGCACATACCAATGTATAGAAAATGCATGCCCATGGACATGCAGGTTTTAACCACTTAAAGACTGCAATACGTAGGTATATGTCTGCGGTTTAAAGTGTTATACCGGGATGATGCCTGCAGCTACAGGCATCATCCCGGTATTGTTTTATTTCAGCCAGCAATTCTGCTTTTTGTAAAAGCAACCCTAGTAGCTAATTAGCCGCTGGATTGCTTTTACAGGCAGCAGAGGCGGGTCCCCCCTCCCTACTTCTGCCAGCCTCTGGTGCCTCTCTGGGCTCTCCCATCCATGCAGAGCTTACCATAGAGGTGATCGGGGACCGGAACATCCCTGATCATCTCTATGGTATAGGAAGCCAGAAGCACCAAGTATTTTGTCACTTACGGTTTTGCCGGTTGTCAATAAAGACATTTTTGGTTTAGGAAAGGATCTGATCGCACAACCCTTGTGTGAATAGATGCACTGCGGGGATAGTGTTACAAGTGTATATTGCAATGCATGTAATGTCATGCCACCGATGACGTAAGTTAGGACAAAAGGCGTAGGGCAGACCAACACATGTAATGTCGCTCCACTAAATTATTTGGTGGAGGGGGGATTAAGGTGTGGGGTTGTTTTTCAGGGTTTTGGATTGGCCCCTTAGTTCCAGTGAAGGAAACTTTTAAGACGTCAGCATATCAAGATATTTTGGACAATTTCATGCTCCCAACTTTGTGGGAACAATTTGGGGATGGCCCCTTCCTGTTCCAACATGACACAAGGCAAGTTCCATAAAGACATGGATGAGTGCGTTTGGGTTTGAGGAACTTGACTGACCTGGACAGAGTCCTGACCTTAACCCAATAGAACACCTTTGGGATGAATTAGAGCAGAGACTTCTCGTCCAACATCAGTGCCTGACCTCACAAATGTGCTCCTGGAAGAATGGTTAAACATTCCCATAGACACACTCCTAAACCTTGTGGACAGCCTTCCCAGAAGAGTTGAAGCTGTTATAGCTGCAAAGGGTGGGCTAACTCAATATTGAACCCTGCGTACTAAGACTGGGATGCCATTAAAGTTCATGTGCATGTAAATACTTTTGACAATATAGTGTATATGCAACTCATCTGGGTATTGTATGTTATAACCCAGGTAATGGTGCATGTGCAGCTCATCCAAAATGATTGCAACTCCAATGGCGTCCCTTGGGGTGGCCAGAGGGGGCCCTGACCCCCCAACATTATGCTTTGCCCCACCACGTGCCCCCCCCAATTCAATTTTTATATATATATATATATATATGTATGTTAATGTATGCAGCAGTCAGGTCTGATTCAGGCCACACTGTCAATTACGTTACAGCTAGGGATGAGCTTCGAGTTCGAGTCGAACTCATGTTCTACTCGAACATTGGCTGTTCGCAAGTTCGCCGAACAGCGAACAATTTGGGGTGTTCGCGGCAAATTCGAATGCCGCGGAACACCCTTTAAAAGTCTATGGGAGAAATCAAAAGTGCTAATTTTAAAGGCTTATATGCAAGTTATTGTCATAAAAAGTGTTTGGGGACCCGGGTCCTGCCCCAGGGGACATGGATCAATGCAAAAAAAAGTTTTAAAAACGGACGTTTTTTCAGGAACAGTGATTTTATTAATGCTTAAAGTCAAACAATAAAAGTGTAATATCCCTTTAAATTTCGTACCTGGGGGGTGTCTATAGTATGCCTGTAAAGGGGCTCATGCTTCCTGTGTTTAGAACAGTCTGACAGCAAAATGACATTTGGAAGGAAAAAACTCATTTAAAACTACCCGCGGCTATTGCATTGCCGACAATACACATAGAAGTTCATTGATAAAAACGGCATGGGAATTCCCCACAGGGCAACCCCGAACCAAAATAAAAAAAAAAAAAATGATGTGGGGGTCCCCCTAAATTCCATACAAGGCCCTTCAGGTCTGGTATGGATATTAAGGGGAACCCCAGCCAAAATTTAAAAAAAAAAATTGACGTGGGGTTCCCCCTAAATGCCATACCAGACCCTTCAGGTCTGGTATGGATTTTAAGGGGAACCCCGCACCAAAAAAAAAAAAAAAACGGCGTGGGGTCCCCCTAAAAATCCATACCAGACCCTTATCCGAGCACGCAACCTGGCAGGCCGCAGGAAAAGAGGGGGGGACGAGAGTGCGGCCCCCCCCCCTCCTGAACCGTACCAGGCCACATGCCCTCAACATTGGGAGGGTGCTTTGGGGTAGCCCCCCAAAACACCTTGTCCCCATGTTGATGAAGACAAGGGCCTCATCCCCACAACCCTGGCCGGTGGTTGTGGGGGTCTGCGGGCGGGGGGCTTATCGGAATCTGGAAGCCCCCTTTAACAAGGGGACCCCCAGATCCCGGCCCCCCCCTGTGTGAAATGGTAAGGGGGTACTTACCCCTACCATTTCACAAAAAAACTGTCAAAAATGTTAAAAATGACAAGAGACAGTTTTTGACAATTCCTTTATTTAAATGCTTCTTCTTTCTTCCATCATCTTCTTCTTCTTCTGGTTCTTCTGGCTCTTCTGGTTCTTCCTCCGGCGTTCTCGTCCAGCATCTCCTTCGCGGCGTCTTCTATCTTCTTCTCCTCGGGCCGCTCCGCACCCATGGCATGGGGGGAGGCTCCCGCTCTTCTCTTCATCTTCTTCTCTTCTTCATCTTCTTCTTCATCTTCTTCTTCTTCTTCTCTTCTTCCTTCTTCTCTTCTTCATTTCTTCTCCGGGCCGCTCCGCAGCCATGCTGGCATGGTGGGAGGCTCCCGCTGTGTGACGGCGTCTCTTCGTCTGACGGTTCTTAAATAACGGGGGGCGGGGCCACCCGGTGACCCCGCCCCCATCTGACGCACGGTGACTTGACGGGACTTCCCTGTGACGTCACGGGGAATGCCACAGGGAAGTCCCGTCATGTCCCGTGCGTCAGAGGGGGGGCGGGGTCACCGGGTGGCCCCGCCCCCCGTTATTTAAGAACCGTCAGACGAAGAGACGCCGTCACAAAGCGGGAGCCTCCCACCATGCCAGCATGGCTGCGGAGCGGCCCGGAGAAGAAATGAAGAAGAGAAGAAGGAAGAAGAGAAGAAGAAGAAGAAGATGAAGAAGAAGATGAAGAAGAGAAGAAGATGAAGAGAAGAGCGGGAGCCTCCCCCCATGCCATGGGTGCGGAGCGGCCCGAGGAGAAGAAGATAGAAGACGCCGTGGAGGAGATGCTGGACGAGAACGCCGGAGGAAGAACCAGAAGAGCCAGAAGAACCAGAAGAAGAAGAAGATGAAGGAAGAAAGAAGAAGCATTTAAATAAAGGAATTGTCAAAAACTGTTTCTTGTCATTTTTAACATTTTTGACAGTTTTTTTGTGAAATGGTAGGGGTAAGTACCCCCTTACCATTTCACACAGGGGGGGGGCCGGGATCTGGGGGTCCCCTTGTTAAAGGGGGCTTCCAGATTCCGATAAGCCCCCCGCCCGCAGACCCCCACAACCACCGGCCAGGGTTGTGGGGATGAGGCCCTTGTCTTCATCAACATGGGGACAAGGTGTTTTGGGGGGCTACCCCAAAGCACCCTCCCAATGTTGAGGGCATGTGGCCTGGTACGGTTCAGGAGGGGGGGGGGCCGCACTCTCGTCCCCCCCTCTTTTCCTGCGGCCTGCCAGGTTGCGTGCTCGGATAAGGGTCTGGTATGGATTTTTAGGGGGACCCCACGCCGTTTTTTTTTTTTTTTTTGGCGCGGGGTTCCCCTTAAAATCCATACCAGACCTGAAGGGTCTGGTATGGAATTTAGGGGGAACCCCACGTCAATTTCTTTTTAAAATTTTGGCTGGGGTTCCCCTTAATATCCATACCAGACCTGAAGGGCCTTGTATGGAATTTAGGGGGACTCCCACATCATTTTTTTTTTTTAATTTTGGTTCGGGGTTGCCCTGTGGGGAATTCCCATGCCGTTTTTATCAATGAACTTCTATGTGTATTGTCGGCAATGCAATAGCCGCGGTAGTTTTAAATGTGTTTTTTCCTTCAAAATGTAATTTTGCTGTCAGACTGTTCTAAACACGGGAAACATGCGCCCCTTTACAGGCATACTATAGACACCCCCCAGGTATGAAATTTAAAGGGATATTACACTTTTATTGTTTGACTTTAAGCATTAATAAAATCACTGCTCCTGAAAAAACGGCCGTTTTTAAAACTTTTTTTTGCATTGATTCATGTCCCCTGGGGCAGGACCCAGGTCCCCAAACACTTTTATTGACAATAACTTGCATATTAGCCTTTAAAATTAGCACTTTTGATTATTCATGTTCGTGTCCCATAGACTTTAACGGTGTTCGCATGTTCGAACGAATTTTTTTCCTGTTCGCATGTTCTGGTGCGAACCGAACAGGGGGGTGTTCGGCTCATCCCTAGTTACAGCATGTGCATAAGACTTCATGCACACGGCTGCCTGTATGTCCCCGCTCAGGAGCTACAATGAGGAATGAGGTTGCCCGGGACCCGGGACAGAGCTGCCAATTACGGGACTGTCCCGGGCAATCCGGGACATGTGGTCACCCTATGTACGCATGAATGTATTTACCAAGTACCAGCATATACCTGCCATTGCTTTCTATGGGTGGCTGTACATAGCACTTATGGCTTAATACACCCAAATTTTACATCATATGACCCCAGGCAGCCACGTATGTGAGTCCTTAATGCAACTGAGTTAGCACCCTGCGTAAAGGCAACCCCTTCATTTTAAAAAATCTGGCAGCGCATCTTACAAAAAAAACAAAAAACATTTGCAACCTTTTATTTTAGGCCTGGTTCACACCTATGTAGCAAGGTCTTTTACCTCTTTTGGTCTAACGAGGACCTCCAAGGCCAAAGATAGCTGACATCCTTCAATATGTGGTGGGTTGTGAGGCATAGTGGGTGCAAAGATGGTGAAAATCAGTGGGCGCCAGACACTTCTTGGATGTAAAAGAGGTTTTATTTCTTTTGACAGTCCTTTTTATATATTTTGGGGGAAAGAGGGTTAGGGCCAGGACACCCTTAGATAGTTGCAAACTCAATTAACAGACTTCAATATTAGAACAGCGAAGGGAAAGGCCCAAGCAAGGCGCCACTTCTGCATGTGCAGGATTGCTGTCTCCTATGGTAACAGCCCTTTAAAGTGGCTGTAAACCCACTAAAAGAAAACCCTGCAAGACAAAGGCATAATGAGCTAATACGCATAGCATACTAGCTAATCATGAACTACTTACCTTAGATCGATGCCCCCGCAGCGGTCCTCGTACAGCGCTCCAGCCGGCGACATCGCTCCCGGGTAGTGAGTGGCCGGAGCCCGCGATACCCAGAAGTAACTCCGGGAGCGATGTCGCCAGCCAGAGCGCTGTACGAGGACCGCTGCGGGGGCATCGATCTAAGGTAAGTAATTCATAATGAGCTAGTATGCTATGCATACTAGCTCATTATGCATTTGTCTTGCAGGGTTTTTTTTTGTGCGTTTACAACCACTTTAAAGGACTATTACCATAGGAGACAGCAATCCTGCACATGCAGATGTGGTGCCTTGCTGGGGCCTTTCCCTATACAGCTGTTCTCCATGCACGCGGGAGCCGCAGGTAACGGCACACTAATTGAAGCAACGGCACGTACGTGCCATTGCTTCAGTGCACATGTGCCAATGACGATACAGGGGATATCTCCTAAACCGTGCAGGTTTAGGTGATATCCGGGGTAACTACAGGTAAGCCTTATTATAGACCAGTGATGGCGAACCTTGGGTCCCTGACTTGATCACCGCCTGAAGTTTCCCGATTCTCCACCGTGCCCTTCGGTGAGATTATGACCACTGACATGGCCTGGGAGAACCCTCACTTTTGGTTGGACTGCAAGCCGCAGTTCTAACCCTGCACTGCCCTCTTACTTCTGGATGGGCCCTCACACAGTCTGGCAGCCAGATGCCCCCAGCATAGGCCCAATCTCCAGCCTATCACCTAGTTTAGGTGATATCCGGGGTAACTACAGGTAAGCCTTATTATAGGCCAGTGATGGCGAACCTTGGCACCCCAGATGTTTTGGAACTACATTTCCCATGAAGCTCTTGCACTCTGCAGTGTAGTTGAGCATCATGGGAAATTTAGTTCCAAAACATCTGGGGTGCCAAGGTTCGCCATCACTGTTATAGGCTTACCTGTAGTAAAAAGTGGTTGTAAAGGGTTTACAACCACTTTAACAGTTCCTAACTCAAACATATCAGTTCTTTCAGCTCCACTACAACTACTCCTTGTAGTTCTTCAAAACAGAGCTCCTGGTCTCTCACTAGACCCACTGATTCACTGACTCTGAATCCCTTGAGCTCCTTCAATCTTTGCGGTGGTATCTCCCTCAAGCGTCACCCCGCTTCTCTGCTGAGTCCCTAGCTTGGCATTCCAGATACTCCTCAAGCTTCACCCCTGCTAACCGGCGAGGTCCCTGGCTTGACACACAAGGCTGCTCTGCAAGCATCTCCTCCACTGGTTGGGTCCCTGACTTGATCACCGCCTGAAGTTTCCCGATTCTCCACCGTGCCCATTGGTGACAATATGACCACTGACATGGCCTGGGAGAACCCTCACTTTTGGTTGGGCTGCAAGCCCCAGTTCTAACCCTGCACTGCCCTCTTACTTCTGGGTGGGCCCTCACACAGTCTGGCAGCCAGATGCCCCCAGCATAGGCCCAATCTCCAGCCTAGCAGCCCGGGGCCCACCACACACGTCTACCCAGAGGGCAGTCCGGGTGGCACAGAACACAGATCACCTGACCTCACCCAAATATATAGGCTCTCCCAGCAGGCCAAGGGATTAAAGAAAACCCCTGCCCATTGACTGGGACACCCACGTACCCATAACCTGACCTTGGGTTGCCCTTCTCATATCCAATACCACCAAGTACCTGGCCACCCAGTGGTAGAAGAGAAAAGTGCAAATCAATAGGTCCCTATCAATCGACCAAGATAACTACTGTTGCCAAGTACATTTGTACGGAACTCCCTGACTAAACTCCAGGGCGCTATACCTATGCAGGTTGCAGTTTGCATACTCCAGGTGCATTTTGCGTTTTTGAATACACGTTTTTAATCCATTGAAGTCTATGGAACCAAAAACCAGAAAAAAGTCCCTGGTCCTTTTCGATAAAATGCACAGATGTGAACATGACCCATAGGAGACCATGTTAAATGGACTGTAGTGTGTTTCTGCAAAACTGAAAACGCACTAAAAAATGCATAGGTCTTAAAGCACAGAAAATGTAATATGGTGCCCTTCAGTGCACATGCATTGCTGTGCCAATCAAAATGAATGACACTGCAATGTACTGTACAATGGTTGGTTCATGTGTCTAAGTAATGGTGATGTGTGACAGTACTGTGCTGTAAAACATGGATTTTACCGCAAGTTGCTGTATATCAAAGATATAAATGGTACTGATTGATCATTACACAGATGGGACAAACAATTGCTAATGTTAGAGATCAACTGCTTCTCATAATAAGTGGTCAATTGTCATTTCAGTTGCGCAGTTGAGCTGCTTTAAATGGTTTTCTTTGATCTATTTTGAATAAAGATTTCACATCACACATTTGTTGGGGAGGGCAGTTCAGCTAGGTGTGATGATCCTGATCTGCCCCAGCTGGGGAAGGGTTATAAAGGGCAACTCCCTTTTTCTGCCACATTGTGATGTTCATCTTGCAATCAGGATGGGTTGGAAAATAAGGACATGGTGCAGGTTGGCGCTGCTGCTGGTGGCTCTGGGGTTTGGCACTGTTGGGGTTTTGGCAAGACAAAAGCGCCAGTCTGATTGGTGGAAAAGCCACCAGAGGGTTGCACCTGGCCAGGGCTCTTCTAGAGAGAGCCTCAGAGAGCGCTACTGGGGAGGCCTTGATCCTGTATATGGGTTTGGGGCTTCCAGTGATGGTTCACCTAGGGGATATGCTGGTGGGAGGCTTCGAGATCTGCCACAGGCTGGGAGCTCTCCTATCGGTGTCCAGTGTGGAGAGGATTCCATGACTATCAGTGTCAGGAGGGACTTCTATAGGAATGGGAGACTGGTAAAACCCTCTGATCTGAGCCTGGGATCCCAA
Organism: Lithobates septentrionalis; assembly: GCA_037952835.1. Taxonomy (NCBI): domain Eukaryota; kingdom Metazoa; phylum Chordata; class Amphibia; order Anura; family Ranidae; genus Lithobates; species Lithobates septentrionalis. The sequence goes on from JBBDGP010000164.1 coordinate 2,476,361, forward strand.
GGTTGCAAGTCAAGTGCTGTCAGTATTGACCCCATCATCTTCCAGGTTGCCCTCCAGGACTGTGGCAACGTTGTGCAGGTAAACCTTCCTGGGAAATGTTGAGTTGTTTTTGCTTGGCTATGCAACTGTTCAGCTTGTCTTGTCAAATTTCTGCAACACTAATAGAGAAAAAAAAAACTGTCTCCTATTTTCACTTTGCTTTCTGTGTTGCCTTTCTGCTCACTGGACAAGAGGCTCCACTTAAAGCTTTGACATAAAGACTCAGTCCTGGTTCACACAACGACGACTTGTCAGGTGACTTAGCCGCCTGACAAGTCGTGTCCTGTCCTACAGAACCGTTCTAATAGGAGCGACGCAAGTTGCTCCGACTTAGAAAAAGGTTCCTGTAGTATATTTGGGGCGACTTGCATTGACTTCTATACAGAAGTTGTTTTGCAAGTCGCCGCTGAAGTCGTGTGCAGGTCGCCTCGGTGAGTCGACCTGCAAGTCGTGCCGCCCCTGTGTGAACCGGCACTTAGTTTACCATGTGTGGACTTTTTTTTTAGACTTGGCTCAAAATCTCCTTCTCTTGGCATGTTAACTATTGTTGAATCCGGGTGGAGGGAAGCTGAACTGGAAACAGTATTGTGCTGTCTATCAGGGATGTGCTTTGTACTCTACAAAGCCTTAGGCAGATTCTCATGTGTTGCCAAGATTTACTTTTAATTTTTTTTTTTTTTTTTCTCTCTATACGGCACCCCGTTTAACTGGCAATTGCATGGTCATGCAATGCTGTACATAAATAAAATGTAGATATTCCTACAAGTGGAGTGTTTATAGATTATTATTATTTTTTTTTCTTTCTACTATAAAACATATCTAATTAAAGTTACAAGTCAAACTTTATGAAATTTAGGCCAATATGTATTGTTAGACTTTTTTGTTACACACAAAAAAAGTGCATTTTTGATTTATGCAAAAGTTCTGGGGTGTGTAGTGTTCCACTAATTCCACTGACCACAGCAGAAGCGGTGTGCCGGCACCCCCTACCCAGAAGTGCAGAATCTTGTGTATGTGATTCTGCACAGAACAGCCACCCTGTAGCAGTACATCTGCTATAGGGTGGTTGTCAAGTGGTTAACTGGCAGTTACTTTGTAATGTGACACTGTATGAAGTAAAGAGATTTTGTATCTTTTTTTTTTTTTTATCTTGGTTATGGAATGGTAAGGGCCCCTGTCACGTTTTTGTTGTCTGCAACCCCACTGGAGTGACCCACCCTTTGTCCTGGTTGAAACCATCACTGGTTAATGTACATTTGTAGAGTTGTCCCTAGAGGTGACGGGCTAATGCAGGCAATGCTCAAAATGAGAAATCTGCTCCGTTTGCGGAGGAATTTCTGACTTCCTGTTTCTCCATGACAAAGTGACCCTGAAGCTTCCCCACATGGGACAAAGACCAAAATAAAAATTGTGGAGGTTACTCTTCCCACCTCTTAGACTTCATACACCTTTCAGTACAGAGATTTTGCAAATTTATTCCTGGGACCTGCAGCCGCCTTGTACAGCTGCCCATTGAGATGCATTAGAGGTCATTGTGAACCAAGGGTTTTGTAAAGCATGCTCTGAACACACAAGCTCTGCATTCAGACCATTCGTTGGTGTGCATGTGGGTGCTTTACACGACTGTCGTACATAGCCACTTCTAATGCTGTACATGGCAGTAGTGGGTCCTGAGAACTGCACAGCCGTGTGCATGAAGCCTTGGGTTATGTTTTCTGTCTGTGCCTTACTTGGGGATGCGCTATGAAATGGAATCTCTACAAAGACTGGATCTTCTGCTCTTGGCCAGTTGTCACCAGAACAAAAGCCCAGTTGGACGATTACTTCTGATGAAAAATCTTTATTTAGATGTTAAATATCTTATTACATTGTTGGCCATCGTATTTAATTCCGGTAGCTCTAGAGCAGGCATCTCCAAACTTTCTAAAAGGGCCAGTTTGCTGTCCTTCAGGCTTAAAGTGGTGATCGAGTTTTTAAGACAAACTCTTCCACCTACAAGGCCATATCATGTGCACCACATACTAGCACATTTTTAAAAGTTTATTTTTTTTTTCCTTAAAACGAAGCCTTCCAGTGGCGCGCTGTCACGCTGTAGAGGGTTCAATCTTCACCTGGTCTTCATTTCCGAGATTTCCATCTTTCCAGCTCTGTCGGCAAGGAGATTGAGCTCCCTGCTGGTGCCTTATGTTTGCGCACACCTATAACCCTATTGGTGTCATTGGATAATATTGGGCCCCATCAGTGGTGTCATTGGAAGTATGTGTCCTATTGTGGCACACTGAGGAATGCTCTTCCTGTGTCTGTGTGGGGGATTATAGCCTATTGGTATCAGTGGATGAAAATGGTGCCCTAAGGGCCAGATAAAATCAGGAAAATGGCTGCTTTTGGCCCCTGGGCTGCAGTTTGGTGAGGACTGTACAAACTGATTGTATGAAGTATGACCTGCCTTTAAAGGAATTGTACAGTGTGTTTGCATTTGACGAGATCAGGATTTTTCCTACCTCTTGGGCAGCTGGCCATGGTTTGTGGTTGGTCTACTACCTCTCCTTGGGTACAAAAGAGTCCCTTCATACAGATTATACCTTCAGTCTCTAAAGTGAGGTGCTAAATGATTAAAAGGCCAATGGGTGGTTTACTAATGGTAGCAAACTGGATTGTGAAAACCTCCTGGCTAGACTCAATTGAAGTGAAAAGTCTGTTTTGTATTCATCCACATTAAGATTTAACCAGTCTTCATCTACTGGATATCTGTGTAACATTGTGGTTTTTGCCGTAGATGACTGCAGATTGGATGATCTACTCCACTAATCTTACCTACAGCCCAGCCTCTTCCACAAATGTCCCTATTACCAGGACTAGCTCGGCTATCATCCCCATCAATTGCTACTACACCAGGTGAGTAATGAGGACTAGGGCAGATGTAGGGTAAGTCGTGTTTTGGGAGATATTTTTCCTTTGTATACGCCCTTGCTCAGACCTGAGTGGAAACTCCTAAGTTACTGTGGCCTTGGAAAGGGCACCCTGCAAAATAGCAATGCTTACCTGGGCCTCAAATCTTTGTGGTTGATTTTACATATTCCTGAATTCAGGTGTATAATACCTCACCCCCCACAGTGTACTATAGTTCTCTTGGGATCACAGTACAGTGTAGGGACTCCTGTGTAGGGACATGGCAGTTACAAAGCTTGAGGAAGTGAAGGCCTGAGGCATAGGTGGTGTGAAATATTAAGTTTGCTTGAAACAGTCACTCAAAACTCTGCAGAAACATAAAAAATGGTAGTTTAATATTCAACACATAAATGGTGGTTGTGGTGCAAAGAGATGTGCAAACTGTCACATGTAAGATGTTCATGGTTGCCATAAACTACAATTCTCAAGGGCAGCATCAAGTATTTAACACCAAAATTAACTTTACTCATTTGCAGTCTGGTAAATATGCCATTGAAAAGATTACCTTTTTTGATCCTTCCAGAAATCAAAGTGTGCTGGAACTTCCCTCTGCTATACTAAAATCTCAAGCAGTGTTAAGCCCTGCTCAATTCTCAACTACAGAACACACCTGCTTGTGTTGGATGGGGAGGTGTTCTATAGTCTGTCTTAGGGTGACAATTAGACACGTGCAATCTGCTTAATTTAGTTTTTTTAATGAATTTTTGACAAATTTGTTCGGAAATATCCGAACGAAAACACGTTTTAACGAACAAATAACTGTAAATTCTAAAAATCGGAAATTCAAAATAACTTCACTACTAACTATTTAAATTATAGGTGTTGGCATTTCCTTTTAAATTTGGCTGTTGGTGAACGCAACGAATACGAATTTATCCGAAGTTACAAATCATCCAAAACGAATGCTGTATCTAAACTGGATGGAACGTAACAAATTAAGAATAATAAATGACTACTATGGTAAAAAAATGTTGTATTAAAGTCCAGCCTGAGCTCATTTGGCTGGGCTTCTAAGGGTCACAGGAGTGCAATTTGTTTTGCACTCCTGTGACCTGTTTTCAGCGGAGAGCAGTCTTAAGTCCGCTCTCTGATGTCACCAGGATCGGTCGAGGCACCGCGTCATCCTGACTTCCGAAGCATGGATTTGCCAGGTGCCTTGACTGATGGAAGTCGCAGCGAGCTGCTGAGACTGCCGCTCCCTACCTCTCCACAGCTCAGCGCTCCAATGAACAGGGAGGAGAGATGCTGGCTGACAGTCAGCAGCTCTCCTCTCAGATCTGTGGGAACCCGAGCCTTCGCTGTTCGGTGGCTCGGTTCTCAGTGCAGACACCAGGGGACTGATGCTGCGTCCATCTAGGTTAAGTATGAATCTAAAAAAAAAAAAACCCTACTTCTCTTAATTTGTTCCGTTTCATTTGTTTCAAATTTGTAACTTCAGATAAATTTCATATTCATTACGTTCACTAACAGCCAAATTTGAAAGTAAATTCCAATACCTGTAATAGTTTAAGTTATTGATAGTTTAGATTTTTGAATTTCCGAATAGCGATCATAACAAATGAACAAACACATTTTTCAGCAGTGCACATGTCTAGTGACAATACTGTTCCACTGCTTTCAATGCAATGCCTTGCACAAAAGTGTTAATTGGTGAATACAACTTTTTACATAATGTAAAGCTTGGCTTAATTTACTTAAATTGCCTTTAATGACGGTAAGGTTGATTCTGTTGGCACAGCAAGGGTGCCAAACCAAGATACTAACTGGAATGGGCAACGTCATAAACTCCTATTACTTTTAACTGATGGAAGTGAATTGTCTTCAATGCTATTTCCAGCAACAATTAACATCTTGAACTTGGTGCTTGTCATCAGGACAAAATGGTGATCTCACCAGCTGGGGCACCAATAAAAAACCAACAGGGGTTCTAAACCTTTGCCATTCTACCCAAACACAAATTGCTTTGGACCAGTCTAAAACTTGCATCCTTATTGCATTTCTTTAGCTCAAAAGGCTTGCAGCTATAAAACTAAAACATGAAATGGATGTGTCAATGGGGTTTATTTACTAAAGCTGGAGTGCAAAATCAGGCTCACTTCTGCATAGAAACAAATCAGCTTCCAGGTTGTATTACCAAAGCTTAATTGAACAAGCTGAGGTTAGAAACTGATTGGTTTCTGTGCAGAAGTGAGCCTGATTTCGCACTGTTCCGTCTTGGTAAATAAACCTGTCTGTAATAGCAACTCTAATGATAAAGGTCTTGAGCAGCACCTGAGCTGTTCAGGCACTGTATGCTTTTTGCAGTGACTCTACTCCTGGTGGTGGAGAATCAAAGGGGATGAGAAGGTTTTTGCCCTGCAAGGGTTCAAATAAGTCTTTGGCTTTATTGTGGAAAATGGTCAATTGACTCATTTTGGCAAAATTGGATATGGTAGATATCTGGCTACTGGGGCAAAACCAGTAACATGTGATTTGGTGTGTGTGTGTGTGTGTGTGTGTGTGTGTGTGTGTGTGTGTTTTTTTTTTATTTTTTTTTTTAGAATAACATTTACATGCCAGTATGTATAATGCAGAAATGCTTCCAAATGTCTTTTTGCTGCTGTGATCTTTTTGTTGGAGGGTGACTATTCATCCTCTATGGCTCCACTATGTAGGAACAAAGCTACCCTCTCAATCACTTCTGAAATGGACTATGAGATTTGTAATGTGCACATGATTGCAACAAACACCCACTGCTCATGCCAACCAAAGCAAGGGGGGGGGGGGGGGGGGGCGCAAAGGGAATGGTTCAAGAGCTTGTGGAGGACATTGCATGGAGGCAGGAGACACAGTAAATTGAATTAAACTGATTACAGGGCCATTAAGGCCTAGTGCACACCTAATGTAGGTTGCAGTTCGCATATTCCAGGTGCATTTTGCAATTTTCAGTGCATGTTTTTGATCCATGGAAGTCTATGGAACCAGAGTCCCTGGCCCTTTCCATAAAATGCATAGATGTGAACATGACCCTGTAGGAAACCATGTTAAAGTGACTGTAATGTGTTTCTGCAAAACTGAAAATGCATAGGTGCGAATGTGTTTTAATTTTTGCAGAGTAGGGATATTTACTGTTTTATTGGTATAAATAAAACCCACATCACAAAGATAAGTTGTAAAGCTGCATTAATGCAGCTCCCACATCTAAAGACTGAATAACTTGTGATTTGTAATTTTTAAGCTTCGCTGTCTAGAGATACAGGGGATGTAGGTAGGTTGCCTACAGAAATGTTAGCTGGCACAGGCTGGGGGGGGCTGCCAGAGTTAATTTGCGCTGCTGTTCCCAGGTGTATTGGATCCAGCCTACCCACCTGACAATTGGAGGGGGGAGATTGTCCAGTATCTGGGGCTCCTGGCAGCACATGAGGACTGCTACACCAGGGAGAAGTGAAGCGTGTTGGGCCTTCTAATAGTGAAGGGGGTCAGTGATCTGGCTCGGCACAGCGGTTGGCTTCCCATAACAGGACCAAACTCATTACAGAAACCCTTACTGGCAACAAATTACAAGGAAGAAGTTGGCATGGACCTCATGCATGGTGAGACCACATTCTGTTACTGGGAATGAGGTACACTGGACTGGTTAGAAAGGGCATGGGCTCAGTGTCCCTCCTAATTGCAACTTATATCAAGCTTGGGTGCGTGGTGACACGGGGTGGCACTTTTCAAAGAAACTCTGTACTTTTATTGCTGCACACAGTGAAGACTCATCTCCAAGTCAGAACTGTCTTAATGTTGTTTTTTCACATGACTACAGTCCCCGTTGGGTCCCAGGCATTGGTGAGCGCATGCAGGGTGAATGGCCCCACCCACATGCTGCCTTTCTTTGCCTTCTAGAAATGCTAGTTGCCTGGCTCAAGCTTTATGCTATAGTCAGATCCAACATTCTATGCTAACTGTCAGAATTCCATATCTGAATTTGGTCAGTGAATTGGAAAGCATTGAAGCCAGAGCAAATTTAACACTGAGGCGCTGGCAATAGTATGTGCTCAACATGAATACCAACCCACTGCATTTTATTTGCCATAACAATGCTCCTCAGCTTGTGATAGCTTGGCTAATGGAGCTTGCTTAGTAATGAGGTCATTTAGACAAGACCCTATAAAATGTTTGTTGGCAAACACACTATAGTGCTAAAATCTTCCTTTTTGTCCAGACACGGCAATGTGAGCAGCAAGGCTGTCAGGCCAACATGGGTTCCCTTCAGCACCACAGTGACCATTGAAGAGAGATTTAACTTCTCCTTGCGTCTTATGGCTGGTATGTATGAGCAGGGATGGGGGGAGGTGGTTGGGTCTAACCCTTTCTAATCTTGTTCCCCTCTACGTCTGATCTAAATTTTGGTGTCTGCAGATGACTGGAGTGGCCCCAGAAATTCCAGAGTCTACAAATTGGGTGATATCCTCTACATAGAAGCCTCTGTGAACATTCTGAACCATATCAATCTGATCCTGTTTGTTGACAGCTGTGTGGCCACCATATCTACCGATCTGAACTCGTCTCCTCGATATGAGATCATTAATGCTAATGGGTATGTTCATTGGGTGAGGTGGGGTTTCTCTGATATCGAACTCTGAATGGTCTTGTTCTGTAGGTGCTTGGTGGATGGGAAGGAGGATTTGTCTTCGTCTTCAGCCTTCATAGCTCCAAGAATTGATCCAGGCTCATTACAGTTCACTGTCGATGCTTTCCGCTTTCAGAATGTGGCTGAGCCTACAGTAAGGGCTATTGTAACACAACATTTTATGAGAATTTTTTTTTTTTTTTTTTCTTCTCTGGCTACTTTTATTGCAGAATTTATTGCTCTTCTGTTCTAGATCTACATCACATGTCAGCTGAGAGTTACTGCAGCCACCCAAGTCCCTGACTCTATGAACAAAGCCTGTTCCTACAGCAAAGCCACAAGCAGGTGACCTTAAAATGTGTACAATATTTTGGCTCTCTAGGGCCACATGAGCCACCCCCTCAATTGTTATAATCTGTAGCACTACCACCACATGAACTGCTTGGTAATTTTAGGTTCTTTATACTGTGCCTCAACTCCACACAACCTCAGCCCCTCAGACATGCTTGGTTAAATGAAAGCTACTGCAAGCACTTGTAAGAACACTAGTATATATTCCTTTACCTTGGCTATAAATTGGTGCCAGGAAAGACCCCAATAGACACAGGACTGTTTACCAATAGTCTTAAAGTATTAGTACAGGTTAGAATAAATGGTGGCTTGAGCATAAATGAACACAGAAGGTGGGTTCAGATTCACAGTCCACTAGACAATATAATCACTATGCCAAGGTATCTTAGGATAGTTCCATATCACTAGACTGGCAGTAAAGTAGAACTATATGCAAAACCTTAAAGTATAAAGTAAGGGCTATAACCACTTTTTTTTTTTTTTTTTTTTTTTTTTTCCCCCAATCTGTGTCCCATTGGGCAGATTTTATTTCACTTCAAATCAGCCAAAGTAGGAAGTGAAGGGAAGTCCCAAAAAAATAAAAATGGGGGGGGGGGGTGTCACTGGCCAACTGGAAGATTTCACCTCTATTACTTTTCTTGGGACAACCCAAATTCTGAGGGGGGGGGGGGGGTCCTTAATTTCTTTTAATGATAATGGTAAACATGACAAATGGGGAGTGACAGAACAGGCAGCACTTAAAGTCAAATGTTTTAATCGCTCTCTAATAAAACCATTTTTTTTTTTTTTTTTTCTTTGATACTTGTAATTCATGAATTAAAGTCAAGTCAGCAATAAAACAGCGTATATAAGCATTAACTGCAGTGTGAATAATCTAACTAGTCTAGAGTCAACAATATGGTGTAATGTCCCCTGATGTACATCTGAGCATAAACAATTGACAAAAGTATCTCTAGCAGCTGTAAAGGAGCAGTCGTTAGTCCTAATATCAGCCAGCTAGCGTTGGGGACCAGTTGTATCATTGGTACACATGAGACCAGTTCCACTCAAACCTGCAAGCAGCATTAGGGATACATGGTGGCTGTGTGGTCAAAGTCTCTCGTAGCAGATGTTAAATTCCCTGCAGCAGCTTGCTAGTCCCAGTGAAATTGCAGCTCACAATCCAGTTGCACAGTTAGTCCAGTCTGCTCTGCAAGCAGGTGACTGTGGCTGTGGGCACCCCTAAGCTCAGCATTCCAGATACTGCTTATGCTGCCATTATGCGTCAGTGGTGACACACACTGGACACCAGTAGTCCTCCATAGCAAGAGGAAGCAATGTCCTGTACAGCCTGCCTCCCAGCAATACCCTCTGGCAATGTACTTCAAGCTCCGGACTATTTACCACAGTGCATTGCTACCTGACTGTCTATTGTACGTCTTCTGCTTAGCAGCTCCCTTCTACTGAAATACCAGTTCAGCACTGCAGAGAAGTAGCTCCCTCATTTTGGTAGTCCATCCATGGAAGATGTAGTCAGAACTTATTGCACTCTATCCTGATGTATTTCCCTGGAGCTTCCAGATGTAGGGGGGGGGATCCTGTTATTTTCTTGAAATTCTTTCTAAACTATTGTAAGATTTTCTGGCTTTTGACTTTCAGGGAAGGCTCTCAAGATCATAACTCTACACAACAGAAATCTGCCACTCCCATGCTGGACTTTAAAGTGGAGTCGTCCCCCCCCCCCCCCCCCCCCCCCCGTGTAAAGTCAGCTCTGCAGCTATGAATATAGTAGCTGCAGACTTTTACTATTAGGGCACTTGCCTGTCCAGCCATCCAGCATTGTCCTCACCCAAGCAGATTCTTGAATTGGCTCTCGGGTGCTGGCACTGCCCCATCCCAGCTAAGGGAAACCAGCAGTGAAGCCTTGCAGCTTAACAGCCAGTTTCCTACTGTGCATGAGGGAATCCTGCTGTGGGGGGAAGGAGGGGGGTCAAATTTTGGCTCACTTCACCGTGACAAACTCATCTGGAAGTGGGAGCAAGGAGCTGTCAAAACCAGGTTACCCCCCCCCCCCCCCCCAAAAAAAAAAGTTGCCAAATGTGGCAGTGAAGGCAGACAAGCAGAGCTTTCCCTCTTCAGAAGCACACCAGACATGTCTGCTTGTGCTATATTGTAGCAAGATGTGAATCTCCTACCAACCATGATAAATCGACAGATTCAGCCCAAAACCTAGAACTTAATAGACTGATATAACACTTATATTCTGTGCTCAACACTGTCCAGCACCTGTACTTTATGGCAGAGGCTGGGGAAATGCTTATCCAATACTAAAGTAACCTTCAAGCTAGAGGGGTGGTGGGTGGGGTTTTTTTTGTTTAAATAGCAGTGTTTTGGTTTGATCAGGGGTTTCCTGAGTTTGCTTGCCCCTGGAAGAAACTCTGAGCATATGGAGGGAGACTATCGGCCAAATATTTATCAGGCCCCAGCCAATCCCTGGGAATGTGTATCCAAAAGGTGGCTGTGGAGGTGATAACTGTGCAGGTGGCCTGACTAGTTTACTCTTTTCACCCTTAAGGGGGCTGTTGCCCCTAGGGACAGATAAAGTAAGGTTGGTCAAGGCCTCAGTAGGTGCTGGGCTGAGGTCCTGGGGAAGAATTACCAAAGTGTTTGTGTGTGGGTTTTTTTTTTTTTTTTTGCTGGAGGGCACTACCCTGGTCTGGAAAAGGGCAAAAAATGAATACACACACACACACACACACACACACACACACACACACACACACACACACACACACACACACACACACACACACACACACACACACACGAACGATCTGCCTTTTGGATGCTGGGTGGCAGACAGCTACTGAGACATTGTAAATGGACCTGTCTGTTGCTTTTAATTTATGGGATCTGGCCTAGAGAAAGATTGTCTCCCTCGCTTAGAAGTGTGCAGCTGTCCTGTGGGGACTGTTATAAGTTAGTGTTGGGTGCCTTGACCAAGCTCTGTGGCTTGTGCATGCATTTGCAAATGTGTGCAGACTAAACCCCTGCTTTTAACATGCTGTTAGACAGGTTATTTGGTTGTCTGCAGGCTGGTCGGTAAGTTAAAGCGGGGGTCCACCTATTTTTTTTTTTTTTTTTTTTTTTGAGTTCATTCACAAACTTTTCTTCTCAGCATTACATACTCGCATATTGTGTGTAATATTTCCGCCTGTGTCAGATTTCGTTGGAAAGAATAACTTATAATATTCACTGCAGGCGGTTTCCATCTTCTTGTGGGCTTCAAATGCCCACAATGCATTTATTTCCTGGATGTGGTGAATGCTGTGCTCCCAGCATTCACCGCTTAGTGGCATCCTGGGAAGCCTGAGACTAGCTCCCAGGAGTCTGGGAGAGGCTAGAAACACGCCTACTCCCACGGGAGGAGAACCAGGAAGTGCAAAGAAGAATAGAAAAATGTAATTACGGCGATTTAAATTTAAACGGCATGTCGGCATCTAGGCAAGGAAGTGAATACATACAGATATTGTTCAAAATTTGGGTGGAACCCCGCTTTAAGCTTGGTTTTTTTCTCGAATCGTCTTCCAGGGCAGCATCTGAGAGATAGGCTCCTCCTCCCTGAAACAGGAAACACATTAGTCCACCATTATAAATTTCACAGTCTTACCTGCGTGCCTCAGTTGTTTGTGTTTCCTCCGGACCCACAGGAGCTGCAAAAGAAACGTTTGTTATTTTACTTCAGTCTCTGTGCTAGTTGCAGGAGACTCCCTGCCAGCATCCCATCCAGCCCAGCGGGCCTTGGGAGGGCGAGCAGGGGCAGCATATTTGAGCAGTATTGCTCTGCCTGAGATTTCACCCCTACAGAGGGGTCTGCAATCATCCCCCCAAGCTACAATAATGCACTGACATTTCCCCCATGCCGCTGCTCAAGGGACCTGCTGCAGTTTTTTCACCAGGGAATTCCATGTGCAAACTCTGGCAACATACTCCCAGACATGAAGAGCGAACAGTGGTGTGGGTGCATGGATGCCTTACCCCCTGATTACTGCCGCGCCGGACCGGTAGGTGCCTCACGGCTTATTTTTTGTTCCTCTCCTACCCCTGTGATGTCCGCACCTGCCACCCACTTGATTGCCGTTTTTTTTTTTTTTTGCTGCGATCGGCGTCCTCTACACACCGCAAAACAGGCCTCTCCTCATGGAGGCTTGGTGGGGTGTACCAAGATGGCGCCAGAGACACTTCCGGGTTAGCGGCCATTTTCCTGGAGCCTGCTTCCAGGGATACAGAATGGGCTACGGTTACATCACTTCCGGGGGCGGGAATTAAAAAAAAAAAAAAAAAAAAAAAAAAAATTTTTAATAGCAAATATATCAATATGCATGCATACTGCAGCAGAGTCCCCCTCCCTATTGGGCCCAGAAGGGAGGATACCAATTGCAGCGGCATGTGCAGGTATATCCACCAACCTGCACGGGGTCAGCTGGGGGCGGGGCCGGAGCTTAAGCAGGAAGCAGTTAAAAAGGCCCCTCTAAGCAGAGGATCCTGGTGGCTGACCATGTCTGACGCTTCTCCACCCTGCCCTGCAGATCCTGCAAGCCAGGACAGCTCCAAGGTAAGCCAGAATACTCAAGAGTCACCTCTGTCTTAACCTTACTGTAAAACTGCCTACTTACAGGCAGCCTTTACCCGCCTACCTCATGGGGACCTTTTTTGTGCTTGATTTCAGGCAAAGACCCCTGAGGAAAGGGAATTGGAAAGCAACAAAACATGTGCTTTGTGCAGCCACCGGTTTTCCCCAGAATGGGGGGGAAAAAAAAAAAAAAAAAAAACCCTTATCAAAAATGTATAGATAAAATGGTGGCCAAAGAATCGCAAGGGTATCTGAAAGATCTGCTCAGCTCTTTCAAGAAAGAAATGGAGCACCATGGCGCCTCTACTCTCAGCTATTAAAAAAGTTAGAAGCGCCATCAAGCGTCAGTCAGACCAATACCCCGTCTACCACCGGATATGCGTTCCTTCAGGTAACAAGGAACAGACAGAACAAAAGGATTCGGATGAATCAGAATCGGAGAATGAACTTTGCTCAGACTCCGACGAGGAAGATGCAGTTTCAGAGGGCAACATTATTTCTATCAGGGGATACGAATAGCCTTCTAAAAGCCATAGCGGACACGCTCGGTATTAAAGAACATAAATCCGCAGAACTTACAATACATGACAAGATGTATAAAGAGCTACAACCCAGAAAGCCTAGTACATTCCCTGTACACCAAACTCGTAAAGATATCTTTTAAAAAAAAAAAGTGTGGGAAGACCCAGAGAAGAAACTCTTCATGCCAGCCACAGTCAAACGCAGACCCGTTTGCAGAGACGGACACCAAAACCTGGGCTAAATGCCCCAAAGTGGATGGTTCTCTGGCAAAAGTCACAAATCTGACTTTGCCTTTGACGACGCCGGTACCTTAAGTGACCCCATGGAAATCCCGCAATGGCTTCCACCTGCACAGCCCGGACTTTATCAATCTGGCTAACCCAGCTTCAAGAACTTCTGGAGAGTGACACACCTAGGGAGGGCAGCACAGTGGTGTAGTGGGTAGCACTCTCACCTAGCAGTAAAAAGGGTCGCTGGTTCATATCCCAACCACGACACTACCTGCCTGGAGTTTGCATGTTTACCCTGTGCCTGTGTGGGTTTCCTCCAGGTACTCCGGTTTCCTCCCACACTCCAAAGACATGACATCCTTCCACGGGAGACATTTATGGCGACAACAGACCTATAGGATGCCTACCTACATGTCCCCATAAAGGAGGGTCATCCAAAAATTCCTGAGGTTCGCAGTACAAGGGCCAGCAACTACGCCGCACCCTCAATACACAGCTCTCCTTTTCGGCATCTCCTCTGCACCAAAAATCTTCTCAAAGATAATGGCAGAAGCGTTAAAAGGTCTAAGACAACTAGGTATTGGCATAATACCATATTTAGACGATTTACTGTTCTTTGCGGACTCAGCAGACGCCCTAGAAAGCAACCTGTGCACAAGTATGTCCTATCTGCAAAACCAGGGATGGATAATAAATGCAGAAAAATCACAGATGACCCCAAGCCAGTGAGTGGTATATTTGGGCTATATACACTGGACTCCAGACTAACTAAAACCTTCCTAATGGAATAAAAGAACGAAAAAAAAAAAACACACGGGCAGTAACCTTCCTAATAAGGACCAACGCCATAACATTCAGACAAGGTATGACTGTACTAGGACTGATGACGTCTTCTATTCCAGCTATCACCTGGGCACAGATTCACATGAGACCTCTACAGAACTACATTCTGTCCCAGTGGGATGGCAGCCACTCATCCCTAGACAGGTCCTTTCCTGTTCCAACCACAGTCAAACTAACACTACAATGGTGGCTCAATCTACTTCGATACATTGAAGGACGCAAATGGGCCCAATTTCAAGCCAATCGTGATCACCACCGATGCCAGTGCCCTAAGCTGGGGGGCACACTTGGAGGGCCTCTGCTCACAGGGAAAATTTGACCTCCAAATGGTCCCAAGCCTCCTCAAGCATGAGAGAGCTAAAAACGGTGGGGGAAGCATTAAAAGCGTTCAAACCAGCAATACAGGGGAGAAACGTAAAGTTACAATCGGACAACGTCACGACTGTGGTATACCTAAACAGGCAAGGGGGACAAAGTCCCGAAGCTTGATGAAGCTGACGGAAAAAATCCTACGGGCAGAATCAAACAAAGTCAATATCGGGTATCTATCTGAAAGGAACAGACAATACGCTGGCAAACTTCCTGAGCCGGAAGACCATAAAACAGACGGAGTGGTCTCTGAACCAAGCGACCTTCGCACAAGTCACTCAAAAGTGGGGAGTACCCGAGGTAGATCTATACGCCTCCGAAGCGATTGCAAAATCACCAACATTCTTCTCTCTGGACCCCATAGATGGCAACAGCGGCGTAGACGCCTTCAACCAGAGCTGGGTATGGCAACTATGCTATGCATTCCCTCCAACTGCCATAATACCAAGGATGATTCCAAAAATAAAGGCAGAGAGAGATCAATGGTGATACTAATAGCACCGCACTGGCCACAAAGGGCATGGATCAGCCACTTGGAAAAACCTCAGCATCCAGCCTCAGCTGACACTGACGGACCATCCAGATCTCCTATCGCAGGGCCCAGTCAACCACCCGAACCACAGAATCCTGAAGCTTTCGGGCAGGGTACTGAAGGGGTGAGACTTCAGAACAAAGGATTGTCAGACAATGGGATCGATACCATCCTAAACAGCAGGAAGCCCGGAACTAGGGCGATCTACGAGGAAGTGAGGGAAAAAAGTTTGTCTCCTGGAACAGAAACAAACCATATTCCAAAAGAGGAATAATCCCAACAATCCTGGATTTTCTACAAGATGGAGCAGACAAAAATATTTCCCCAAGTACGCTGAAGGCACATGTTGCAGCACTCTCTCCTCGTTCATAGACACAAGACTAGCAGAGGACCCGCAGATAAAGCGATTCCTGATGTCACTCAAAAGAGCTAGACCAGCCAAAATGAATAGAACTCCAACTTGGGACATGCCCACAGTACTTAGAGGCTTTCTTTCCCCTCCATTTGTACCAATGGAAGATAGCTCAGACAAAAACCTTACCTTAAAGACTGTACTTTTTGTGGCCCTAGTATCAACCAGAAGAGTGAGCGAAATCCAAGCACTGTTTATAATGGAACCATACTGCCTAATACATTTAGATAAAATAATTCTCTCTCCAGACCCGGCCTTTCGGCCCAAGGTCCCCTCAACATTCCATAGAACCCAAAATATCATCATACTTTTGCTTCCAAAAACTATGGCTAGCGAAAAGAGACACACTCACAACAAACGCGATGTAGGAAACATACTTCGAAAGAACGAAGGATTGGCGAAGAACGACCTCCCTTTTTTTGTCCTTTTATGCAGGAGTCAACAAAGGGAAACAGGCTTCCAAGAATTCCATCAGCAGATGGATAAGAATGGCCATACAGACGACCTATGAGGCACGAAGCCTCACTCCGCCAAGCGGGATCAGAGCACACACAACCAGAGCCTGGGCTACCTCGGTCGCAGAGAAAGCAGGGGCAACTCCGGAGCAGATCTGCAGGGCAGCGACATGGTCGAGCTTCAGTACCTTCGCAAGGCACTAACGCATAGACCAGCTGTCTGACCAAGACCAGGCACTTGGTCGCAAGCTGCTCCAGTTTCTATCCCCACCCTAGTAAGTTGCTTGATACATCCTCTCAGATGCTGCCCTGGAAGACGATTCGAGAAAATAGAGTTAGGTACCTGGTAACTCTTTTTCTAAGAAGTCTTCCAGGGCAGCACTAGTTCCCACCCTTGAAAAGACAAATACCAGGTACAACGGGGGAGCTTTTAAGATTTACTGAGATTTCCTTCGGTGCTTTAATACAACTGAGGCACGCAGGTAAGACTGTGAAATTTATAATGGTGGACTAATGTGTTTCCTGTTTCAGGGAGGAGGAGCCTATCTCTCAGATGCTGCCCTGGAAGACTTCTTAGAAAAAGAGTTACCAGGTACCTAACTCTATTTTTCCTTGTATTTATCCATTCTTCCTTATCCTTATCCTTGGCCTTGTTTGTACCTGTTAGCCTTCCAATGCTTCTTACTGCAATAGCCAGCTATAGATGGGAGCAAGTGGCTTTTATTTTTTTTTTTTTTTTTTTTTTTTTTTTTTTTTTTCCCTTCCACAGAATCTATGTATGGGAGCTTGGAGAAACCGATCCTCCTGTTACCATGCAAGTGTTTGGGGGGGGGGGGGGATGTATCCCATGCCCTGACCCCTCTTCTGTTAAAGTTCTGAACTGTCAGTCAAAGGCTGAGCCTGAATTGTCAGTGTTAATGTGACTACCTCTGTACTACTTTTGGGAGTGTCCCCTTCAGGGGTAGTGCTATCTGTCAATAGAAGTTGCAAAATGTGGCATATTTAGGTTTTGGTAAATGGTGCTACTTGACATTGTTCCAAGATTTAAAATGGAACTTTAGTCAGAAAATTAAGTCCTAGATCACTTCAGGCTGGCCCCTTTTGCGCAGGTATAGCTATGTAAGACATTACAAATTGGGGTCTATAATTAAAATCCAGTAATGCACTCTCGTCCTGCTCTGCACATGCTCAGTTGCTCTATTTTTAGACACTGCTAAGTTTGTAGAGGCTGATCTGCTGACATCCTATACAGCCAAGGTAGCTGCATTTGTTCTGCAACTGCCAGGGTCCTGCACATGTGATCAGTTATGAACCCAGGCATTTGATGGTTTTGGTTGAGGGCACAAGCAAAAGTGACAATGGCATTCCAGGAATGTATCTGTTGACCCCATTAAATCAATTGGGTTTAGTTCCGCTTTATGATTTGCTGTTCAGGCAGGTCTCTGGGCTTCAGCAAAATGGCAGTCTTCAGCAAGAAGAAACAGGAGCAATACTGGACCAAATTTTGGTAGCATAACATATGTCCTTGCTAAAGTGTGTGTGTGTGTGTGTGTGTGTAATAAAAATATATATATTTTACATTAACCATCTCTCTTGCTCCTAGCTGGTCTGCTGTGGAAGGGTCCAATGACATCTGCCGATGCTGTAACACAGGAACCTGCAGTGCCCCTTCTGGGGAGCGCTGGTTTTTGGGATCATTTGAAAGGGGACACTGGAAGAGAGACATTGGTGAGTTTGACTGAAGCTGCTCTTATTAACCTTGTGAAATTGCATGTCTTGAGGCTGCTGCCTGCAGTTACAACTTGACAAGTCATTACCTAAGCAAACATCCAGTGAAGTTGGGGTGCATGGAAAAAAACAGTAACTGATATAGTCAGACTTAAGATAATGGGAGTCCTGGAGCTCAATTATGGATGGGCTGAACACTGCAAAAAGTTCTAGCGAACAGGCAAACCCTATCGAAGTCTATGAAAAATC
The DNA here is from genome assembly GCA_037952835.1 of Lithobates septentrionalis. NCBI lineage: Eukaryota > Metazoa > Chordata > Amphibia > Anura > Ranidae > Lithobates > Lithobates septentrionalis. The sequence continues at coordinate 2,494,249 of JBBDGP010000164.1, forward strand.
AAGTGCTAATTTTAAAGGCTTATGTTATTGCCATAAGTGTATTGGGACTCGGGTACTGCCCTGGGGGACATGTATCAATGCAAAATTTTTTTTTATTTTTGTTTTCCTTCAGATCCGCCCTTTAGCCGAATGACAACTACAGCACAGATCTATTTTGCTGGGAGGGTGTCAATAGACGTCCTCCCCTTTGCGTGCTCCCCCTGCAGGGCGCACACGCTGTGATCACCAAGGTCAATGAGACTCGGGTGATCAGAGTAAGGGACAGATTCCGGCCCTTACCACGTGATCAGCTGTGGTAAATTTTTTTTTTTTTTTTTCTTCTTTTTTCTTTTTTCTTTTTTCTTTCTCAATTGCATGCTCTTCAAGTTGGGTTGGAACGCAATCCTCTCCAGCAGACTTGTAAAACGTGGAGTGGTATTCTGCCTTACAGCTAGCGGGGATACATGGTACTGATTTGTGACATATCAGCATGAGAATTTTTAAGGTGTAATATGTTCTAAATGGACCCTGAAAAGTGTTAATGCCCTGGCAACAAACTGCTTCTTTACTGCTTTCTAAAACCCAACATTTTTGCAGGTCTTCATTCAGAACGTGGCCTGGCCACTCTTGGTCCTCTCCTGGTGATTGATGCACAGGATCGGTTGACGCCAAGAACAAGTCATAGTCACACTTCCAGAATATCTCAAGAGTCCAGACCTATACAGCTGTGGATGTTGGTGACCGCAGCTTCCGTCAGTCTGGTGCTGACTGCTGCTACTGTCACTTTGATTGGAAAATGTGTCCTGAGCAAATTGTCTTTCTGAGATTTAGTGCAATAAACTTTTTTGATATAAAATTCTGATCTTCTATTTCATTTTGGGTTAAGAGTTTTGCACATGTTATGGAAACCCATCTCGTTACTGGGAATGTATGTAACCACTTGCATACTAACCTTTGCATTACCAGGGCCATGTTCAGTGCTGTGACTGTTTGGGTAACAAATTTCTATACAATTCTTTGTGTGGCCATCCCTGCTCAATAAGGTTTGACCACTTGACAGATATCTGTCAATGGGACATGTTAACTTTTCCTCAGCAGCCAAGCTGGCAGGTGCTGCTGTCAATGTCCCGGCAGGACAAATGTATTTATTTTTTATTTTTTTTGTTCCCTTTCCCCCTGTACAAGCGGCTTTACACCTGGCTCCAGCCACCTTTTTTGCCCTCTACCCACAGCTCTGACAGAACCTCGCTGTCCTCTACAAAGCCATTGTCTGTTTCAGGATGCTGGAATACAACTAGAACCAGTTGCAACAGGGAGTGAGCAGTAAGTATATTCTGTGATCCTCTGCCACTAGACTAATTCAACCATAAACCCTTGCAGTGTGGGGGGGCCCTACTGCAAGTAGTTTTCTTTCCCATTAAGTTGGGCTTTAAGGACAGCCCCACTGGAACCAGAGTACTCTGGTAGCAATCAGGGAGGGGCTATTCACAGCAACTGAGCAGTTCTGATATTGGGCTCTGGGCTGGCTGTCCACATACTGATTTTGATATTGGAGGACCTGGCTGCATATCACCCCTCCACTTCAGGTGTGGCTCCTCTGACCTGCTGAGGCAGGGAAGCAGAGGGTTCTCTTCCCTGAGCAAGACCAGGAACCCAGAGTTGTACAAAGTTTAAAGGGACTTTCCCTGCATATGAACATGGTGCATAAATGGGCACTCCACCCGACTGTCCCTGGCAAGTTTGCAGACTGTTAAACTTCATTCTATGCAAAGTGTATTGTCTGCCAAAGCTGGTTGCTGGGAGAGCCTCAGGGTTTAAGTCTTTCATCTTTTAGGGGTTACTGTATACCATCCCTGCCACGGTATCAGCTGTACAGCATGCCATTCCTCAGGACCAGATGGGACGGCTTAGCGGTTTGTTTGTTTGTTTCTGGTTGTAGCATTTAATCTTTCCCAAGGACTGGGCAACCACTAACAATATCACCCATTAGGGGGTCAACCACTGAATTATCTCAATCTTGGTCTAGCCATAATCCTCCAGTAGATGCATGAGGAGGGTCTCTGGAGGCCTACTCAGGCCTTCTCCAGTGAAGTCAGATTATTTATTCAACTTTGTCTTCAGTTCTTGAATGGGTTGTCATTCCATTGCACCACCCTACTGCTCAACTCCTAGAAGCAAGGCATCCTAGTGTAATGATTGTCACTGTCTGGTTAGGGCAGTATGGCACTCGACAGCCCCAACACAGAATTTGTGACTCCGGAGCTGAGCTGCTTTTCTGTCAATTTCAGGGTGGCTGTCTCCCATGCAGCCATATTTGTGTTAGCGGCAGGTGGGTCTATCAGTCTTCCACCTCCAATGGCCATAGGTGCATCCAGATTCTGTGAATATCTGATCATGAGATGCTATGGGTGCTTCTGATTGTGGAACATCAAACCTTTCTCTTGTAAGGCTTCTCTAACCTTGTCAGACAGCAGTCCATCTACAAAATATTTCTCCATCTGCCTGAGCTGGGCAGTCCTGCTAATCTCCTATCCTTACAGTGTATCGCTACTGTTATGTCTTGAAGTTCCAGTACATATTGCAGAATGGACTCTCACTCTGCTTGACGGTGATGGACCCTAAGGTCTCCTTATAGGCATGTGATGGTTTGCAAACCAAAAAAAGCCTGCGCTCAACAAATGTTCTAGCAATAGTGAATTACTGATCTTCAGCTACTCCAATATTGGTAAGACTTTAACTGAAAAAGGCAGTCTTTTGGGCTTTCCCAGTCCACCGGGGGCTGCAAAGACAAAGGACTCATCTGCCTTGCGTATTACCTTTTTTGAAATTCCTTTAAAAGTGATTAAAACAGATCTATACCCGTAACAGCATAAACTTTTAAAGACCATCACTATCCAGTTTCCAGCATAGCCTGGTCCTCCCTCCCCTGCATGAGTTGCAACCACAAGAATGGTTTCACAATGAGGGACAGTCTAGCCCTGTGGTAATTGAACCAATGTTATATACAGATCTGCTCTTGGTATAAAGTAATATGAATACAGTCCTTAGTGTTGCTCTTTTTCTGGCTAAGTTAAAGCCCTTCAAAATGTTGACGCATGTGAATGAGGCATGGCTATGATGTGTAGTACCAATCATGTACCCAGTAGTAGGTGGGTTGAAAAGGATAGGGGATCTTTAGGATGCAATTTCAGCAGTTGGATGAAACCCATGTTAAAAATGGCCAGGTTTGGCCTAGTTCAGCAGCAGAATGCTAGGGCTGTTGCGTGAAGCAGTTTGAAAAACACAAACTTCTTCTTGCATGTAGACTGTCAGGATTCCAGACTGACTGTGGGTCTGACCCTTTCACTGCTTGCCTTTGGGGTTTCCTTCAACTGCCCAAGACATTGGAACGCCCCCCCCCTAATTCACTACTGGAAAAGATAATGTATAGCAGTGGGATGCATCCCACAATATACCGTATATACTCGAGTATAAGTCGTTCCGAGTATAAGTCGAGGCCCTAATTTACCACAAAAAATGGAAAAACTTAGTGACCTGAGTATAAGACGAGGGTGAGAAATGCAACTACTGTAAGTGGAAAAGAGGGTCAACAATGCCCATTTGCAGCCTCACTGTGCCCATTTGCAGCCATAGGTCCCCTGAACTTCAAACTCGGTAGTTAAGGGTTCCTAGATGCCCCCTAGCTGCAGCCAAAATTTGGGGTCTCTAAACCCAAATGGTCCCGAAATGACACTGCTGCAGATGGACACAGTTGACCGACTTTGTGGCCCCGTATCTCTGGGCCACTTGGTGCTAGGAACCCCAAATTTGTCGAACGAGCACCATAAAATATCCAAAGCTGGGGTTTTTAGCACCAAGTGTCTCCGAGATACAGGGCCCCAAAAATTGGTTCAGTAAATGTCAAGCACTTTTCTGCAGCAGAGAATGACATTTTCCAAACCGGGTTTGGGGCGCCCTGTATCTTGGGGCCACTTGGTCCTAGGAACCCCAGCTTTGAAAATGTTATGGTACCAGTTCCACTGGGTGTGCATACCAAATTTGGGGTTCCTAGCACCTAGTGGCCCTGAGATACGTGGCCCCAAAATCGGTTCAGAAAATGTCAAGCACTTTTCTGCAAGAGAATGACATTTTCCGAACCAGGTTTGGGGCCCTGTATCTTGGGGCCACTTAGTGCTAGGAACCCCAACTTTGGATATGTTGTGGTACCAGTTCCACTGGGGTTACACACCAAATTTGGGGTTCCTAGCACAAAGTGGCCCTGAGATACGGGGCCCCAAAGTCGGTTCGGAAAATGAAATTTTTTGCTGCAGAAAAGTGCTTGACTCCAGTATAAGTCGAGGGCGGCACTTTCAGCACAAAAAAATGTGCTGAAAAACTCGACTTATACTCGAGTATATACGGTATATATTAGACTCCCATACTACCACTTGGTTGCTACTTAAGCTCATCTAAAGGTATATGTTATTCCCCTTAATTTTATTCAGCAGAATTAGTGTATGCATCCTCCCAATACTGATAGCCTATAGATATTATTTATCCAACCAAAGGCTCCCCTGGTTAAACAATGATATCGTTAACAAGAACTCTTGCAATTATTAAGATATATGGGGGGGGAATTGTTTGGTTGCTATCGCTCCCTATATATATTGTGCTACCACCTTTTGCAGGGGGTCCATGCCCCATTTGACATCATTGTAACTGTATCGTTCTACTGTTAACGCCTTGTATTTTTGGGGGAGAGTCAACAGCTACACGATTTGTAGCTGCTGTCTTTGAATTTTTCAATTTATATTTTTGGAGGAGGGAGAGACTAAAGTTCCTCTTTGGAGGGGCAGTGAATAACTTGTCTCAACTGCCTGGTTTTACCACATTCCCCAACCACAAGTGTAAACAAGCCCATAGTCTGGACATGGGGAAACTTTTTTTTTTAATTTTAAAAATTAATTCTGGAGTAAGACAAAACATTGGAGACAATTACAATAGGGGCAACAATAGAGTAACTAATCCAACCCCCCCCCCCCCCCCCCCCAAAAAAAAAATATCCTTACTATGTAGTGTGCTAAGCACTGAGTTGCCTATTAGCCAGGAATAGTTCCAAAATACAGGGAATAATAGAAATGACATGTCTCTGGCCCTGTATAGCACCCTGCAGGTAACTACACATGTTGCACTTTGTGCCAAGGTCCAGTCATATGATGGTAATGACATATAACACATGCTCTTTAAATACAAGCCCTGTGCTCTCTACACTATAATAAGATTATTTTTCTCAGTGTCTGCCTATCACCTTTTTCATATGGTTGTACTGGGATCTGTGATGTGGATTCAGAATAATCTAACATCTTCTCCCCTGTACCAGGATCCTTACCATGGCATGACACAGTACTGAGCTATGAATGAATTACTTCTAAAATGAATAATATAACCATTCTCTTAGGCAAAGAAAAGTCAAAAAGAATCACTGAGGCCATCTGGTGCTCAAGTTAGAGAATGCAACACAGTAGCCAATTATCTTATTGTTTGCAGAAAGTTCAATACAATTACAGGCCCATGCCACGCTGATCACACATTACAAAGAATTCTAGTTTAAACTGGCCACACATTACAGTCTGGGTTGCAATCTCTGCACAATCTTGCTGACATACACTTTATAACTTTACATACAAAAATCAACCAGACTTTCAATGTTTCATGTGAGAGTTACAGAAGCAGTGAAGAGGGACAACTACAAAGACAGACATCCCTTATACAGGTTGTGATCATTTATATGGTAGGTTCTAACATTGCATAAATTGTTTTTTGTAGTTAAACATCACATTACACAGGTCTATACATCTTATGGCTAGACTCCATGCAAACAGCTAAATAAAGTGTGTGGGCTGTAAAATGGCAATCGGTATGCAGTTTTGCAGGTGCAAAAGGGATTTTGCCTATGCATGGTTCTTATCCGTGCAGATTGAGGGGCTCAAGATTGTTTGTTTGCTTTGAGCAGATAAAACTGGCTTGGTGGTTTTTCTCCAGGTTTTATAAAGCCTGATCAGGGTCTTGGAGCTCAGAAGCTTTACAGAGCTCTGGGTGGGATGAAGCTTAAAACCTTGGGCCCACATCTGGATGATGACCAGCACCTGCTGATTTTGCAGCTGTACACAGTCCCTATGGTATGACTAGTGTTCAGAGCTCCACCTTCCTGAGGAGTCTATGTGGCTGCAAGTAAGCAAACAGAGGTATGCACAGTGCTTGAGAAGTCTGGAGGAACAGATGGAGGCCCTTACTTACCCTGAGAGCCAGTGCAGTAGCACTGCTAGAGTAAGCTAAGAGGCTGAATGAAGCATTAAAGAGTTGTTTCGTAGCATTGGAAGAGAAGCGATTAAAAAAAAGCCCTTCAAAGGTAACCTGTTTTGCATAAAAATTAAACTTTCTTTGATTAAAAATTGGGCAAGAATGCCCTGAAAAAGATCCCTGGAAACTACAGGCCAGTCAAGCCTAACATCAATCGTTGGTAAATTAGTGGAGGGGATGATAAGGGACTATATCCAAAAATTTACTGAGGAAAAAATATCATTAGTAGTAATCAGCATGGGTTTACGAAAGGTCGTTCTTGCCAGCCCAATCTGTTAACATTCTACGAGGAATAGAGCTGCCATTGAGACAGGGGAAAGCCTGTGGATTTAGGGTACCTGGATTTTGCAAAGGCATTTGATACAGTCTCCCATAAGCGCTTAATCATAAGCTGAGGTCGGCAGGCGTGGACCATAAGGGTTGTTGTTGGGTTAAAAATTGGTTCCAGGAGCGTGTCCAAAGGGTGGTGATAAATAATGTGTACTCAGACTGGTAAGTGAGGAGCTCCAAGGTTCTGTCTTGGGACCAATTCTATTCAATTTATTTATAAATGATATAGAGGATGGGATAAATAGCTCAATCTCAGTTTTTGCGGATGACACAAAAATAAGCAGGGCAATTACTAAACATCAGGATATAGAAATTTTACAGATGTAGTGGGCAAATACATGGCAAGTTGAAGGCTGGCCGCAGGCTAGCCTGTATTTGTAGGAGGAGTCTAAGGGCTATATATCTCTCCTCCTCCTCCATCAGATCCTTCGTCGGATCATTTCCGGCCGAAGCACATCACTTCCGGTTCAGTGCGGTGTTCGGCGGCAGCAGTGGTGATGGTTCCTCTCCCGGTGCTCACGCCGGGTACCATTGGGGGACCGTCCACCCACGCATCTAGTGCGTAATCCAGCACCATCGAGGGGCTCTCCCGGTGCTCAAGCTGGGTACCATGGGGGACCGCCTTCCCACATGTACATGCTGTATCTGTGAGGAGGCGCCGCCTGCTTTCCCCCGGTGCCACACCGGGGGGATGGGGGTGTCCGTCCACCCACTTCTCCCTAGTCACGCCAGCGTCAGGGGGGTGTTGGGGGGGCCGTCCGTCCATCCACCCATCCATTTCTCTCAGGGTTTGCCGGGCTCGTTTTCACGGGGGAGGCGGTGTCCTCTGGGGGCGGGGCTCCACCCCTCTAGCCGGCTGCATTCCAGCTCCTCCTAGTCTCTGCCCCTCCAGTCCTCTGCACCACAGCTCCTCATGCTCTCCCCAAGGAAATCAGTCGCTCTTCTGCTGCCCCCCCTTTCAAACTGCAGGGGGGGTGTCACTGAAGGGGAGTACCAGGATGGAGACTGGTTGGTGGGTGGTGGGTGGTGGGTTCGTGGCCAGCTACAAATAGTTCCATGATTGATATGAGTTCTGTTTTATCTGATATGATGATTTGGCCACTCCTGGATTTTTTGTGATGAGAAATCTAGAAATCTCATTAGAGTGTTTGTCATAATGGTTCTGTCATTAACATGTTTGTCATAGCGGTTCTGTCATTAGCGTGTTTGGTATAGTAGTTTCTGTCATTAGCGTGTTCTGTCATAGCAGTGTCTGTCAGAAGTGTGTTTCTGTCATAGCGGGTCTGTCACTAGCGTGTTCTATCATAGCTTTTCGTTCATAGCATTCTGTCGTAGTTTTTCCGGTCATAGCATTTTCCTGTCGTAAGCATTTTTCCTGTCTTTAGCATTCACTGTCGGTAGCATTTCATTCGTGGCATTTTCCTGTCGCAGCATTTCATTTGTAGCATTTCCTGTCGCAGCATTTTCCTGTCGTAAGCATTTCATTCATAGCTTTTTCCTGTCGTAAGCTTTTTCCTGACGCAGCATTTTCCTGTCATAAGCATTTCATTCATAGCATTTTCCTGTCGTAAGCTTTTTCCTGTCGTATCACTTCTGTCATCATAGCTTTTCGTTCGTAGCAATTCTGTCGTCGTAGCTTTTCGTTCGTAGCTTTTTGTCATAGTTTTTCCTGTCAGCAATTTCCATTTGTAGCATTTCATTGGTAGCATTTTCATGTCGTAGCATTTCTGTTAGCCAGTGCTCACATCTAGGATCTGTCACGTCCACGGATCCATACGGGCTGAGGTTTCGTTTTCAATTGATTGTTGTCCACAATCTTCTCGCCCGTATAACATACGTCATACGATGCGCGCTCATTTCATTACACTTGTACGCCTACCCACCACGGTCTGTGGGTACACTAGCCCTGAAGGATTGTTTTACCTGTCTCTGTTGTTCTGTCGTAGCATTTCATTGGTAGCATTTCTGTTAGCTAGGGCTCACATCCAGGGTCTGTTACGTCTACAGACCCATACGGGCTGAGGTTTAGTTTTTAATTGATTGTCGTCCCACAATCTTCTCGCCCGTATAACATACGTCACACATGCACGTTCACCATTACGCCTTTACTACTACCCACCACGGTCTGTGGGTACATCAGCCCTGAGTGTTCGCTTTTAATTACCCGTCTTGGCGCTGCAGGTTGCTCGGGCTCGCTCACTGCATACACTAGGGGCATGTCATTAGGTTCACATTCACGCGCTGTTGGTCTTGTCATCTCTGCACCTGTAGGCCTCATGTCATCTTTCGTTTGACATTTTGGCCACTAAATTTTTAGGTACCTAGTGTGACTCACAGGTAAAAAAAGCACCTGGTTGTCAAGGACTGTTTGAACGGCTACAAATAAAATTTGCCTGCTAGTGCTAGCAGAGATCAGGCCTGACTCATTGTTTTGTGTGCTGTGTATCAGAAGTGACAGTGATCTATTGGCACTGCACTTGTTGGACGGGGGCGGGGGGGGCTAAATGCAGGTGCTGGCGGGTGTCGGGGCTGATCCTGTTAATGCTGTGCTTTTGGCAATTCTATTGGGGACGTTAGTATAGTTCTGATCTGATCAAAAATATTGGGTCCTTCAGACTATACTAGTAATGGAGGTGTATAGTGCGTCTGTGTTAGTGTTACTGGCAATCAAAGGGTTAAATGTGATAATGAATATGTGGCGGGCAATCTGACGGTGTCTGGGATTGATGCTAACTGATGCTAATGCTATCTGGTGTCACCAGTGACACTAATACAGTGTTTAGAAAAAAGATCTGTACAGTGTACTAATGATACTGTGACAGGGAGTGAAAAGGTTAAGGGGGCAATCAGGGGGTTAAAACTTTTTTAGGGAATATATTGCGGGTACCCTGACCCTATCTGGGACTGCCGCTAACGCTATCTAGCTTCACTAGAAAAACTAAAACAGTCATTAAAAAAATCTGTACCTAGTGACAGGGAGTAACGGGGTTAACTGTGCCTAACAATGTGATCTGGTGTCAGTGTAGTGCTTGCACTCGCAGTAGATGTTTTCTTCTCTCAGGCTGAATCCAAAAAGGACTCCAGGAGAGAAGATTACATCATTTCCTGTGTCTGTGTAATGTAAACACAGACACAGGAGGTTCTGTGATTTGTCAGAACCAATCAGCAGGTCCAAGCCATAAATCATTGGCCAGGACCTGTTGATTGATCGGTTCTGAACCGAATCACAGCACCGGCGGACGCATGCGCCCCCTGCCTGTGAGCGCGGATTGCGTACAGGTACGATATTCGCCCCCCCCCCCCCTCAGGAAATGTATGTGGGGTGGTCGGCAACCGGTTAAACCACACCCATTTTTACCGTGGGGCGCTTCCCTTCCAACTTTAACCACACTCACAAATAATTGCCCCACACCTAAGTAGCATACTGCCCCTGTATACACTGGCTTTATGGACATACAGAAAAAAAAGTGTCCCTAAAAATTATTTTAAAATGTTTGCAACTATGTTTGCAGCTCTTTTAGCCTTGGGGGGGCTTCTTTGATGTGATATCTCTTCTCCTTTTTTCCGATCAAATGTAGTGTGACTTCTTTTCTTCTTGGTAGAGTTATGGTTCTGATGTCTTCTAGGTGTCTTGTCCTCTGCCTTGCATCCAAATTCCAGATCTTGTTATGGGGTCTATGGGGAGTCTTCTTCTGAAATGTCTTGCCTGATGTAGATGGCGGGGGCTCCCTCTTCACGCAATGAGAATTGTTCTTCTTAGGCAGGACTAGGTTGTAAAATATATAAAAGTGGTTCTCCACAGGAATAGGTAACCGCAGGAATAGGTGAGCATTGGTTGTTGAACTCAGTGGCGTCTCCAGCTTTCATATTTAGGGGGGGCACATGGGGGGACAGGGACAAAAGTAGGGGGGCCAACTATAAAACGCAATTCTATATCCATACCCATACCCAGGGTGTGCTACGTGCAGAGTACTGAGTTCAGGGTGTGCTAGGTGCAGAGTACAGGGTCCAGGGTGTGCTACGTGCAGAGTACTGAGTTCAGGGTGTGCTACGTGCAGAGTACTGAGTTCAGGGTGTGCTACGTGCAGAGTACTGAGTTCAGGGTGTGCTAGGTGCAGAGTACAGGGTCCAGGGTGTGCTACGTGCAGAGTACTGAGTTAAGGGTGTGCTATGTGCAGAGTACAGAATTCAGGGTGTGCTACGTGCAGAGTACAGGGTCCATGGTGTTTTACGTGCAGAGTACAGGGTGCATGGTGTGCTACATGCAGAGTACAGGGTGCATGGTGTGCTATGTGCAGAGTACAGGGTCCATGGTGTGCTACGTGCAGAGTACAGGGTCCATGGTGTGCTACGTGCAGAGTACAGGGTCCATGGTGTGCTACGTGCAGAGTACAGGGTGCATGGTGTGCTACGTGCAGAGTACAGGGTGCATGGTGTGCTACGTGCAGAGTACAGGGTCCATGGTGTTCTACGTGCAGAGTACAGGGTCCGTGGTGTGCTACATGCAGAGAACAGGGTGCATGGTGTGCTACGTGCAGAGTACAGGGTCCATGGTGTGCTACGTGCAGAGTACAGGGTCCATGGTGTGCTACTTGCAGAGTACAGGGTGCATGGTGTGCTACATGCAGAGTACAGGGTCCATGGTGTGCTACGTGCAGAGTACAGGGTCCATGGTGTGCTACGTGCAGAGTACAGGGTCCATGGTGTGCTACGTGCAGAGTACAGGGTCCATGGTGTGCTACGTGCAGAGTACAGGGTGCATGGTGTGCTACGTGCAGAGTACAGGGTGCATGGTGTGCTACGTGCAGAGTACAGGGTGCATGGTGTGCTACGTGCAGAGTACAGGGTGCATGGTGTGCTACATGCAGAGTACAGGGTGCATGGTGTGCTACGTGCAGAGTACAGGGTCCATGGTGTGCTATGTGCAGAGTACAGGGTCCATGATGTGCTACATGCAGAGTCCTGGGTGTGCTACATACAGAGTCCTGGGTGTGCTACGTACAGATTTCAGGAGTGCCACATTTCAGCTGAAAAAAAGCCCGGAGTAAAAGTATACAGTGCAAACACTGTCTGCAGCCATGAAAGATACAGCCACAGCACCTGTGATCATCATTATCATGCTGATGATTACACTGTACTTCATGTGACTGTACTCATAGGCGTGCGCACAGGGTGTGCCAGGTGTGCCCAGGCACACCCTAATCACTCTGTGCAGCATAGATTCCCCTACTGCCCTAGCCCCCCCCCCCACCCCACTTCCTCCCGCACCGCTGCTGGTTTCCCTCCTCTCCTGGCGGCTGTTGCTGCAGGGATGTTTTAGGATGAATGGGGGAAGGGGTCGGTAAATATGTAATTTACTGACCCCTTCCCTTTCTGAATGAACAGTGAGCAATTAGTAGTGTGTGTTTGAGCGTTGGGGTGCACACCCTAATGCAATGGGCTGCGCACACCTATGACTGTACTGTATATAGGCTGTACAGTGTGATCATCAGCAGGATAATGATGATCACAGGTGCTGTAGCTGTATCTTTCATGGCTGCAGACAGTGTTTGCACTGTATACTTTTACTACTCTTGTCAAAAGTAGTAACAGCAGTATATTGTACCAACATCTGCAGTCTGAGTCTCACTCTAGTACTATACTAGCCTGCTAGCTGAAAGAAAAAAATATATTTAAGGATTGTAAGGAATGTATGCGGCTGCAGAAGAGTTGGAAGTAAGCTGGGAATAGAAGGGTGTCAGGCACACAGTCAGTGTGTGGACTCCTAGTTTGGAATGGCCAAATCTGAGCCTGGAGGCTGCAGGATGTGTTCAGTACAGAATTATGGGAGTGGAGAGCAGAAAGTACCAGCAGATAGTGAGGTGGAAAGGGGAGGGGGTGAGGATCGGTGTGTCTGATCACTGCATACTGCATAGTCTTATCAGGAGAATGTGGAGCCATGTAGTACACAGAGGGAAGGAAAGGAAAGCTGAGGGTGAAAGATGCCGACGTATGAGGTGAAAGTGAAAGTAACTTTTCTCCTCTCACCTCGATCATTGCAGGAACTTCTGAGCCGGCCTGTTCTGCCGAGAAAGTTCCGCTCGGCGGCTAAGTTCCCCCCTCTACTGTGCAGGCGCCGCCCCTGCCCAGTAGGATCCGGCGGAAATAGCCAAAGCGGAATAGCTGAAAATCAGCTGTACACGGCGCCTGTAAGAGGGCCCCTCGCGGGCTCGCTTCCCTCGCCACGCTTCGGGCACGGCCTCGCTTCGCTCGGCTCTTTTAGATTCCCCCTCTAGGTCCACTTGGATGGTGGGGAAGGAACCTGGACCCAGAGTGCAGGCGCCGTGTACAGCTGATTGAAGCGTTTGAGCTTCGGCTATCTCCGGCGGCTGACAGTAGTCCGTACTGCGCAGGCGCTGCGCCTGCGCAGTACAGGGGGGGAACTTATCCGCCGAGGGAACATTCTCGGCAAGACACCGGGATAAATTTGCAGGGAAGGACAATGCACTGTGTGGACCAATTGGCTGAGGAGGCAGAAGCACTGCCCCCTGCTGCCTTCCCAGCCAATAGGTAGCTTAAGCTCACATAAGTGCCTTCTTCCCTCCCGACATCATACGGGACCTCTCAAGAACCGACCTGCTTTACAATGCTGGCAGATTGGGGAAATATGTATTTTGAGCCGGTATCCAGCGTCTGCAGTTCGGCTCCTGCAGCTGATAGGCTGTAAAACTGACTGATGCTCTGGGGGGGGGGTTGTCCCTGCATGGAGCAGCTCAGAGCCTGAGAGCCGACATTGATGTCTCTCTCTCCCCTCCTTCCTCTCCTGCACTGAATGATACACAGCCGATCCGCTCCTTCTTCCCCTGCCCTCTCCTGTGTGTGCTCCAGGGAAGTCAAGTGTGAAGCTAAGGAGCTTCCCGTGGTACATACACGGGAGAGAGGAGGGGGGGAAGGAGCGGATCGGCTGTGTATCATTCAGTGCGGGAGAGGAAGGAGGGGAGAGAGGGACATCAGTGCCGGCTCTAACGTCACTAGTTGCTAGACGTGAGGCGGTCATAGCAACCAGTGGCCGGGAGTAGATTCAGGAGGTGGAGCCGGAGCCAGCAACACAGTGGCTCAGTCCATACCAGTCCCCTGCATTCCCAGTGTCCATTTTTTTAGTTGGGGGGGCACATAGGGGGCACAGTATAATGTTGGGGGGGGCCTAGGCCCCCTCTGCCCCCCCTAGTGACGCCACTGGTGAACTATCAAGGTGATGCTGGGTAGATGCCTGATGATCAGCAAGCAGGGATAGGCCCTTCTCGGCCGGGTTGGAATGTCGTACACTGCGTGGTAGGCCGCGACCTTACCCTCTCGGAACAGAGAGCTCTGTCACACACCAGGCCCAGGAGGAAGAGATTGTAGTGCGTGCCTCTGGTCTCCTTTATGCTCTTCCCAGCAATTTCCCGGATGATAGCAAAGATCCCTAGGATGTGTAGTCTGGGTGCATAGTCATACAGAGTAATTGATAATTAAAAGAAACCGGTGCGCTAATCTATAAGAATATTCACAGTGCAGAAATACACATGACAAAAATTTATAGGGCATAAAGTCCACTCCTACAAAAACAAGTGTATAAAAATAAATTTAAAAATTGTGCATAAAAGATGTCCAACTTATACGAAAGGGAACTGAGTGAACCAAGTATGTGCTCTTCAAGGAAATTGGGTGAACCAAAAATAAGGGAACTTCAGTCTCTTCAAAACACAAAGACTTTAATATCCCATCACCACATAGATTCACTTCTTACCAGATGGCTAGGAAGGGGTTAAGTGTGTCCTAGGGAGTGATTCTAACTGTTAGGGGGCGTGGCTACGAGTGACACTTCACGGATCATAGCTCCCAATCACAGGGAGCAGAGATCAGTGACAGTGTCACTAGGCAGAATGGGGAGATGCTTGTTTACATTAGCATCTCCCCGTTCTTCCTCTCCGTGAGACGAGACCCGCGATCGTACTCACGGAGCTCGCGGCAGGGTCGCGCGACCACGCGGCAGCAAATTCAGGTACGCCCATTTGCCCAGCCGTGCCATTCTGCCGACGTATATATACATGCGGCGGTTGGCAAGTGGTTAAGCTGCAATAGTGGAGCCGTTTTTTCAATGGACGCAGGAATCACGGTATCTTTGGAAAAGCTAATATCCAATCTGGCAGCTCAAGGATAAATCCCAGAGCATAAAGGAAGAAGAGGATAGCCTCGTAGTGCAATATGTTTCAACAAAAGAGTTTAATAAAACAGCACACTAAAAACTTACATTTCAATAGTCACACTTCTCTTCACCAGAAAAGTAGGATAAGCGCAGGATTTTAACCCTTTTTTGACATACAGAGTAATTGTCGGTCTTAGGAACTACTAATCCCACAATCCCTTTGGGTCGGCTCACAGATATGATGTCAGTTAGTGGTGCTGGGCACTAGAGGGACAATACAGTACATAGAAATGACAGGGGAATCTCTGGGTTTTGCAATTGTAGTCCACATTGCTACACAAGTGAGAGGGTTAGAGCCGTAGGTGGTGGAATGGCGTTCCGACAAGTTCCAGTTACATCACTGGGTGCGAGGGCTACATGGCAAGGCCTGGGGGGCTGGATTTGGCCTGCAGGCCTTGTGTTTGACATATGTGCCATACACAGAGCAAATTTCTTTCCTGCAACCACGGGGAATCATTCTCACCAAGCCATTGTATTCTTCCGGTGGGGAAAGAGATGGGGGTAGCCAGCCGGGAGAAGACATTGATTGTCGCTAGTGGCTATGCAAGCTGCTAGCGAATATCGCATGTAAAACCGGGCAGCCTGGTTGTACCCAAGTTGATCGCTCATACATGGTTCAAATCTCAGCCAGGTCCTGCTGAGACTACGGCCGACCTTAGGCAAATACAAATGCCCACAAATACTGAATAACTATATTTTACTGAAATATGTTCCTGAAATATTGTTGATGACTGTGGCTTCTTCTTATTGGCAGGTCACATCTCACGTTGTAGGACAATACTCGTCAGGACTCATAGGAATGTGAGTTTGTCATTCAATAGCTGGAAAATCCAGTTCTTTATATTTCCTCCTTTCATAGGCGTGCCCAGGGTGTGTGCCAGGTGTGCCCAGGCACACCCTAATAATCCTAATAATAATAATGCCAACTGTCCCTGCTTTGCCTGTATACCCAGCCATGAGACCTTGTGGGAGGGTTCAAACCCTCCAGCTCCGCCCTCCTCATGTACTCTTCCTGGCTGGCCAGCATCAGAGAATCAGCAAGAAGACGGTGAGTGTAACAGTGGGGAGAAAGAATTGAGCTGCAGAGGTGTGCGTTGCAGGCAGGGAAAACTGGAGGCAAAGGTGTGTGTTTGATTGTTTGATTGTGTGTGATTGTGTGTTTGATTATGTGTGTGTGTGTGTGTATATGTATATGTGCATATCTCCGCACATTTTGAGATGGGAATGAGGGACACCTACTAGCAAACGTATGCAGGCATAGGACACGCCCCCTGTCACACCCCCTTAAAGGTGAATTAACCCAAAAAAAGTTAATTAAATCCACAAGTGCTTTTTTTTTACCACTACTAATCCTTTATATTGGCTTTTTAAAATTCACAAATACAGCAATTTACATAGTATTTTTACATAGTAGGTGAGGTTAAAAAAAGACACAAGTCCATCAAGTTCAACCCATGTGTGTGATTATATGTCAGTATTACATTGTATATCCCTGTATGTTGTGGTCATTCAGGTGCTTATCTAATAGTTTCTTGAAGCTATTGATGCTCCCCGCTGAGACCACCGCCTGTGAAAGGGAATTCCACATCCTTACCACTCTTACACTAAAGAACCCTCTACGTTCTTTAAGGTTAAACCTCTTTTCTTCTAATTTTAATGAGTGGCCACGAGTCTTGTTAAACTCCCTTGCCAACAGCAAGTTGACGAGCAGGTTTAGATCCAGGACCAAGGGAGGGGTGAGATTCAGCCTTATGCCTGCACACCTTGGGTCCGCTGTGGCCGTTTTATCCGCTGCTCTGGAAGCTT
This sequence comes from Lithobates septentrionalis, assembly GCA_037952835.1. NCBI lineage: Eukaryota > Metazoa > Chordata > Amphibia > Anura > Ranidae > Lithobates > Lithobates septentrionalis. Next base: position 2,510,930 of record JBBDGP010000164.1, read on the forward strand.
TGAAAGGCTTACCTCAGTCACTTTTGCTGTCTTTTAACTTGTACCATGTGAGTTTAAATCTTGGAGGCTGTTTAGTGTTTTCATTAAAGCTTTTTTACGGTATTACACTATTGGTACACTTTCTTTATTCACATGTGGAGATTATATGAGACGCACGGCTGGAGTTTGGATGCTTGCTCTAAAACCCTATCCATGTGGTTTAAATGCGTTTTAGCCTAACATGAGAATGTAGGCATTGGAATTCGGTGAGTGCGTTTCTTTAGGGGAATGGAATCACAGACACATTGGTGTGGTGAATGGATTAAGAGATCTTCACATCGACTATAGATCCTCTTCAATATTTTATGGACTTTATTTTTCTATATTTTGTGTAATATTTTTTTGTTCTTTTGTGGCTTCACTAGTCACATCATATCACTTCACTTCTCACAGGGTGTTTAGTGTTATTTGTCAATTTAATGCTCTAGCATTTATTATATTTTAGTACATGTCAGTTATACTTTCATTTGTAAATTTTGAATCACATATCACTTTATGAGAATTAATACTCCTTGTGCACAAACAATTAGCGCCGCTATTTTGACTTTGTGTCATGACTAGTGTAGTCCAGATGTACCCCATTTTAACCCATACTGTTAGCCACCCATACTCCACCCTCTTACCAACTTAAATAACGAGACCACACCTTTCATCTGGAGTATAAATGGCCATTAACAGCCTTTTATTAAACAACTGTATAAAAATACCTCCAATATTAACTTCAATATATAAATAACATATAAACTCAGATAAAACAACATGTTTTAAACAATCTGTTGGTCAATGACGGAGCTACCCCAGTTTACCACATATCCACAAGAGTACACTGCAGGAACATGTTTCAAAACTGATAAGGCTTCCAGCTGTGCCGCTCGGAGACAACCCCCTCCCGCAGTGCAACATACCGGTATTCCTTTCAGGAATACACAGGAGGTGCCATACTATTGCTGACCCCCCCCCCCTTTTTAACCTTTTATTTACCGCTACCGTCACCGACCAACAACAACAAACCAGCCACAGCTCAAAAGGATGAAACTTTATCCTTAAGGGCCCCTCCACACCCTCAAGGCCCGTTGTAATCCTTTCTGCAAACCCATGGTCCAAAGATCTGTCCCCACATCTGTGAGGTGAACCCCATCCCTCCTCAAATAAAGGCCTACATTTATCTCGAGCTCTCTGTGCCGAATCACCATGCCCCCTTGTTGAACCAAAAACCTCCCCACCACCTTGTTGACACGTATACGAGCCTTGTTAATCCTTACCACAAACCTAGCATTGCGCCACGAAGTTCGTGCCACAATATCAGACCATAGCAACAAAGTGTTCGGATAATTAGTGTGCAAGTGCAAAAGATCCGCCTTTACATCCTCTATCAGTTCCCTGACCGTCCTCACTCCCAAATCGTTACCTCCAGCATGTATGACCAACACATCCAGAGGTCTATCTAGCCACACAAATCGTTCCACCTCTGAAACCACTCTGCCCCACATCATTCCTGGTCTCCCCAGCAGGGGCGGATCCAGAGTCTAGTCTCGGGAGGGGCACTGCCAGAAAATATATTTTTTTGGGGTACATTTATCGGGGAAATGGCTGGTGTTGGCGCTTCAATCATCACGGCACCATGGTTTTTATGGTGTCAGGATGATTGAAGCGCATTATTACCATAATTACATTGTTATAAAAAATTAAATAGTTTAACTCACCATAATGCAGAATCAGTGGGAGCCCCGAGTGTGTCACTTGCCACGTCACCTGTCACTAGATGCAGATTGTCACTTGCCACGTCGCCTGTCACCAGATGCAGATTGTCACTTGCCACGTCGCCTGCCACGTTGCAGATTGTCATTTGCCATGTCACTTGCCACGTCGCCTGCCACTGTGCGGATTGTCACTTGCCACGTCGCCTGCCACGTTGCGGATTGTCACTTGCCACGTCGCCTGTCACCAGATGCAAATTGTCACTTGCCACGTTGCTGATTGTCACTTGCCATGTCACTTGCCACGTCGCGGATTGTCACTTGCCACGTCGCCTGTCACCAGATGCAGATTGTCACTTGCCACGTCGCCTGCCACGTTGCGGATTGTCACTTGCCACGTCGCCTGTCACCAGATGCAGATTTTCACTTGCCACGTTGCGGATTGTCACTTGCCATGTCACTTGCCACGTCGCCTGCCACATGTTGCGGATTGTCACTTGCCACGTCGCCTGTCACTTGCCACCTGCTAAGGTGGTCTCTTGTGTCCCAGAGACAGGCAGCAGAGAGATGATGTAATCTCTCTGCTGCCGCAGCTGCCTGCATGGAGGGGGGGAAGTTGAACTGCAGGGATGCAGGGCGGGCGCCGGGCGGTGAGAGATGATGTCATCTCTCTGCTCCCCCGCCCGCCGGCTCCCTGATTGGCCAGCAGGCAGCAGCCCGCCCACAAACACATTGAGCGGCGGCTCTCTCTCGCCTATGGAGCCGCCTGGCGGCTCCCTCACTTACTCCCTCAGTCACCGAGCCGTCCAGCGGCTCCTTCAGTCACTGAGCCGCCCAGCGGCTCCCCCAGTCACCGAGCCGCCCAGCGGCTCTCTCAGTCACGGAGCCGCCCAGCGGCTCTCTCACTCACGGAGCCGCCCGGCTCCTCTCTCACTCACGGAGCCGCCCGGCTCCTCTTTCACTCACGGAGCCGCCCGGCGGCTCTCTCACACACCCTGCTCTCAGTCACCTGCATTTCTCGGAGGGGGCAATTGCCCCGTTGCCCCCCCCCCGGATCCGCCCCTGCTCCCCAGCTACTTGATAAAAGCCTCCCTTCGGGATATAATGGTGAAAAAAAAGGGGGAAAAAAAACAAAATAAGTGAAAAAAAAAAAGTCCAAAGATATATTGGTGCAAAATCAATCCAGCGATGTGATCAATAGTGACATCCACCACCAGAGAGCAATGAAGGCTTACCAGAAAGCCTGCGACCGCCCTTATTCAGGGGCCGTAGGGTCACAACGTGAACTCGCTTCGCGCATGCGCGATTCTAATTTAAACGGCGGTGAAGTTTTTTCTGTCTCGCTGGTCGTGACAGTCTCACTGCTGGTGCCTATGAGCATCTTTCTGCATATACCATTTTATTTTGTGCACGTATGTTTGATGTACTGTAGTGCATCTGCTATTTTTATGCACTTTATCTGTAATTTACATGCACTTTATGTACGAACTGGTGCAATGTATTTTTAATTTAATTTTTTATTAAAACGTCCTTGGTTATCTGCACTACTGGAGTCCCCTTCTCTCTTTTTATGGTTTTTCCTTGCTTGGACACTGGCCATATGGTCCTTTCTGGAACCATTCAATCTTCCTTGGGTATTATCTACTGCTGATGGGAAGCTAATGTTGAGAGCGATCTACAGGATATCGATTGCGGTCTCAACGGGATACCAACGTTGATCTACTAAGCCTGATTTGACCCCCCTGAATAAGGGCGGTCGCAGGCTTTCTGGTAAGCCTTCATTGCTCTCTGGTGGTGGATGTCACTATTGATCACATCGCTGGATTGATTTTGCACCAATATATCTTTGGAGGTTTTTTTTTTTCACTTATTTTGTTTTTTTTTCCCCCTTTTTTTTCACCATTCTTCTTTATTACAATAAACTTTCATAGATGAATATTTACACATTGATGGTTTCTCAATATTATGTTTTTTTTTTAATACTTACATCATCACTTTATTGTTGTTATTCATATTTTAGTAATATTTATTTTTACTATTATTCACTTTGTTCTTGTCCAGCGCTGCACTGATTATTATCTACAACTAGTCTTGCCTTATATCGGGGTTATAGTGTCCAGCAGCAGGACTCAATTCACGTTTTTTATCACTATTGATTATTTTTGTACTGAGCGCAGGTTTTTATTTATTTTGTAGTTCCCTTCGCGATATGCCTAACTGGCGCCCATCTGGTCTCGCATCACCTCTCCTTGCCCCCCAACAAACGTAGGAGTGTCCCAGTATCCAGACGAGGCGTGGAGACACTCCATCTGAAACGAAAAGACAACAAGGCAGGGTGATATCACCAACGCAGCAAACAAAAAACACCCACTACCTATATGTGAAAACCAAACTTATACAACATACAGGGTTTTTTTTTTTTTTTTTTTAATTATTATTCCACTGCTAATTGAGGGCGAATGTATGAACGGAATCTCTTTGATTCCCATCTACTGATCCTCCGTACCGCTGCCTCATCCAACCCGCATCTGGCAGCTTCTGTAGCCGCCCCAATGCGGAAGGAGTGTGAGGCGTATGCCTTCTCATCCAAACCTATCATCGATAAGCATTTTCGAAACACCGCCACGAATTGAAACTTTGATAGGTAAGTACCATTCTCATGACATAAAATGGACCCTCACCTACCGGTCTAATCTTCCCGAATTCACCAACCGTCCTCACCGGACACACTGGCGATCCCGGTAATGCATGCAGCCACACATCTATGCCTTTTCCTAATTGGTCTGTTTTTGACCTCCTCAGCCGTAAACACACCCTACCCGTGCATGCCCGCACGTCCTGTACCAAAATACCCCCCCGCTTCCTTTTTGGACGGGCTGACCAACTCCCCTACCCGAAACGCCCCAAAAAATGCCAGCGAAAAAGCCGCTGTAAACAGTAAACATTCATAACTTGAGCTGCACACCAACCCTAGCTGATCACAAATTGCCAACAGGTTGGCAAAAGTGACCGGTCTACGGTTATCTTTTTCCTTGTGCCCCTTCCGGTACCCTTTTAATGCCTGCCGTACCCAAAATTCCTTCGTCCAATCCTCCATCCCCTGTAACTTAAACAGAAACGACACTGCCGCCAACTTCTTACCAATAGACGATACCCCCACCCCATTTTCCATGTTCCTGGACACAAAATAAAGGACCAATAGTCTCAACTCTCCCCCGTCATCCTCTGATCTGGCTTCCCGTACAAGTCTCAACCATTCACCCCATACCTTCACATAGGCCGACCATGTGGACTCACTCACAGACTGTTGTATCCATCCTGCGGCGACTCCAAGGCCAGCTCCCAGATCCAACCCAGGCAAGGAATCCCTTCCTTCTCTGCAGCCGGAGCTAATTCTCTGAACTTGTCCCACTGAAAGCGAGACAGTGAATCAGCCAGCGTGTTTTCAATCCCAGGTATATGCACAGCATATATGAAAATATTCAATTGCAAGCACCGTAATACCAACTGTTGTAATAGTCTTATGACAGGTTGAGAAGACGCTGACAAGCGATTGACTACCTGCACCACTCCTATATTATCGCAGTTCAACCTCAACTTTAAATTCTGACAAGCCTTGCCCCATAATTCCATAGCCAGAACTACTGCAAACAATTCCAGTAGTACCAAGTTACGAAGGAAACCTGCTTCAACCCAGGATTTTGGCCATGGTTCCGCGCTCCATTGACCCTTGAAAAACGCCCCATATCCAGTAGATCCCGCCGCGTCAGTAACCAATTCTACATCGAAGTTACTTACCGGACCAGACATCCACACTGACCTCCCGTTGTATTCCGACAAAAATTGATACCATACCTTTAGGTCCTCCTGATGATCCTTAGTAAGCCTAATGAAATGGGCCGGTGCTTTTACCCCAGCTGTAGCCGCAGACAGACGTCGGCAAAAGACCCTACCCATGGGTATGATTCTACAAGCAAAGTTCAACTTACCAAGCAAAGATTGGAGATCCCTCAGCTGTATTTTCTTCATCCCATGGATCCGCCTTATTTCCGTCTGCAAATCCACTAACTTTTCTTGCGGTAACCTACATTCCATTGCCATTGAATCAATAACAATGCCCAAAAAGCTAATCTCTGTGGTGGGGCCCTCAGTTTTGTCAGCGGCCAGGGGAACTCCAAACCGTTCTGCAATGTGTTGCAACGTTGACAATAAAATTGCACACACACTGGAAGAAGGTGGGCCTATGCATAGGAAATCATATAAATAGTGTATCATAGATTCAAGCCCGGACACCTCTCCTACCACCCACTCCAAAAAGGAACTGAAAACTTCAAACATGGCGCAGGAAATGGAACAACCCATAGGTAAGAATTTGTCCACATAAAATTGTTCCTGCCACTGGCAACCCAACAGCCAAAAGCTGTCCGGGTGTACTGGAAGCAGCCTAAACGCCGCCTCAATATCAGCTTTTGCCATCAGTGCCCCTTTTCCATAGCGCCTGACCCATCGAACCGCCGCATCAAACGAAGTGTATGACACGGTGCAGACGTCCGGGCCAATGAAATCGTTAACCGAACCCCCTTTTGGAAATGATAAGTGGTGAATTAGCTGAAACTTATTCGGCTCTTTCTTTGGCACCACCCCCAGAGGGGACACCACTAAGTCTTTCAATGGTTTTGCCCCAAACGGCCCCCCCATCCGTCCTAAAGCCACTTCCTTTTCCAATTTCTCCCCCACCACCCCCGGATGTTGCAATGCAGATTTTAAATTCCGTGCTACTGGAGGAACCACCGCCAATGAACACGGAATTTTGAACCCTTCTCTAAAACCCTCAGTGATCAGTAACGCCGCTTTCCTATCCGGATACTTACTTAGGAAAGGTTGCATCCTTTCCACCTTCACCGGCGTCCTCCCTTTTGTTAGTAGACTCCCCTGCACGCTTACCTTTTTTGAAACACCGAGCCAGGGTGTGGGCTCCCCCACAGCCTGAACACTCGTGCTTGAATTTGCAGGACCCCCCAAACTTACAGGATCCTTCATTATACTGCCAGCATACCCCCCATTTTCTGCCGGCCGGTAGTCCTGAGGAGTTAGTACCCCCGGCCCCCCCTTGAAATAACTGAGGCGGGGTCCTAGCCGACGACATCATTTTCATCCACAGGCTAATATCCTTATGGTCCCAACGCAGAGCCGGGCGCACCGCTCTGCGTTGACGAAACTGCTCATCGTAACGTAACCACGCAGTTCCCCCGTACACTCTATGTGCCTCACCTATAGCATCCATATAACAAAACAACCCCGAACAATGTTCGGGGTTCTTTTCGCCAATGACACTAGCCATGATAGCGAACGCTTGCAACCAATTCACAAACGTCCTCGGTATCAATTTATATCTCCTCTTCTCCTCATCCTCCTTCTTGGAATCGTCGGGTTTAACCCTATCCAGGTTAAACTTTTCCAATGGCAACAAGGAGAAAATTTCCACATACTCACCTTTATAAATTTTTTCTCTCACTTCAGGTTTCAAGTGTGCCCCTAACAGGCCTTCGAAACAAACATATATCTCACATTTTGCAGCATCTGCCAGCCTAACCACATCAGTCCTGCCTTTTGTTTCTGCAGCCCCCTTCTCACCTGCTGTTTCCTTGTCTGCCACCTTCTCTGGCGTTGTGGTAGCTGGCACCTCTGTAACCGCAGCCCCCCTTGTCCCCCTTTGTGCGTCCCCTAGCGGAGCCTGCCCTGGTCCCTCTCCAAAGCGACCAACCAGGACCCTTAAACCCTCCAATAGCTCCTGGAGCTGTCCCCCTGACCCCGAACTGGCGGGTGCCGTACTCGCCAGTTGTTGGTCAGTAGCCTGACCCACCCCGCTCTGCGAAGGTGTCAACATCCCTCCTGCAGTCGTTGCTATCCCCCCCAGCAAACCCTGCAAAGCATTAGTAAAGGAAAAGTTATCACTAGACTTACCGGGCTGACCAGGAGTCCTCCCAACAGCCGCTGTGCTGCTCTCCCTTGCTGGTTCCGGCTGCTGTAGCCCATCTTCCTCATCGGACACCCCATCTTCGAACTTTTCCCCTTGCACTGGGACTGGCGTCAGAGGTAGCCCCCCAGGAGAAGCCCTCCTAGAGGCCGGAAGCATACGCTGGTGTGAGGCCTGCACTGTGCGACGAGTCACTGCTAATCCCTGCTGGCCTGAACTTCCAGCTACCGGGCCAGCCTGGGCACTGTTTCCATCGCCATCTTGGGACACGTCCCCCCCGCCCGGTAAGCTCCGCCCACCCGTGGTGCCGCTCGATCGACGCGACCCGGACGTTGCTGCTCTCAGCGCCGTTCTCCCCCTTCTGTCAACCCGCTCACACTCGTGCAGAGGTGCTGCGGGGCTGTTTGAAACCCTCCGTGCATGGCCAGCGTGCGGGGAAGTGGCGCCATGTTGGCCCGTGGCCCCGCCCACCGCTCCGTGACCGCGGCGTGTAACTCGCCCGGGCCCCGCTGAATCAACTGTGTGGCTCCTCTTGGCCGGCGGTGTCGATTGCTCCCCCCTCGGGCTCCGTGCCAGGCGGCCCGCTCCGTGTGCTGGCCCAGGTGAATAGCGCGCCGGAGGCCGCGATCTCCGCGCACGCGCAGACGGCTCACCTTCTCCCCCTGCATGGCTTGCTTCTCCCCGAGCATCGCTGCGACCTGGCTGTGAAGCCAGTCGGATCCATTCGCCGCCGCCGCCGCCTGGCGCAACCGCGCCAAAATCGCCTCAACGTCCGCCATTGTGTCTGAGGAGCAGAGAAATTCTGCCTCCTCGTGTCTCCTTCCCAGCACACTGCTCCGTTTTTGCTCCTCCCCTCTTTTATATGGCCACTCCTCCCTACTTTCCTGTTATCTCCTCCCACACATTTCCTTGAAACATTAACCCTATGTGTGTCACTAGACACACTGTCATGCCTGGCCCTGCACTATTCCTCTTCTTTCCATCATTCCGGGCCTCACTTTATCCCAGATTGACCAGTAGTTAAAATTCAGCTTTTATAATTGATCTTTTTAGGTGGCAGCTTCCATATATATTTTTTTTCTATCCAGAGGCGCAGTGGCGGTATTCTGAGTAGTGGCACCGATTTCTCAATTATACCCACAGGATTATATTTGTGTGGTACCAATTGTAATCCGACAGTTGAACAAACAAAGGTCAAAGGAAAACGAATGCTAGAACTATTCTTGTAGTGCAGTACACCTGCAACTGCCTCCAGGGCAATTTGGCTTTGAATAACACAATGTCAGTAATGCAGTGAAGGGTAGGCTTGAGGCCTGTTCAAACTCAGTCCTTCTTGAATAAGATCTTCTCTGTGGGACTACAGGTCCCAGGAACGCTGTGTTTATAGTCTAAGTGTGAAAAGGTGCGGTACAAACTTCTGGGCATCAGCCCTCTTACCAATCTAGGTCCAGACAGATGGATGCCTCTGCTCCACAGTATCTCAGTTTGTTCGCTGCGGCCACGCCGTCATGTTGTTCCATCTCACAGACGACCGGGAGTCCTCGGTTACCTCCTTCAAGGGTCTCTGGAACGATCACACTGCTGCTCTAGCACGCTGTGATGTAAGGCAGGATCGATGGCAGTTCCGCTCCGCACAGGGTAGGCCACAACTCTGTGGGACTCACACACCCACAGAGCCCTGCTGGCAGGCCATGCGTCCCAGGAACAAGAGAAAGAAAATGGCCACGCGGGCCCTTTTTTAACCTACCCAGCATGCAATTCAATACTGAGTGTTTATGGGTAGGTCACTTGGCATTCTGGGTAGGTCAGTTCTTTGTAATAGTAAACAAACAGTGACTTCATGTAACATCCCTCTATGTTCTTGAAATGAAAATAAAACTGAAGTCCATTTCAAGTTTTGGCCACTAGATGGTGCCAAATACTAAAGAATACATTGTCCATACTTTTAACATTACATTAAGGAAACGGGCAAAAATTTGTCAGCGCTAAATACTCCCCCTGCTTTGAGTCTTTGGTCCCCAAAGATATCTAGAATATGAGCTCTATTGCACATTTTTTCCTCTAGGCGATTGTACAATACCGACAGAGGAGCCTCCCACCAATTCTCATGTGATGGTGAGCTGTTCTGTGCACTCACAGCTGACACCGTGGTGTCTGGTACAGATGTGTCAAGGGGTGAGATGTGGTTGTCTCTCTTTGAATCAATAGTAGAGAGACCAGGCATTTTTGACAACCTTTTAGGGGTGAAAATGACTTCTTCGGAACTCTCATCCAACACCTCACAAGCCGGTCTCTTGACTTTATAAATATCTCTTCGTTTCCTCTGATCCACTGGCTCAGACACGGCAGGCTCACTAGCCTTCTTTTTTCGTTCCACTACTTCTGCCTCCTGCAGGTCAGTCTCTTCCACTTCTGTTTTGGATATTTCTTCACCCACCGTGGGAAAAATAGATACTTCCGACCCTTCTTCTGGCAGTGAGGGTAGAGGGTCACATCTGGGGACAACAGGGGCTAACAGCCGCTTCACCAAATCTGCGTTGGTCCCAACGATCAACGAACTTCTTGAGGACCCTGGCAGCCAAGGGCAGACAATGGCCAGTGTCTCAAAGTTCCGAGGATTCCCAGCCCTCAATGGCTCACACGACAACTTGACCCGCAGACATCCATCACAAGGGTAATCTTCTGCTTGAGTACCCTGAACCTTTACGTCTTCTAACTTTTTCAGGGGCAGGTATGACAAGTACCTCTTGTAAAAGTCTCTGGTCATCAGTGTAACCTGGGCACCTGTATCAGGGATGGCTCTGGTATAGATCCCTTCAAGCAGAACAGGCACTACAGGCAGAGGGCCTACCAACTGGGTAGGAGGCCTGTTAGAAACATCTGTAACCACAGATTGGCATACTTGGACTCGTGCTCTCTCCAGCTTCCGGCACTGGGCGCACCGCTTCCGTCGTCGGTTTAGAGACTGATAGGCATTTTTTTCTCCTCTAGGCGATTGTACAATACCGACAGAGGAGCCTCCCACCAATTCTCATGTGATGGTGAGCTGTTCTGTACACTCACAGCTGACACCGTGGTGTCTGGTACAGATGTGTCAAGGGGTGAGATGTGGTTGTCTCTCTTTGAATCAACAGTAGAGAGACCAGGCATTTTTGACAACCTTTTAGGGGTGAAAATGACTTCTTCGGAACTCTCATCCAACACCTCACAAGCCGGTCTCTTGACTTTATAAATGACTCTTCGTTTCCTCTGATCCACTGGTTCAGACACAGCAGGCTCACTAGCCTTCTCTTTTCGTTCCGCTACTTCTGCCTCCTGCAGGTCAGTCTCTTCCACTTCTGTTTTGGATATTTCTTCACCCACCGTGGGAAAAATAGATACTTCCGACCCTTCTTCTGGCAGTGAGGGTAAAGGGGCACATCTGGGGACAACAGGGGCTAACAGCCGCTTCACCAAATCTGCGTTGGTCCCAACGATCAACGAACTTCTTGAGGACCCTGGCAGCCAAGGGCAGACAATGGCCAGTGTCTCAAAGTTCTGAGGATTCCCAGCCCTCAATGGATCACACGACAACTTGACCCGCAGACATCCATCACAAGGGTAATCTTCTGCTTGAGTACCCTGAACCTTTACGTCTTCTAACTTTTTCAGGGGCAGGTATGACAAGTACCTCTTGTAAAAGTCTCTGGTCATCAGTGTAACCTGGGCACCTGTATCAGGGATGGCTCTCGTATAGATCCCTTCAATCAGAACAGGCACTACAGGCAGAGGGCCTACCAACTGGGTAGGAGGCCTGTTAGAAACATCTGTAACCACAGATTGGCATACTTAGACTCGTGCTCTCTCCAGCTTCCGGCACTGGGCGCACCGCTTCCGTCGTCGGTTTAGAGACTGATAGGCATTTCCCACTGAAACAGTATAAACAGCAGGTGTGCTCCATGGTTCCCTTGCAGATTCAGGGAAAGTTCGTCTTGAAGGCTCGGATCTTCTCTCCATCCTTGGGTCACTTCTCTGAGGTCTACGCCAGTCTTCTGTCTCCATTCGTGGACTTGGACATACTTGCTGGTAGTGACCTACACCTCCACCGTTTTGACAGACGTCTTGCTTCGTGGGCTTCTGGCCGGACAACCCAGTACGTTCTGCCATCAATTTAATCATCATCTCTGCTATCTGAGACACTTGCATCTTCAAGGTGTCTAACTCAGACATGAGATCCGATGACCCGATCAACATCTTCATCATCTTGGTCATCTCTCTTTGCAGCTGGAGGGTCAGTTTCTCCAGTTCAGGATCTCTCCTCCTGCTTTGTTGGATGGGTGGGGACCAAGATATTGTGTCAGCGGTCACTCTCAGGACCCTGGACTGACATTCTTCCTCCCAGGCCTTTCCATGGAGCTCAATTGTCATACTCGCTTTTCTGCGGGCGATTTCTTTTTTGCACCTCTGAATCGCAGCGTCAAGGTCCATACTGGTGCCAAGGGGGTGGGCTTGCTTGCAGAGTAACAGTATCCCAGACGAGCCCCCACGTGTAGCACTGACCCCCGAAGGAGCTGCTGATATTTGATTGGGCCTTTACTCTGCTTTTACACCCCCAATGACTTGACTCAATCCCCTTGATACAGCTGGTGGTGCAGTGCTAGTGTGAAGCTAATAGTAAAGGATAACCCCACAATGTGCAATAGTATACCTTTGTTATTACCTGGGTATCCGATGTTCCACCTGTCTGGGATTCACCCGGACAGTCCAGATTTTGAATCATGTGTCCGAGTTTCAGACAGACTGAAACCCAGACACATTATTCAAACTGGGCTGTGGCTCCCCAATTAACCAAGATAGTTACACACAAATCTGCTGCCGTCCAGGAGCTGCAGGCGGCTGTCTGTGGGGAGGTTCGGCATCACTGGGGGGAAGGGCAATGATGTCAGCAAGAGCAATTTGGCCACACCCAATGTTAGCTTTGGCACGCTATGCACACTTTACTCCTCTCCTTGGGGCACCCAAAGGTGTCCCAGGCCACTAAAGTGTTCAGATTTGGCTTGAAGAAAAGGTGGCAACAAGGTCCCAGAGTCTGGAGGAAGAGCGGAGAGGTATAGAATCAGTGATGATTTGGGGAGCCATGTCATCTGCTGGTGTTGGTCCAGTGTATTTTATCAAGTTCAAGTCAGCTTAGCCCTCTACCAGGAACTTCTACAGCACTTCATGCTTCCCTCTGCTGACCAGCTTTATGGAGATGCTGATTTCATTTTCTAGCAGGACTTGGCACCTGCCCACACTGCCAAAAGTACCAATACCTGTGTAGCACCCTGGTCTTAGGCAGGGTTGCTGACAAATTTAGTTTGCTAGGTGGTAACTAGCCTGGCTAATTGTTAAGGGGGATCCACTGACTTTTCCCTAAAGTTTGGTGCACCTCTATCTTCTGTCACTAGGTGGCATTGCTGTCTTTGGCATTAGAATAACAAGATCACAGTAAGTTCAGGTTATGAATAGACACATTTTCTCAGACAATCAGAGTCGCTGCTTTGCATGCTGGCATATTTTAAAAAGGGGAAGGAGTCAATTGATTGGTGTTCTTTCAGCCCCAGGTTTAGGCCTGGGGGCTGTATGTGTCACAGCAGCTGAAGGTTAGGCCCAAAGCCTGAGGCCTAGCCATGTGTGTAGGGACTCAGCCCGAGGGGATTCAGATCGTTGCAGAGGTTCAGCCGGCTGGAGAACCAAGTAGTTGTCACAGGTGAAGTAAAGCATTTGCCGTCAGAGACGACCACTCCTGTCGCCAGAGGCGAGCGAGAACCAGAGTCAGAGGTAAAGGGGGCATAGTCGCCATCAAGGGACAATCTCTCCTGTTATCAGAGGCCAGGTTCTATGGAAACTGAAGAAGTACCAGAGCAGCCTTTTTCACTAGTCGGGGATGGTGAAGAAGTTGGGAAAGCTTCAGCAGAGTCAAGCTAGGGACCCAGTGGAACAGTGTGGGTGACGCTTGCAGAGGATTCAGCAGGTTAGCTGAAGAGCCAAGTCAGGGACCCAGTGGGACAGTTTGGGTGGCGCTTGAAAGCCACAGTTGGTTAGTTGTGGAGGAGCTCAAAGGGTTCCAGTGGCGGCTGGGATCTGAAGAGTCTAGTAAGAGACAGGGAGCTCAGTGAGTGGCTCTACAACGGGATACTGTGAGTTGTGATCTGTATTGAGGTTGAAGTTACCGGATCAGCTGCTATAGGAGACAACGGTCTACAGATAGTTTGCTGCAATTCAGCTTAAAGGGCCTTGAACTGTATAGCTGTTATTCTATTCCTATTTTTGTCTTGGAGTCTGCCAAGCATTTTGCATCTGTCTAAGGGTGTCCAGGCCCTAACCCTCTCTCCCCAGTACTGTTAAGAGACAATATATCTCTTTTTGCATTCTCAAAGTGTCTGACGCCCAACTTACTCTATCTACACCACACACCCACTATGCCTAGTAACCCACACTTCGAAGATGGATGTAAGCTCTCCCTTACTCTGCAGGTCCCCACTAGGCCTCTAGGGGTCGGGGTCATGGCTACACTTGGTTTAATGATCATGGTATCACTGTGCTTGATTTACCAGCAAACTCGCCTGACCTAAACCCCATAGAGAATCTGTGGGGTACAGGCAGTCTTCCAGTTATGAACACAATAAGGACTGTCCGTATGTTCAAAAGTGGAATTTGTGTGGAAGTCGGAACACTGCATTTTTAAGTGCAACTTCAGCCTGTGCATGGATTTGGGATGTTCCGGGCACTTCTGGGCATGCAGTTATGTTATCTGGGGCTCTTCTGGCCATGCAGTACTGCAGTGTGGGATGTGTCCGGCGCTGCAAGATAGCTGCTCGGAGGTATCCAGGACCCAGCATGGAGCACAAGCGGCCGGCATTGAGGCCATTCGTAAGTAGGAGTCATACGTAACTCGGGTGTTCGTAACTCGGGGACTGCCTGTATTGTCAAGAGGAAGATGAGAGACACCAGAATCAACAATGCAGATGAGCTGAAGGCCGCTATCAAGGCCTGGCAGAGCATCACCAAGGCAACCTGGGCTTCCACAACACTTCAGCAGTGCCACAGGCTGATCACCTCCATGCCATGCCACATAGATGCAGTAATTTATGCAAAAGGAGCCTCGACCAAGTATTGAGTGCATACTATACTGTACATGGACATACAGTCAGGTCCATAAATATTGGGACATCGACACAATTCTAATCTTTTTGGCTCTATATACCACCACAATGGATTTTAAATAAAACAAACAAGATGTGCTTTAACAGCAGACATTTAGCTTTAATTTGAGGGTATTTACATCCAAATCAGGTGAACGGTGTAGGAATTACAACAGTTTTTATATGTGGCTCCCATTTTTTAAGGGACCAAAAGTAATGGGACAGATTAACAATCATCCATCAAACTTTCACTTTTTAATACTTGGTTGCAAATCCTTTGCAGTCAATTACAGCCTGAAGTCTGGAAAGCATAGACATCACAAGACGCTGGGTTTCTTCCCTGGTGATGCTCTGCCGGGCCTCTACTGCAACTGTCTTCAGTTCCTGCTTGTTCTTGGGGCATTTTCCCTTTAGTTTTGTCTTAATCAAGTAAAATGCATGCTCAATCGGATTCAGGTCAGGTGATTGACTTGGCCATTGCATAACATTGCACTTCTTTCCCTTAAAAAACTCTTTGGTTGCTTTCGCAGTATGCTTCGGGTCATTGTCCATCTGCACTGTGAAGCGCCGTCCAATGAGTTCTGAAGCATTTTGCTGAATATGAGCAGATAATATTGCCCGAAACACTTCAGAATTTATCCTGCTGCTTTTGTCAGCAGTCACATCATCAATAAATACAAGAGAACCAGTTCCCTTGGCAGTCATACATGCCCACGCCATGACACTGCCACCACCATGCTTCACTGATGAGGTGGTATGCTTTGGATCATGAGCATTTCCTTTCCTTCTCCATACTCCTCTCTTCCCATCACTCTGGTACAAGTTGATCTTGGTCTCATCTGTCCATAGGATGTTGTTCCAGAACTGTGAAGGCTTTTTTAGATGTTGTTTGGCAAACTCTAATCTGGCCTTCCTGTTTTTGAGGCTCACCAATGGTTTACATCTTGTGGTGAACCCTCTGTATTCACTCTGGTGAAGTCTTCTCTTGATTGTTGACCTTGACACACATACACCTACCTCCTGGAGAGTGTTCTTGATCTGGCCAACTGTTGTGAAGGGTGTTTTCTTCACCAGGGAAAGAATTCTTCGGTTATCCACAACAGTTGTTTTCCGTAGTCTTCCGGGTCTTTTGGTGTTGCTGAGCTCACCGGTGCGTTCTTTCTTTTCAAGGATGTTCCAAACAGTTGATTTGGCCACACTTAATGTTTTCGCTATCTCTCTGATGGGTTTGTTTTGTTTTTTCAGCCTAATGATGGCTTGCTTCACTGATAGTGACAGCTCTTTGGATCTCATATTGAGAGTTGACAGCAACAGATTCCAAATGCAAATAGCACACTTGAAATGAACTCTGGATCTTTTATCTGCTCCTTGTAAATGGGATAATGAGGGAATAACACACACCTAGGCATTGAACTGCTGAGCAGCCAATTGTCCCATTACTTTTGGTCCCTTAAAAAGTGGGAGGCACATATACAAACTGTTGTAATTCCTACACTGTTCACCTGACTTGGATGTAAATACCCTCAAATTAAAGCTGAAAGTCTGCAGTTAAAGCACATCTTGTTCATTTGATTTCAAATCCATTGTGGTGGTGTATAGAGCCAAAAAGAATAGATTTGTGTCGATGTCCCAATATTTATGGACCTGACTGTACATTTCAGTAAGCCAACATTTCTGTATTAAAAATACGTTTTTATTGGTCTTATGTAATATTCTGATTTTCCTTGGGTTTTTCCTAGCTGTAAGAAATAATCACCAAAGTTAAAAGAAAGAAATGCTTGAAATATATCACTCTGTGTGTAATGAATCTATATAATATATGTTTCACTTTTTGAATTGAACTACTGAAATAAATTAACTTTTTGATGATATTCTAATTCCATGAGATGCAACTGTGTGTGTGTGTGTGTGTGTATATATATACAGTATCTCACGAAACTGAGTACACCCCTCACATTTTTGTAAATATTTTATCATATCTTTTCATGTGACAACACTGAAGAAATGACACTTTGCTACAATGTAAATTAGTGAGTGTACAGCTTGTATAACAGTGTAAATTTGCTGTCCCCTCAAAATAACTCAACACACAGCCATTAATGGCAACAAAAGTGAGTACATCTCTAAGTGAAAATGTCCAAATTGGGCCCAAAGTGTCAATATTTTGTGTGGCCACCATTATTTTCCAGCACTGCTTTAACCTTCTTGGGCATGGAGTTCACCAGAGCTTCACAGGTTACCACTGGAGAGTCCTCTTCCACTCCTCCATGATGACATCACAGAGCTGGTAGATGTTAGAGACCTTGTGCTCCTCCACCTTCCATTTGAGGATGCCCCACAGATGCTCAATAGGTTTAGGTCTGGAGACATGCTTGGTCAGTCCATCACCTTTACCCTCAGCTTCTTCAGCAAGGCAGCGGTCATCTTGGGGGTGTGTTTGGGGTCGTTATCATGTTGGAATACTGCCCTGCGGCCCAGTCTCTGAAGGGAGGGGATCATGCTCTGCTTCAGTATGTCACAGTACATGTTGGCATTCATAGTTCCCTCAATGAACTGTAGCTCCCCAGTGCAGCACTCATGCAGCCCCAGACAATGACACTCCCACCACCATGCTTGACTGTAGGGAAGATGCACTTGTCTTTGTACTCCTCACCTGGTTCCTCCACACACGCTTGACACCATCTGAACCGAATACGTTTATCTTGGTCTCATCAGATCACAGGACATGGTTCCAGTAATCCATGTCCTTAGTCTGCTTGTCTTCAGCAAACTGTTTGTGGGCTTTCTTGTGCATCATCTTTAGAAGAGGCTTCCTTCTGGGACGACAGCCATGGAGACCAATTTCATGCAGTGTGCGGCGTATGGTCTGAGCAGGATGAGGGGCCTACAAAAATGTGAGGGGTGTACCCACTTTTGTTAGATACTGCCACCAACAACCATGCCACGTTCAAAGTCACTTAAATCCCCTTTCTTACCCATTCTTGATGCTCGGTTTAAACTTCAGCAAGTCATCTTCACCACGTCTAGATGCCTAAATGCATTGAGTTGCTGCCATGTGATTGGCTGATTAGCAATTTATGTTACCAAGCAATTGAACAAGTGTGCCTAATAAAGTAGCCAGTGAGTGTATAGGACTTCTTTCTTTTTTTTTTGTACGGGAAAACATTCTTGTATATGAGAGAGGAGGTGGGAGCACGTGATATTTCTAAGCAACCCTTGTCACATCTGTGCAAATGACCTTTGAAGCATTTTCTGGTTTAGGGGCTCGTTTACACCAGATGCAGTCCGGTGTGCTTTTAAACGCAGTAAAAACGCACATGCATGAAAAATTAATGTATTCCAATGAGCCTCGTTTACACCACTGCAGTGATCTCAAGTGTGTTTAAAAGAAGTACAGCATGCTGCATTTTTCCGCACCAGAACGCACCACAAACACACACAAAAGCGTGCAAACACAAATTAGTAAAAAAATTAATGAAAAAAATGAATCCAAAAAATGCACTGAAAATACATGTACAGCGCTGCAAATACAATGAAAACACGAGCAAACAGTGACACAGAGGGAAAGCAGAAATTGTGGTATAAATGAGCCTTATTGATTCAAGTGAACCTAATTATCTTTTGCAGAAGCAATGCTTTTATGAGTGCATTTTCGTTTAGGCTGGGATTAAGGCCCCATTCACACTAGGCGCAGGGGGAGCGTGCAATTCCGATTTTCTTTGTGTTTTTGCGTGTTTTTCATGCAGTGTGCACAGGGCAGCCCTACATGTGAAAAACGTGCCATATCTTTTTGTGCGTTCCTTTACCATCAGCTAGCCAAGGTTCATGGCACCACAAGCGCAGCGCACATTTGTAGGGCATTACGGGAACGTGTGCGCAGAAATGCTCGTTACTCCCTTTTGAATTTGGCCTCAGGCTGTAGTAATTTACATACATTATATGCATATAAAAGGTAGGTACATAATATAAGAAAATCGGGCGAACGATCGTTCGGTTTTCCTCGATGATTTACAGCAAGTCGGAACTGAGGACAGAAAATTCTGTCGCACCACAAAAGGCTTTTTTTTGTTATTTATTGTTTCCGATCATGCGCAGTCTTTCGTATCTGATTTTTCTCATATGTAAACCGTACGAAAACAGTACACATTAAAACGAAAATCGTTTGTTCTTTTCACGTATGAGAAAAAATCTTGGCTTTTCAATCATTGTATACACACTGTACGAAGATCGAGCGGTCATGCCTCCTTTGGAATTTGTCTTCCGATTTTTTCTCATAGTGTGTATCCCCCTAAAGAAGACAGCTTGGCATGCAGGTACAATCTTACCAGAAGGCGGAGTGGGAATTTTTTTGGGGTGGGGGATGGTCTTTTAAAGATGGCACAAAGAAAGTTTGGCATGCAGGAATTTATATCAATGCAGGTGGCCAAGAGGCCTCTCAACATAAATGATGTTCAGGGGTTCAAGGGTAAGAGGTATGTTCCTTGCAGGTCAGGTCACAAGCAGTGCTGGGACAAAGTCATCCAGTGCCTTGGGCAAAGATGCCAAACTGTCGTCATCGTCGTCCCCCCTCCCCAGTTCGTGATGTGCAAGCTTAGGGAATCCTACACCTAGCAGTCACTCACTTGTCAAAATCACTGCCGCTGTCACTACTCCTGTCAGCCTTAAATGAGGAGGAAGGTGCACCCATCAATACAGTAAACCATTGTGCCCAGGGCAGCTTCCCCTCCTGCCCACCCCCTGTCCCAGCCCTGGTGACAGATCACACCATACACAAGGCTCCCCTTTCAAGCCTGTGTCAGCTGGATCCTCGGATTTTCCTTTCTGGACTTCACAGCCAGCAATCCTGATAAGACCCCATGGAGGTTTCTCCTCTTCTGTCTGACAGCACAGTCTCTCCTCTGCTCTCTGCAGCTCAGTCCTCTGGGCTCTCTCTGCAGCAGGCTCCTCTACAGCTCGGCACACAGCTCACAGAAGCACCACGCTGCCCAACAGTCGAGTTCTGTCCTTTGCACAGCACACACCAGCAGTTCTCATGATATTCCTTAATAGCATCATGGGCCCCTGGGCAAAGTATTGCACTGGGGCCCCCTAACAGCCTGCCCCAATTTACGCACCTACTCTCAAGAATTAATGTATAAATACTAAATAGTTGATAAAATTAAACATAATAAAATAGATTTTAAACAATAAGAAAACATGCCATAAATCAAAGACTAATCAACACAAAGGGCACAGTACAGGGGCATAGTTGCCAACAGTCCCGATTTTCCCGGGACAATCCCGATTTTGGGACCCTCGTCCCAATTGGAGGCTGTCCCGAATCTGGATTTTCCATAAGGAAAATGGGGAATGTTGTTTTTTTTATTTTTGGAGCAGCTGGCTCCAGCAAAATGGCGGCTGGCGCCGCCGCACGATCTTCCCTCTAGTGTTGAGTAAGTGGAGAGAGGAAGGGGGCTCGATCTGTGCAGCAAATGAATCGGCTTCTTTAGCTGCATGGCCCCCAGGGGCAGGCTGGGCCGGGGGGCAGAGATGCAATTGCCCCCCTGGGCTGCTCTCATATGCTCTATAGAAGCTGCTGTGTCGCCAGCTCAGAACCGCACATGCGCAGTTTTTGAGCTGGCCGAGTGCGGCATCTCCATCCAGTACTGTGTCTGTGAGCTAGCGAGGTCTCGGGGCTGACAGTCTGTGTTACAGAGCACAGCCACAGCCCCGCCCAGCCCCTCCCTCCTCCACACGAATAGCTGGCAGAGGCTGGACCTGCTCTCTCTTTCCCCGCCCACACTCCGGGCAGCCCCGCCCACAGTCTGTGAAGAGGATGTTTGGGCGGGAAAGTTACATCTGAGCAGTCGGCTCGAATGCTGGGACCGTCCAAGTAAGTGAGCTCCTCCTCCCTCCCCTCCTCTGCAGCTAAAGAGTTTTTTTTTTCTAGCAGCCACACTACCTTGCTTGCCCTGATGTGGGCTCACACTGGCATGCTGCGTTTATCTGCAGTGCTGGTGTACTGGCAGTCTTCCTGCATGTTGCCCCGGTCCCATAGAGGTTGCACAGTTTTACTGCATATTCTGAATGCTGCATCTTTGGTGAAATGCAGCAAAAATGTGCAACCTAAAAGAAGTCTGAGGGACTATGGCTATGGAAAACTGCCAGTACACCAGTGTGAGCCCAAAGGCTTGTATTCACTTGCAGCGGGCACTGCCACTCCTCTGAAAAGTGACAGACGGTGGAGGTTATATCACATTCCTTCCCTGACAGTTTTAACCCCCTAAATGCCAGTCCCTGCAGGTAATGGCACGGTTCACTTTGAACTCCACCTTTATATCCATTACTCTCTGTAGGTATTCCATGGGCTCTCACCTTATTGTTAGCACATCTAATACATAATGAGAGTTCTGGAAATAAAGTGGAGCTCAAAGTGAGTTTCTACACCTAAGTGGAGCCCCCCCTTTCAGAAGGTTTGAGGATATTATTAAACCCAAAGACTGGTGAACTTAAGCCACCATAGACAGATTTCATTTTCTGCTGAACCAACAGAATTTTGATCTATCTATGTGCAATTCAATCTATCAACTGACTTCAGCCAGCATGTCTTTCTTTTTTTTTTTTTTTTTTTGGGCAATCACTGCTGGATGCTATAGCTGGCAGCAGTGATCACTGTATTCTGATGGCTGGGAAACTTTCACCCCCACAGAGAGTGACTCCTTCGCACCGCCCCCACAGAGAGTGACCCCTTCGTACTCCCCCCACAGAGAGTGACCCCTTCACTCTTCCCCCACAGAGAGTGACCCCTTCGTACTCCCCCCACAGAGAGTGACCCCTTCACTCTTCCCCCACAGAGAGTGACCCCTTCACTCTTCCCCCACAGAGAGTGACCCCTTCACTCTTCCCCCACAGAAAGTGACCCCTTCGTACTCCCCCCATAGAGAGTGACCCCTTCGCACTGCCCCCACAGAGAGTGACCCCTTCGCACTGCCCCCACAGAGAGTGACCCCTTCGCACTGCCCCCACAGAGAGTGACCCCTTCGCACTGCCCCCACAGAGAGTGACCCCTTCGCACTGCCCCCACAGAGAGTGACCCCTTCGCACTGCCCCCACAGAGAGTGACTCCTTCGCACCGCCCCCACAGAGAGTGACCCCTTCACTCTTCCCCCACAGAAAGTGACCCCTTCGTACTCCCCCCATAGAGAGTGACCCCTTCACACTGCCCCCACAGAGAGTGACCCCTTCGCACTGCCCCCACAGAGAGTGACCCATTCGCACTGCCTCCACAGAGAGTGACCCCTTCGCACTGCCCCCACAGAGAGTGACCCCTTCGCACTGCCCCCACAGAGAGTGACCCCTTCGCACTGCCCCCACAGAGAGTGACCCCTTCGCACTGCCCCCACAGAGAGTGACCCCTTCGTACTGCCCCCACAGAGAGTGACCCCTTCGCACTGCCCCTTCGCACTGCCCCCACAGAGAGTGACCCCTTCGCACTGCCCCCACAGAGAGTGACAACTTCGCACTGCCCCCACAGAGAGTGACCCCTTCGCACTGCCCCTTCGCACTGCTCCCACAGAGAGTGACCCCTTCGCACTGCCCCTTCGCACTGCTCCCACAGAGAGTGACCCCTTCGCACTGCCCCCACAGAGAGTGACCCCTTCGCACTGCCCCCACAGAGAGTGACCACTTCGCACTGCCCCCACAGAGAGTGACCCCTTCGCACTGCCCCTTCGCACTGCTCCCACAGAGAGTGACCCCTTCGCACTGCCCCCACAGAGAGTGACCACTTCGCACTGCCCCCACAGAGAGTGACCCATTCGCACTGCCTCCACAGAGAGTGACCCCTTCGCACTGCCCCCACAGAGAGTGACCCCTTCGCACTGCCCCCACAGAGAGTGACCCCTTCGCACTGCCCCCACAGAGAGTGACCCCTTCGCACTGCCCCCACAGAGAGTGACCCCTTCGTACTGCCCCCACAGAGAGTGACCCCTTCGCACTGCCCCTTCGCACTGCCCCCACAGAGAGTGACCCCTTCGCACTGCCCCCACAGAGAGTGACCCCTTCGCACTGCCCCCACAGAGAGTGACCCCTTCGCACTGCCCCCACAGAGAGTGACCCATTCGCACTGCCTCCACAGAGAGTGACCCCTTCGCACTGCCCCCACAGAGAGTGACCCCTTCGCACTGCCCCCACAGAGAGTGACCCCTTCGCACTGCCCCCACAGAGAGTGACCCCTTCGCACTGCCCCCACAGAGAGTGACCCCTTCGTACTGCCCCCACAGAGAGTGACCCCTTCGCACTGCCCCTTCGCACTGCCCCCACAGAGAGTGACCCCTTCGCACTGCCCCCACAGAGAGTGACAACTTCGCACTGCCCCCACAGAGAGTGACCCCTTCGCACTGCCCCTTCGCACTGCTCCCACAGAGAGTGACCCCTTCGCACTGCCCCCACAGAGAGTGACCACTTCGCACTGCCCCCACAGAGAGTGACCCCTTCGCACTGCCCCTTCGCACTGCTCCCACAGAGAGTGACCCCTTCGCACTGCCCCCACAGAGAGTGACCACTTCGCACTGCCCCCACAGAGAGTGACCCATTCGCACTGCCTCCACAGAGAGTGACCCCTTCGCACTGCCCCCACAGAGAGTGACCCCTTCGCACTGCCCCCACAGAGAGTGACCCCTTCGCACTGCCCCCACAGAGAGTGACCCCTTCGCACTGCCCCCACAGAGAGTGACCCCTTCGTACTGCCCCCACAGAGAGTGACCCCTTCGCACTGCCCCTTCGCACTGCCCCCACAGAGAGTGACCCCTTCGCACTGCCCCCACAGAGAGTGACCCCTTCGCACTGCCCCCACAGAGAGTGACCCCTTCGCACTGCCCCCACAGAGAGTGACCACTTCGCACTGCCCCCACAGAGAGTGACCCATTCGCACTGCCTCCACAGAGAGTGACCCCTTCGCACTGCCCCCACAGAGAGTGACCCATTCGCACTGCCTCCACAGAGAGTGACCCCTTCGTACTCCCCCCATAGAGAGTGACCCCTTCGCACTGCCCCCACAGAGAGTGACCCCTTCGCACTGCCCCCACAGAGAGTGACCCCTTCGCACTGCCCCCACAGAGAGTGACTCCTTCGCACCGCCCCCACAGAGAGTGACCCCTTCACTCTTCCCCCACAGAAAGTGACCCCTTCGTACTCCCCCCATAGAGAGTGACCCCTTCACACTGCCCCCACAGAGAGTGACCCCTTCGCACTGCCCCCACAGAGAGTGACCCATTCGCACTGCCTCCACAGAGAGTGACCCCTTCGCACTGCCCCCACAGAGAGTGACCCCTTCGCACTGCCCCCACAGAGAGTGACCCCTTCGCACTGCCCCCACAGAGAGTGACCCCTTCGCACTGCCCCCACAGAGAGTGACCCCTTCGCACTGCCCCCACAGAGAGTGACCCCTTCGCACTGCCCCCACAGAGAGTGACCCCTTCGTACTGCCCCCACAGAGAGTGACCCCTTCGCACTGCCCCTTCGCACTGCCCCCACAGAGAGTGACCCCTTCGCACTGCCCCCACAGAGAGTGACAACTTCGCACTGCCCCCACAGAGAGTGACCCCTTCGCACTGCCCCTTCGCACTGCTCCCACAGAGAGTGACCCCTTCGCACTGCCCCCACAGAGAGTGACCACTTCGCACTGCCCCCACAGAGAGTGACCCCTTCGCACTGCCCCTTCGCACTGCTCCCACAGAGAGTGACCACTTCGCACTGCCCCCACAGAGAGTGACCCCTTCGCACTGCCCCCACAGAGAGTGACCCCTTCGTACTGCGGACAATGTGGAGCGGTCTCTCTCTCTGTGCAGGCAGTGTCAAGCGGTCTCTCTCTCTCTGGGGCAATATGGAGCAGTCTACCCCTCTCTCTCCCCCTCTCTCTCTCTCTCTTTCTGTGCGGGGAATGTGGTGTAGATGGATGGTGAGCGGATTCGGTGGTTCAATGGGCCACTTGACTGGACTTGCCCCCCAGGCCTAAGGCTGCCAGCCCTCCCCTGCTAAGGGGTTGATTTACTAAAGGCAATGAGACTGTGTATTTTGCAAAGTGCAGTTGCTCCAGAGCTTAGTAAATTAGGTAAGGCTTCACTTTACAAAGAATACCCAATCATGTGCAAGGAAAATAAAAAAAACAGCATTTAGGCTTGTACATGATTGGATGATGGAAGTCAGCAGAGCTTCTGCTCATTTACTAAGCTCTGGAGCAACTGCTCTTGCAGAGTGCAACTGCACTGTCTATTTGCCTTTAGTAAATCAACCCCTATATTCAGTTATTGCTATGTTGGATGCAATCCTATTATACCGTGATAATTTAATATACCATATGTTATTGAAAAGGTGTCAATTTGTGAATTTAAATAAATAAATATAATCCTGTAACTAATAAAATAATACAACAAGAAGTGTCCTAGTCCATGTATCAAACAAACTCTGTGTAGGGATATTGTAATTGTAACCAACACTGATGGGATCTAGTATGATCAAGCTGTCTTTGCTCCCATATAGACCCCATTAGATCCCATCAGTGTTGGTTACAATATCCCTAGTAGGGATTGGCTTTATGTTCGGGTCGCCCGTTCCCCGAACAGTGAACAATTTGGGGTGTTCACGGCAAATTCGAAAGCCGAGGAACACCCTTTAAAAGTCTATGGGAGAAATCAAAAGTGATAATTTTAAAGGCTTATATGCATGGTATTGTCATAAAAAGTGTTTGGGGACCCGGGTCCTGCCCCAGGGGACATGGATCAATGTGAAAAAAAAGTTTTAAAAAATGGCTGTTATTTCGGGAGCAGTGATTTTAATAATGCTTAAAGTGAAACAATAAAAGTGTAATATTCCTTTAAATTTCGTAGCTGGGGGGTGTCTATAGTATTCCTGTAAAGGGGCGCATGTTTCCCGTGTTTAAAACAGTCTGACAGCAAAATGACATTTCTAAAGGTAAAAAAGTCATTTAAAACTACCTTCGCTAGCGCCGACTATAATGAATTGTTGGTCCGGCAATACACATAAAAGTTCATTGATAAAAACGGCATGGAATTTCCCCACAGGGGAACCCCGAACCAAGATTTAAAAAAAAAATGCGTGGGGGTCCCCCTAAATTCCATACCAGGCCCTTCAGGTCTGGTATGGATATTAAGGGGAACTCCACGCCAAAATGTAAAAAAAAACTCCTGAACCGTACCAGGCCACAAGCCCTCAACACTGAGAGGGTGCTTTGGGGTAGCCTTCTTCTTCCTCCATCTTCTTCTTCTCCATCTTCTTCTTCCTCCGCTCTTCTCGTCCCGCATCTTCCTCCGGCTTCTTCTCAGCTCCGTCCGCACGATCCGCCTCAGTGGGAGTCTTCCGCCGTGTGACGCTTCGGTTCTTCTGACACTTCTTATATAACGGAGGGCGGGGCCACCTAGTGACCTCGCCCTCCTCTGATGCACGGGGACTTCCCTATGGCTTTCCCCATGTTGTCAGAGGGGGCAGGGTCACCCGGTTACGTAAACGGGTGACCCCTCTGCCCCAAAGCACCCTCCCAATGTTGAGGGCATGTGGCCTGGTACAGTTCAGGAGGGGGGGCACTCTCTTGTCCCTCCTCTTTTCCTGCGGCCTTCCAGGTTGCGTGCTCGGATAAGGGTCTGGTATGAATTTTTGGGGGGACCCCACACCATTTTTTTTTAAATCTTGGCACGGGGTTCCCCTTGAAATCCATACCAGACCTAAAGGGTCTGGTATGGATTTTGAGGGGGACCCCCACACCATTTTTTTAAAAAATTTTGGCTCGGTGTTCCCCTAATACCCATACCAGACCTGAAGGGCCTGGTATGGAATTTAGGGGGACCCCCACACATTTTTTTTAAAATTTTGCTTCAGGGTTCCCCTGTGGGAAAATTCCATGCCGTTTTTATCAATGAACTTTTATGTGTATTGACGGACAGACAATTCATTATAGCCGCCGCTAGCGATAGTAGTTTTACATGACTTTTTTTCCTTTAGAAATGTAATTTTGCTGTCAGACTGTTCTAAACACGGGAAACATGCGCCCCTTTACAGGCATACTATAGACACCCCCCCAGCTATGAAATTTAAAGGAATATTACACTTTTATTATTTCACTTTAAGCATTATTAAAATCACTGCTCCCAAAAAAGTCAGTTTTTTAAACTTCTTTTTGTATTGATCCATGTCCCCTGGGGCAGGACCCAGGTCCCCAAACACTTTTTTATGACAATAACTTGCATATAAGCCTTTCAAATGAGCACTTTTGATTATTCATGTTTGTGTCCCATAGACTTTAACGCGTGAGCGAACAAATTTTTTGCCTGTTCGCATGTTCTGGATGCGAACCGAACCGGGGGGTGTTCGGCTCATCCCTGCACAGAGTTTGTTTGATATATGGACTAGAACACTTCTTGTTGTATTATTTTATTAGTCACAGCATTATATTTATTTAGTTATAACAGCAGCTGCCTTAATATATAATCACATAAGTGTGGCGCGGTGGTATATGCTCAACAGCATATATAAATTTAACACTGCTTTATATTCAGTTCTACAGTGGAACCTTGGATTACGAGCATAATCCATTCCAGGAGAATGCTTGTAATCCAATGCACTCGCATATCAAAGTGAGTTTCCCCATAGAAGTCAATGGAAACAAAGATAATTTGTTCTGCATTGACTTCTATTGCATGCAATACCGCATGTGGCCAGGGGTGGGGGGTGCCGGAGAGCCTCAGAAATACTCGGGGACAGGTCGGCTGAACTCGGAAACCCTCGGAAAGGCTCAGGAACACTCTGGAACGGAGTATTTCCAAAGGTTTCCGAGTATTTCGGAGTGATTCTGAGTATTTCCGAATGGCTCCGAACTGTTACGAGTTTCACAGGCGCCCCTGCACCTCTGGCCTAATGCAGTATTGCACACCCCATTAGCTTGAATTATGCTTGTTTTGCGACACAACACTCGCAAACCGAGTCAGGATTTAAAAAAAGAATTTGCTTGTCTTTCAAAACGCTCGTTACCCACATTACTCGCTAACCAAGGTTCACTGTATGTGAAAAATGTACCATTTCTTTTCTTTTTTTTTTCTATGAATCAGCAGTGACAATTCTAAAAGCCCTGCCCCCCTGCAACATTTCATCCCACAGTAGAGTAGAGGTCGACCGATTTTTTTTCCCCCTTCATCTCATAAAATCTAACAGTTAGACCCCTTTCACACTGGGGCGTTTTTTCAGGCACTTTTGGGCTAAAAATAGCGCCTGTAAAGTGCCTGTAAAACGGCTCCCCTGCAGTCTCAGTGTGATATCCCGAGTGCTTTCACACTGAGGCGATGCACTGGCAGGATGTTAAAAAAAAGTCCTGCAAGCAGCATCTTTGGAGCGGTGTATACCACCACTCCTGCCCATTGAAATGAATGCGCACCGCTGCCGAAGCGCTTGCAAAGCGTTTCGGCAGCGGCGCTTCAGGAGCGCATTTAACCCCTTCCTCGGCTGCTAGCTGGGTAATAAGCGCCCCGCTAGCAGCCGAATAGCGCCGCTAAAATGACGGTAAAGCGCCGCTAAAACTAGCAGCGTTTTACTGTCAACGCATGCCCGCTCCAGTGTGCAAGCAACCTTAAGGGATACAGAAATTTTTTTACATTAAAACATTTATTAAACAAAACAAACCTCCAATCAGTTCACTTGTATGTAGAATTTAGTAAAAAAAAAAAAAATATCTTAAATATTAAATATACAAAAACAGGTAATCAAAACTTTTGGACAAAAAAAAAGGGGGGCTAACTTTACTGCTTATTTTTTTTTTTTATTTATTAATGTTTTTAAAAAAAAATTGCGTTTGAAAGACCGCTGCGCAAATACCGTGTGACATAAAATATTGCAACAACCGCTATTTTATTCCCTAGGGTCTCTGCTAAAAAAATATATATATATAATGTTTGGGGGTTCCAAGTGATTTTCTAGCAGAAAATACAGGATTTTTACTTGTAAGCAAAAAATGTCAGAAAAGATTTAGTCTTTAAATGGTTAAACTGAGAGCTTCTACACATGGAGTTCAGTTCATTCATAAGTGTAAACATTGTATCTTTTCAGCTTCTTTTTATCAGATTTGGCAGGCTGCCCAGAGGAGGAGAGAAGTCGCTTCACAGAAGATTTCAGGCAACTTGCATTGACTTCTATTACAGAAGTCATTTGCAAGTCGCGCTGAAGTTATATCGGCCTTTTTTATCAGCACAATCGGCTGATGCCGATTAAGTAAAAAACACCAAATATCGGCTGATATCTCGGCCGGCGGATATATTGGTCGACCTCCACAGTAGAGCAAACAGGCATATCCTACATGAGAGTGGCAATTCAGGAGCAGTGCAGCATTGTTGCCACACCACCACGGGAAGCTACATTAGGTGGCTTCAGTGGCAGGATCGACAGGTATTTGAGGGACTTTCAAGAACATTGTAAATGCAGATGCATTTACAATCATGTACTCCTGCACATATTTTTGCTTAAAGCAGAACTCTGGTCAAATATTTTTTTTCCCCCAGGCAGTGGGGCTGTGCCAACACTGCACGCGTTAACTGCTTGTTTTGTTCTAGGGGAGAGGACAGCGGAGACATACTTACCTGACCCACCAATCCTCCCTGCACAAGACCGGTTCCTTTTGCCCCCCCCCCCCCCCCCCAGGTCCATCGGTCTTGAAAATTGACTTTTCCTGACATTAACACGCAGAGTGCATGCTCCATAGACGGGAACAGTCCATGCCTGGACTGTGGGAGAGCACAGTTTTCCGGAAGATCGGCAAACCAGGTGAGCATGAGCTTTCTCCTCGCCCCTAGAAAAACAAGCAGTTGAACCACGCAGTGCGATTATAGCCCCACTGCACGGTGAAAAAAAAAAATTGCCTGGGGATGGCCTTTAATCTGAGGCACAATTCTACTTTTAATCCTGGCCAAAACTTTTTTCTAATTCTTAACTGATAAGTAAAAAAGTCTTTTTGTACCCACTGGGGAGATTTCCCCCTACATCCTGTCCCAGTGACACCCCCTCACACTCTGACACTGTTACTGGAAGTGAGGTAAAATTTACCCTGTTAAAATTTTGCTATTTGCCTAGTTTTTTTTTTTTTAATCATATAACAAAAGACAAAGGTATATTTCTATTTTTCATTTTAGGAGCACCCAGCGGTTTAAGCCCAGGCATCCTTTCTTTGACCCGGAGTCCAAACAGCCATGTCTTTTGGTAAGTGCAATGCAACAGTGTATTTGAATGGTGTGCTTTAGGCCTCTTTCACACGGGGCGGATTCCATTCTGATCAGCAGAAGATCTGTGAGCTAATCCTGCTGATCGGGAGCAGAGCGGGGCAGATGTCACATCTGTGCCCACTCAGTTTATGCCGAGTAGACACAGACAGACCCCGCTCTGCTCTATATATTCGGTGTACAGGGACTGCCTTGTCTGTTTACATCCGCCTACCTCCGATCCTGTCTGCCAAAACAGAAAAGCCGACCTCTTCCATTTTTTTTTTTTTTTTTTAAAAGATCTGATCAGAGGTAAGCCGGTGTAAACGTCTATTTACACCAATCTGTCCGTAGGGTTGCATGAACCTTCCAATCAGGCCTACCTGAAAAACAGAGAGGCCGACCTGATCGAAACAGGGGCCTAAAGTCAGCATCATTTTTACATTCAATAGAGAAAGCAAGTACTTTCCATGAAGTACCCGGGAACAATAATAGAATGGAGTAAAATAGCTTTGGATAAGGAGACCCTTGTGTGGAGATAAACTGTGAAAAAATGACAAAAAGCAAAAAATGATAGTGAGTGATAAAGGTTGAATGGAAAGAGATGTATGAAAAAGCAAAGTGGGAAAAAGGAAGGAAACAGTAGTCAGTGAGAAAGAAATGGAGTGATAGAAGTAAAGGGTTTTTGCTCCTGATGATAGGCATAAAGGCCTTGAAACGCGTAGAGCCAACAACAACCTAGTGTACACATCTATGAATTCTTGATGGCCGTTCCAATTCATTTGTCGCTTTCTTGTATTTTATTTTCAGTGACATTTTTGTCTGTTCTTAATCTGCATATTTTACCAAATGTATCTATGTAAACATGTTCTAATCACTTTATGTATTCTATATCATGTATCGATTTCTTTTTGGAATGTTGATTTATGTATATTCTCTGGCTTTTATAATTTGTAAAGTTATACAAATGTTTATATATAGCAAAATGCATAGAATTATTTGATATAAAAAAAACTTTAAGACAATCTAAATGAATTAAAAGCTATTTTACTCCATTCTATTATTGCTCCCGTGTGCTTCATGGAAAGTCCCGCTACTTGCTTTCTCTATTGAATATTACCGTGCCGGGATGGAGGAGGGGATCTGAACAGCCCCGCTATACCTCATTAAAAGTCCCACTAAAATCTTCTTTTCTATAATTTTTACATTGTAACAAAGCATGGCCAACAATATTTGATCATTTTATTTATATCCATGTCGTGGGACATTGCTGTAACATTTTTTGAACGGATTCATAGCCAATGGAGGACAGGCTTTCAGACTGTTGCTGGGTGACACCATATTGCAGTGGTTCTCAATCCTGTCCTCAAGTACCCCCAACAGGCCACGTTTTTGGGAATTTCACTTATGCCGCCTACACACGGTCGGAATTTCCGACAACAAATGTTCGATGTGAGCTTGTTGTCGGAAATTCCGACCGTGTGTAGGTTCCATCGGACATCTGCTGTCGAAATTTCCGACAACAAAACTTTGAGAGTTGGATCTCACATTTTCCGACAACAAAATCCGTTGTCGGAAATTCCGATCGTGTGTACACAATTCCGACGCACAAAATTCCACCGATGCTCGGAATCAAGCAGGAGAGCCGCACTGGCTATTGAACTTTATTTTTCTCGGCTTGTCCTATGTGTTCTTGACGTTTGGAATTTCCGACAAGATTTGTGTGACCGTGTGTTTGCAAGAAAAGCCTAAGCCAACATCCGTCGGAAATAAATCCACGGTTTTGTTGTCGGAATGTCCGATCGTGTGTACGTGGTATTAGATAAAATAGCTGTCCAAAATACCAAGCCATTGACTGATTTAAAGCACCTGTGCAAGATAAAGGAAAACCTGCAAACATGGCCTGTTGGGGGTACTTGAGGACAGGGTTGAGAACCACTGCCATATTGGATGTGAGGTCAGCAGCTCTAGCAGGCTAAGCGCTGTCACTCAAGTGACACTCTATAGCACACGTGACAAACACAAGGCCCGCAGGCCAAATCTGGCCCTCTAGGCCATTTTATGTGGCCCTCGCACCCAGGAGGAGGGGTGGAAGTGAGATGTGAACAGCCTGTGAAAGAGGGCTGATTTCTGCACACTATACATAGCAAAGCCCTAAACCCTGCACGTAGCGTACCCCTGAACTCTGCACTCTGTACGTAGCGCACCCTTGAACTCTGCAATCGGTACGTAGCGCATCCCTGAACTCTGCACTCTGTACGTTGTGCACCCCTGAACTCTGCACTCTGTACGTAGCGCACCCTTGAACTCTGCATTCTATACATAGAGCACCCCTGAACTTTGCACACTGTACATAGCACACCCTTGATATCTCCACTCGGTACGTAGTGCACCCTTAAACTCTGCACTCGGTACGTAGCGCACCCTTGAACTCTGCACTCGGTACATAGCGCACCCCTGAACTCTGCTCTCTGTACATAGCACACCCTTAATATTCTCCACTCAGTACATAGCGCACCCTTAAACTCTGCACTCGGTATGTAGCGCACCCCTGAACTCTGTACGTAGCGCACCCCTGAACTCTGTACGTAGCGCACCCCTGAACTCTGTACGTAGCGCACCCCTGAACTCTGTACGTAGCGCACTCCTGAACTCTGCACTCTGTACATAGCAGACCCCTGAACTCTGCACGTAGCATACTCCTGAACTTTGCATTCTGTATGTAGCACACCCTTGAACTCCACACACACCACACTCCTGGTATATATTGCCCCTTTAAGATCCTCCCACTGTTAGTACAATTTGGTTCAATGCAGTTCAGTGGGGGGCGAGGTTGAGTTCTTGAACCTATTCTCTGAGAAAAAAGGCCCTGCATAAATTCATATAGTCTTCCAGATATAACTGACCCTTTGGAGGACAACCATAATGCTGAGGCGGCCCGAGATGAATTTGAGTTTGACACCCCCTGCTCTATAGCATTCCCCACCACTCCTCCCCCAGCAGCTGCATAATGGAAAGTTGTACCAATATTTACCATAAGTTTCTATTCCTGGTTGCTAAACATGGTAGCATACATGTGGTAGCAGCCCTACCCTTAACCTCCTATAGGACTAGTGACACCTATAAAATGTTTCTTTAAGAGTACCCTCATTCTTGTAAATATCAACATGAAAGAGTAGGACCATAGTCATGCGCATAGGGTGTGCTGGTTGTGCCTGGGCACACCCTAATCACCCCATGCGGTGCAAATTCCCTCTGCTTCCTCTCTGCAGTGCTGCTAGCTCCCCTCCTTTCCTCTCCCGCTGGCTGCGGGGGATGTTTCAGGATGGAGAGCGGACGAAGGAGCCAGTAAATATTTCATTTACCAACCCTTCCTTTTCTGAAAGAACACAGAGAGTGATCTCTACTGATCGCTCCTGTGTTCATTCTTAGCTAAAGCATAGTAAACTATGTTTACTGTGCTTACTATGCTTCAGTTTGTGAATGAACAGGAAGCCATTCAGCACTGAGTACTTCCCATTCATTCACTGTCCAGTGCAGCTGAGACTGCAGAGGAAGGGACTGGGGAATCTCTGTCCTTAGTCCCTTTCTCTGTCTCAAAACTGAGACATCAGGGGTCTGTTTAGACACTCGACATTTCACCATAGCACCCCAACGAGGCTTCTAAGAAAAAAAAAACTGTAAAAAATAATATTGTAAAAAATAATTTAAAAAAAAAACTGCTGACACCACTGCCCTATTGATACCAATCTCTGCTCTACTGACACCATCCACTGCTCTGCTGATATACAGTACATGCATCGCATGTGTGTTTGTGCTCTGGGGTGCACACCCTAATGCTATAGACTGCGCACACCAATGGGTAGGACAAAGTATGCAGCCATGTTTAGGCACCATAAAAGGAAAATTTATAGTGATTAATGATACAACTTTGCATTTTCCTGGGGCCAACATGGTAGCATACATGTGGTAGAGCCACATGGGAGGGCATAATGCAGATACATTTTAATCAGAAACAGCTCAAACTGAAGCAGCCAAAGCCCTGCTTTTGAAATCCGCAGAGGCCAAATCTACACTGTAGCGCACCAAAAATTCAGGGAAAAATGACCAAATAGCCGCTTGACAGATGGTTTCAGGAGATACACTGGCATAGGCTGCCCTTCTTCTGGTTGAATGTGCAGCCAACACTTGAGGGTATTCTCGCCTATGCCCATCAACTTGACAGTCTGAGTTTCCAAGGTTCCCATAGAGGCTTCTTTGCATTTGTTGACCTATTCTGGAAGCATGAACAGCCTGTTTCATGACCTGAAGGGTTCTGTTGCTGGGATTAAGGCACAGAGATATCTTACCAAAATCCAAGTCATGCAGGTCTTGTGAGTCAGGCTGATCTGTGAAAGATGGGACAACCCAATACTAATCGATATGTTAAATCAAATCCCACTTTGGGAACATACTCAGGAAATAACTGTAGGATAACTTTGTTGGGAAAGAACATAACACTGGGTTCTCTGCAGCCCAGGGCTTGGATCTCTGAGATTCTAGGAGCCAGTGTCACCATTACCAGGAACAAAGTCCTAAAGCTTAAATTCCATAGGGAGATGTAAAAAACAGAGGACCATAAAGAAAGTTTAGAAGCAGAGGAAGGTCCCACTAGGCAAATCTTGGGAGGCCAAAGCTCACTAAAGCCCTTAAGATGAGGATCACTAAAGTATCTTCTGCCCACCTAGAGTTGGACATTGCAGAGATGGAAACAATTTGCATATTGAGAGTGCTCAGGCATAGCCCAAAAACTAGGCCTATTAGTCTATAAGCTTGAGGGTACTTTATCTAAAGATAGAGTACCCTCTATTAGCCTATTAGTCCATAAGCTTGAGGGGCAGAGATGCTGGGCCAGCAGCAGAATTTAGGCACTTACTTAGTAAGCATTTCAAATACTTAATTTTTTTTGTGTGCTTTCACCATTCGCCACTTACTCAGATCCTGCTGTGTCTTGGGTCCCAATCACACCTGCGATTAGGGACATCCTGCGGCTGGAATCACAGGTGTGTATGAACATCTGAGGCCCCTCAGCCAAATCAATGACAGGCTGACTGGAGCTGCAGCTGTGCACCGCAGTTCATGTGTATCCGCACATCCAGCAGTTACCTTCGACTAGAGACAAATGACCAGTCCTTGAAGCAATCTGTAGGCATCCAGTTCCTATGGCCTATCTTCTATTTTGCTCTTACAGTTTCTAATTTCCTTTGATGACTTGGCTTCCCTCTGACTACTACTACAACAGATGGTTTCCAAATGAAAAGTCATGTATGGAACCTGACAAGCCTTGATGTGTATAACCTAACCATTTATTTTGTATAGACAGAATACAGTACTATTTATACCATATCTTATATTCCATGTTTTGTTTTTTCACAGAACAGTCAGAACTTTGCAATTTAGATCCTATACAAACTCAACCTAAACCGCAGAACCCACTCACCACAGAGCAATTTCCTGAACCCACCACTGTGGCCACCCCGGGAGAGGTGAGGAGACATAGACCTGGGAGAAGCCGCCTCCTGGGCAAGGTCAAGCTCTGAGCCGCTCAGATTTCTATTGTTAAATACCATTGTCTTCCATTCCATCAACAGGAGCTCCAGGCAAATACATTATATTGACAAAAGTATTGGGACACCTGCCTTTACACGCACATGAACTTTAATGGCATCCCAGTCTTAGTCCGTAGGGTTCAACTGAGTTGGCCCTCCCTTTGTAACTAATGGGGGGGGAAAGCGAACTTAGGACTTTAAATGGGACGCAAGGGAAAGTTTGCGCCCCCATCCTTAATATCATGAAAAAGAGGGGGGGAGGTTGGGACTTTATATGAGGTGCGCATGATGCAGCCCAATCACACTCACAGAGGTGCAAACATATGTATGTTTATTAAGGACCAATGATCAACATGGCATAAAAACGCATTGCATACATTAAGTATAAAATAATCGCATATAGACAATAAATCTATGTATATACAACCATGTGACATGGGTAGGTACAATTATGCATCGTAATCCCCCAAGCAAGATAAAAGTCATGTGGAGTAAAAAAACATCTGAAAATTGGTCAATGTGTGTTGGATGCATCAAAGGTAGGCCCGACGCTGCGTTTCATGGACTTCAGTCCACTCTTCAGGAGCCAGATGCATCTAAATTCTATAAAAAATTTATGAAAAGCAATATAGTTTCATGGTCTAACAAGATCAGCAGAAAAGGGGGAAATTTGGGCATAATGGGCCATGCCAAAAATGTTACTCACATGATAGCCAAAACTGGAACCGTGCGACAAAACAAGGTAACTATAACAGCTTCAGCTCTTCTGGGAAGGCTGTCCACAAGGTTTAGGAGTGTGTCTATGGGAATGTTTGACCATTCTTCCAGAAACGCATTTGTGAGGTCAGGCAGGCACCAATGTTAGACAAGAAGGCCTGGCTCATAGTCTCCGCTTTAATTCATCCCAAAGGTGTTCTATCGGGTTGGGGTCAGGGCTCTGTGCAGGCCAGTCAAGTTCCTCCACCCCAAACTTGCTCATCCGTGTCTTTATGGACCTTGCTTTGTGCACTGGTGTGCAGTCATGTTGGAACAGGAAGGGGCCATCCCCAAACTGTTCCCACAAAGTTGGGAGCATGAAATTGTCCAAAATGTCTTGGTATGCTGACGCCTTAAGAGTTCCCTTCACTGGAACTAAGGGGCCAAGCCCAACCCCTGAAAAATAACCCCACATCATAATCCCCCCTCCACCAAATGATTTGGACCAGTGCACAAAGCAAGGTCATTAAATAAGTGGATGAGCGAGTTTGGGGTGGAGGAACTTGACTGGCCTGCACAAAGTCCTGACCTCAACCCGATAGAACACCTTTGGGATGAATTAGGGCGGAGACTGCGAGCCAGGCCTTCTCATCCAACATCAGTGCCTGACATCACAAACGCACTTGTGGAAGAATGGTCAAACATTCCCATAGACACACTCCTAAACCTTGTGGACAGCCTTCCCAGAAGGGTTGAAGCTGTTATAGCTGCAAAGGGTGGGCCAACTCAATATTGAACCCTACAGACTAATGCCCCGTACACACGGTCGGATTTTCCGACGGAAAATGTGTGATAGGACCTTGTTGTCGGAAATTCCGACCGTGTGTACACAAATCCGACACACAAAGTGCCACGCATGCTCAGAATAAATAAAGAGATGAAAGCTATGGGCCACTGCCCTGTTTATAGTCCCGATGTACGTGTTTTACGTCACCGCGTTCAGAACGATCGGATTTTCCGACAACTTTGTGTGACCGTGTGTATGCAAGACAAGTTTGAGCCAACATCCGTCGGAAAAAATCCAGGATTTTGTTGTCGGAATGTCCGAACAAAGTCCGACCATGTGTACGGGGCATAAGACTGGGATGTCATTAAAGTCCATGTGCGTGTAAAGGCAGGTGTCCCAATACTTTTGACAATATAGTGTAGCTAAATATCCAGAAGAAATACCTCTACAGTTTACTTGCCACAGGATATGTATTTCTGTCTATATAGTCCTGAGATTTACACAATTTACACTATTGAACAGCAGACTCCTTTCTAGTAGGGCTGATTTTTCTTTACTGCAGTTAAACAACATTTACATTTTTTATCCCTCCCCCAGCCTATGACTAAGCAGTGAAAGGAGAAGCAGAAGACTGATGAGCTCATCTCTCTGTCACTCTTCTCTCTCCTCCTATCACCATCTTCCTTACAAAGCACAGCTATCTGGCTCCTTGTGCTGTTTCTCCCTACCCGGGGTCTAAGCTCTGCTGTACAGTGAACTGCATGAGACTGATACCAAGTCAACCTGATGTAGTGCTTTTCTAAGCTTGGCATGCATAGCTTTAATAGGCTAGCAATCTTCAGAATATTCACAGACACTCTACCTTAGAGTATTGTCTATTAATATAGAGTAAACAATAATATTTTGCAGTTTATTTGGTTATGTGCCTTATTATTTAAAGACCTAAAATTACATTATTTAAAGAGATTTTCCACAATAAGTGAGAAAGTGAAACACCTCTGTACTCCGGCCATGTTTTTTTAAAACATTTTTAACACTCATGTATTGGTTATTATTACTGTAACCCCTTAGTGACGAAGGGTAAAACAGATGTTAATGCCTAAGCACAATTTTACAACTTTGACATGTGTTAGTAAAACATGATTATACCTTGTTTTTTCATGACAAATTGGGCTTTCTTTTGGTGGTAAATGGTAATAGATATGGAAAAACTGGCCTGAAATAGTAAAAAAAATCTGTTTTTTTTTTTAATTTAGCTGTATAATTATTTTTATTATTATACAGAATCTCACAAAAGTGAGTACACCCCTCACATTTTTGTAAATATGTTATTACCGTATATCTTTTCATGTGACAACACTGAAGAAATGACACTTTGCTACAATGTAAAGTAGTGAGTATACAGCTTGTATAACAGTGTAAATTTTCTGTCCCCTCAAAATAACTCAACACACATTAATGTCTAAATCGCTTGCAACAAAAGTGAGTACACCCCTAAGTGAAAATGTCCAAATTGGGCCCAAAGTGTCAATATTTTGTGTGGCCACCATTATTTTCCAGCACTGCCTTAACCCTCTTGGACATGGAGTTCACCAGAGCTTCACAGGTTGCCACTGGAGTCCTCTTCCACTCCTCCATGATGACATCACGGAGCTGGTGGATGGTAGAGACCTTGTGCTCCTCCACCTTCTATTTGAGGATGCCCCACAGATGCTCAATAGGGTTTAGGTCTGGAGACATGCTTGGCCAGTCCATCACCTTTACCCTCAGCTTCTTTAGCAAGGCAGTGGTCGTCTTGGGGGTGTGTTTGGGGTCATTATCATGTTGGAATACTGCCCTGTGGCCCAGTCTCCGAAGGGAGGGGATCATGCTCTGCTTCAGTATGTCAC
Source organism: Lithobates septentrionalis (assembly GCA_037952835.1). Taxonomy (NCBI): domain Eukaryota; kingdom Metazoa; phylum Chordata; class Amphibia; order Anura; family Ranidae; genus Lithobates; species Lithobates septentrionalis. The sequence goes on from JBBDGP010000164.1 coordinate 2,549,996, forward strand.
AGTACATGTTGGCATTCATGGTTCCCTCAATGAACTGTAGCTCCCCAGTGCTGGCAGCATTCATGCAGCCCCAGACCATGACACTCCCACCACCATGATTGACTGTAGGCAAGACACACTTGTCTTTGTACTCCTCACCTGGTTGCCGCCACACACGCTTGACACCATCTGAACCCAATAAGTTTATCTTGGTCTCATCAGACCACAGGACATGGTTCCTGCAATCCAATCCAATCCAATCTTAGTCTGCTTGTCTTCAGTAAACTGTTTGCAGGCTTTCTTGTGCATCATCTTTAGAAGAGGCTTCCTTCTGGCATGACAGCCATGCAGACCAATTTGATGCAGTGTGCAGCGTATGGTCTGAGCACTGACAGGCTGACCCCCCACCCCTTCAACCTCTGCAGCAATGCTGGCAGCACTCATACATCTATTTCCCAAAGACAACCGATGGATATGACTCTGAGCATGTGCACTCAACTTCTTTGGTCGACCATGGCGAGGCCTGTTCTGAGTGGAACCTGTCCTGTTAAACCGCTGTATGGTCTTGGCCACCATGCTGCAGCTCAGTTTCAGGGTCTTGGCAATCTTCTTATAGCCTAGGCCATCTTTATGTAGAGCAACAATTCTTTTTTTCAGATCCTCAGAGAGTTCTTTGCCATGAGGTGCCATGTTGAACTTCCAGTGATGAGTATGAGAGAGTGAGAGTAATAACACCAAATGTAACACACCTGAGACCTTGTAACACTAACGAGTCACATGACACCGGGGAGGGAAAATGGCTAATTGGGCCCAATTTGGATATTTTCACTTAGGGGTGTACTCACTTTTGTTGCCAGCGGTTTAGACATTATTGACTGTGTGTTGAGTTATTTTGAGGGGACAGCAAATTTACTCTGTTATACAAGCTGTACACTCACTACTTGTAGAAGAAGCATTTAAATAAAGGAATTGTCAAAAACTGTCTCTTGTCATTTTTAACATTTTTGACAGTTTTTTAGTGAAATGGTAGGGGTAAGTACCCCCTTACCATTTCACACGGGGGGGGGGGGGCTGGGATCTGGGGGTCCCCTTGTTAAAGGGGGCTTCCAGATTCCGATAAGCCCCCCGCCCGCAGACCCCCACAACCACCGGCCAGGGTTGTGGGGATGAGGCCCTTGTCCTCATCAATATGGGGACAAGGTGTTTTGAGGGACTACCCCAAAGCACCCTCCCAATGTTGAGGGCATGTGGCCTGGTATGGTTGAGGGGGGGGGCCGCACTCTCGTCCCCCCCTCTTTTCCTGCGGCCTGCCAGGTTGCGTGCTCGGATAAGGGTCTGGTATGGATTTTTGGGGGGACCCCACGCTGTTTTTTTTTTTTTTGGCGCGGGGTTCCCCTTAAAATCCATACCAGACCTGAAGGGCCTGGTATGGAATTTAGGGGGACTCCCACGTCATTTTTTTTTTTTTTTAATTTTGGTTCAGGGTTCCCCTGTGGGGAATTCCCATGCCGTTTTTATCAATGAACTTCTATGTGTATTGTCGGCAATGCAATAGCCGCGAGTAGTTTTAAATGGGTTTTTTCCTTCGAAATGTCATTTTGCTGTCAGACTGTTCTAAACACGGGAAACATGCGCCCCTTTACAGGCATACTATAGACACCCCCCAGCTACGAAATTTTAAGGGATATTACACTTTTATTGTTTGACTTTAAGCATTATTAAAATCACTGCTCCTGAAAAAACGGCCGTTTTTAAAACTTTTTTATGCATTGATCCATGTCCCCTGGGGCAGGACCCGGGTCCCCAAACACTTTTTATGACAATAACTTGCATATAAGCCTTTAAAATTAGCACTTTTGATTTCTCCCATAGACTTTTAAAGGGTGTTCCGCAGCATTCGAATTTGCCGCAAACACCCCAAATTGTTCGCTGTTCAGGGAAATTGCGAACAGCCAATGTTCGAGTCGAACATGAGTTCGACTCGAACTCGAAGCTCATCCCTAGTCAACATGTTTCGCCGAGTTGGCTTCTTCAGGACCCAGATAGGAGAGTAGCAAGCTTCCGAGAGGCACAACAGCCAAGATATCTGTCCAAACAATGTCTGGGGCAGGCACAGGAGCACCAAAAGGCAGGTAAACCCAGCAACAAGACAACATGGCTTGGGCGGGTATCTTAGCTGTTATGCCTTTCACTCTGTACAGACAGAACGATCTCTCTGTTTCTCATCTCTACAAAACAGGGATAGGAAATGTAGAGATCTAGTAGTAAAAGCAGCACACATTACACATAGTTAGGCATATATTTAACCCCTTGATTGCTCTAAATGTTAACCCTGGCCAGTGTCATTAGTACAGTGACAGTGTATAATATTATTACTGATCTCTGTATTAATGTCAGTGAGGCAGTTCTCCTTAGCATCATTTAGTGTCAGATTGCCTGCCGCACTGTCGCAGTCCCATTATAAGTCGCTAATCACCGCAATTAGTGGTATAAAAAAAAAAAATTATTCCAGTATCTATACCATAGTTTGTAGGCGCTATAACTTTCACGCAATCCAATCAATATACACTTATTGGGTTTTTTATCAAAGACATGCAGCAGAATACATTTTGGACAAAATTTATGAAGAATTTTTTATTGGATATGTTTTGTAGCAGAAAGTAAAAAATATATTTTTTTTTTAACATTTTGTGTTTTTTTATTTATAAAAATAAAAACCGCAGTGGTGATCAAATCCCACCAAAAGAAAGCTCTATTTGTGTGGAAATAAAAAATTATATAAATTTTGTTTGGGTACAATTACCAGTAAAAGTAGCGCAGTGCTAAATAACAAGAAATGGTCACGAAGGGGGGTAAAATATTCTGGAGGTCAAGTGGTTAACATTTTTTGAAATCCATCGAATTTTCCTAAACGAAAACCTCATTCCCTGTTATGCCCTGTACACACGATCAGAAATTCGGCCAGCAAAAGTCAGAATTGAGCTTTTGGTCAGAAATTCCGACCGTGTGTATGCTCCATCGGACTGTTACAGGCAGAATTCCAGCCAGCAAAAGATTGAGAGCAGGTTCTCTATTTTTCGGTCGGAAAAAGTTCCTATCCGAAAATACGTTCCTCTGTATGCATTTCGGACATGCAAAAAATCACGCATGCTCGGAAACAATGTGACGCATGCTCGGAAGCATTGAACTTCATTTTCTCGGCTCGTCGTAGTGTTGTACGTCACCGCTTTCTTGACGGTGTAAAGTTCAGAGAATTTTTGTGTGACAGTGTGTATGCAAGGCAAACTTGAGCGGAATTCAGTTGGAAAAACCATCCAAGTTTTTTCTGACGGAATTTCTGATCATGTGTATGGGGCATTAGAATTTTATTCATTCGGGAAAAAATATCTCCATCCTGCTCCTTTGATTTTTTTCTTAACTATGGTCGAAAACCACCAATTTGACCCCATTAGCTAGTAAAAAATGTTTTTGTTTGTTTTGCTCAGAGCACTTCCTTTACAGGCAGCAAAATCAGCTGAAGGCAAGACAGTCTGATTGATTAACAATGATTTCTATTAATCTGGGACTTCATTTTGGTACACCTTTCTTAGTCTCGGGTCACTCATCTAAAAACCAGTCATAAACAGCTTTTCAGTGTAAAACATTTTTAGTTATAATAAATTTGACTTATTCCTTCTTTTTTTTTTTTTTTACAGGAAAACATTGCTGTATTGGATCATAATAGAGGTAGGAGCACATTATTATTATTAATATTATTATTAATATTATTATTATACAGGATTTATATAGCACCAACAGTTTTCGCAGTGCAATACTATAAAGGGTGACAGTATAATTACAATACAGTTCAATACAGAAGGAATAGGAGGGTCCTGCTCATGGAGCTTACAATCTAAAGGGAGGAGGAGGTGGTACAAGAGGTAATAGATGTAGGGGATGATCTGATGGAGGTGACTCGGGTACAGTTCTTAGGTGGAGAAAGGGGGTAGGCTTCCCTCAATAAGTGAGTTTTCTAGGATCGCCAAAACATGGACAGGGCAGGAGCTGACTGGACGTACTGGGGCAGGGAGTTCCGGAGGATGGGAGAGGCTCTGGGGAAGTCATGGAGACGATCATGGGAGGAGGAAACAAGGGAGCTTGAGAGCAGGAGGTCCTGGGAGAGGCGGAGAGGACAATTTGGGTGATATCTGCAGATGAGGTTGGTGATGTAGCTGGGGGCGATGTTGTGGGTGGCTTTGTATGCTGTGGTTAGCATTTTGATTTTATACAGAGGGGTAGGGGTAGCCAGATTGACTGATGAGAAGAGAGTTGCAGTCGTCAAGGTGAGAAATAACCAAGGAGTGAATACGTTGTTTTGTCATGTCATTAGTCAGGAATGGGCAAATGTTGGAAATGTTGTGCAAGATTTAACCAGTGATTGGATGTGGGTCAGAGTCTAGGATTACTACCCAGCACCTTGGTGTGTGAGGAGGGACCAATGGTTGTGTCGTTGATCTCAATGGTAAAGTCATGGGGGGGATCGGGGAGGAAGAAATATTACAAGCTCAGTTTTAGAAAGATTGAGTTTCAGAAAATGATATGACATCCACACTGATATACAAACCAGACATCTCAAGTCTCCCGGAAGGTGCGAGAAGACTCCCGCATTTCTGTAGCGGCTCCCACACACCCGCAAGCGCCTCCCGATCTCCCAGGAATGATTGGTGCGGTGGGGATCAGCTGTGATCACCGATCTCCTTTGTATAGATTTTTAGCTGACAGCTGCTTCTCCTTCTCTCCCTCCTGCGTCTGTCAGCTAAAAAGCTATACAGGGAGATCAGTGATCACAGCTGTCCCCCCAGCCGCACCGATCATCCCCAGCTGCTCTGTGTGCTCCTCCCCCAGCCCCCTCTATGTCCTTTTCTGCCCCCGTTCTCCTCCGGCATCCTCCATGTCCTTCTCCGCCCCGTTCTCCTTCGGCCCCCTCCATGTCCTTCTCCGCCCCCGTTCTCCTCCAGGCCCCCTTCATGTCCTTCTCCGCCCCGTTCTCCTCCAGCCCCCTCCATGTCCTTCTCCGCCCCCGTTCTCCTCCAGCCCCCTCCATGATCTTCTCTGCCCCCATTCTCCTCCAGTCCCCCTCCATTTCCTTCTCCGCCCCCGTTCTCCTCTGGCCCCCTCCATGTCCTTCCCCCCCCCCCCCGTTCTCCTCCGCCCCCTCCATGTCCTTCTCTGCCCCCGTTCTCCTCCGGCCCCCTCCATGTCCTTCTCCTCCCCCGTTCTCCTCGGGTCCCCCTCCATGTCCTTCTCCTCCCCCTTCCTCCTCCGGCCCCCTCCATGTCCTACTCCGCACCCCCCTTGTTCTCCTCCGGCCCCCCTCGTCCCCCGAAGCCGGCTTGCCTCCTCTACTCTCCCACCGGTTGCGGAGGGAACTAGTTAATGGACACAGCAAGCGAGATCGCTCCTGTGTCCTGTGATGAATGAGCAGAGTAAACTGTGTTGGAAATGTTGTGCAAGATTTAGCCAGTGATTGGATGTGGGGTCAGAGTCTAGGATTACTATCCAGCACCTTGGTGTGTGAGGAGGGACCAATGGTTGTGTCGTTGATCTCAATGGTAAAGTCATGGGAGGCATTGTGAAAAAAAAATTAAAAACAATTTAAATTGTAAAAAAAAATCACTAATTAAAAATAAATTAAAAAACTACTGAAACCGTCCACATACCACCCACCCCCACCCCCTTCCCCAAAAGCACTGCAAAAAAATATTGAAAAAGTGATTTAAATAATATTTTGCTGTGGGGGGCATTTGCGGATGCGAAGCGCCACCTCCCTGAAATGAGTTTCTGCAGGTTGGGATGTCTGTACAAACAAAGGTTTGGGGGGAACACCCTAAACATACATTTCTAAGGTTGGTGCTGCTATAAAGACCAATATACAAACGGAGCCATAGAGAGTAGCGCACACATACACAAAAAATGCTGCTTTCAAATCTTGCAAGACTACTTAAAAACACCTGATCTTAATAAGTAATAATGGGGATTTGGTTACACCATGTGGCCATACCATGCTAAAGCTCACTACTGCATTAAAGTACCCCATTATCAGTGGGTCCTACACTATTCATAGAATGAAAGATAAATCCCACTTCTCAAAACCATGGGGCATACCCACTCCTTACATGGGAGAAGTGTGCTAGCTGCAGATTCCTCTGCTTAAACTGCACTATAAAGGGAATCCTCCTATAACTACTTACTGGTGGACACTGATAATGAAGTACTGGTGTAGGAGAGTGGCGTGCTCCACCCCGAAGTCTGGTCAGGGCTCTATGTGACAAACAAACAAAGGTTCGGGGGGCACTCCCTAAACATACTTTTCTAAGGTTGGTGCTGCTATAAAGACCAATATACAAATTGAACCATAGAGAATAGCGCACACATACACAAAAAACGGTTGCTTTCAAATCTTGCAAGACTACTTAAAAACACCTGATCTTAACCCCTTCAGCCCCGGAAGGATTTACCCCCCTTCCTGACCAGAGCACTTTTTGCGATTCGGCACTGCGTCGCTTTAACTGACAATTGCGCAGTGGTGCAACGTTGCACCCGAACAAAATTGACGTCCTTTTTTCCCCACAAATAGAGCTTTCTTTTGGTGGTATTTGATCGCCTCTGTGGTTTTTATTTTTTGCGCTATCAACGAAAAGAAAAGCGTCAATTTTGAAAAAAAAGCAATTTTTTTTTACTTTTTGTTATAATAAATATCCCCCAAAAATATATATATATATATAAAAAAAAAAGTTTCCTCAGTTTAGGCCGATATGTATTCTTCTACATATTTTTGGTAAAAAAAAAAATCGCAATAAGTGTATATTGATTGGTTTGCGCAAAAGTTATAGCGTCTACAAAATAGGGGATAGTTTTATGGCATTTTTATTATTAATTTTTTTTTTTTATTAGTAATGGCGGCGATCTGCATTTTTTATCATGACTGCGACATTATGGCGGACACATCGGACACTTTTGACACTATTTTGGGACCATTGTCATTTATACAGCGACCAGTGCTATAAAAATGCACTGATTACTGTGTAAATGACACTGGCAGGGAAGGGGTTAACCACTAGGAGGCGATGAAGGGGTTAAGTGTGTCCTAGGCAGTGATTCTAACTGTGGGGGGGATGGGCTACTACTCAAATGACAGCGATCACTGCTCCCGATGACAGGGAGCAGTAGATCTCTGTCATGTCACTAGGCAGAACAGGGAAATGCCTTGTTTACAAAGATCATGCGGACAGACTGAATCCCATCCACCTTTACAGGAAATCCGTCCTCAATTAGGTGAGGGAAGAGGCCAGCAGCACTCTGCGCTGTTGCCAGCCCTTCTGCTGGAAACCCCACACCATATGCTCCGGCTAACTGTTGGGGAGGGAGGCTGACTCCCCCGGCTCCCTGGAACTCTGTAGTTGTTGCTGGTGCTGGGCAGAGGTTGGTAGCACTCTGCCCGGTTGCCAGCACTTCTGCTGGGTTTATGCTAGGGGAGACAGCAGGCCCATCCACCGACACCAGATCAAGCTGCAGTTGTGAGGTGCTGATTGCATTCACTCCTTTGGTCCAGATCTGCTGCTCGGGAGTGACTGCCACCTCCTCACCCTGGGCCTCTAGAACTGCCGCAGGTGTGGGGCAGAGGTCTTGGACCCTCTGTCTGGTTGCCAGTGCTTCAGTTGGGTTGGTGTCATCATTCTGGGGCGCCGTCTGCTGTTGGAACTCCCTTTCACTGGTATTGTCTCCCAGGTGCAAGAACCCTTGTTGGGGAGGAGAAATGGCTGCTTCTCCTCCCTGCATCTCTGAAATCCACTGGGAAAGAGGAACCATCACCTTCTCACCTCGGGCCTCTTAAACTGCCATGGGTGTGGGGCAGAGGTCTTGGACCCTCTGTCCGGTGACCAGCGCTTCAGCTGGGGAAGTTCCTTGCAACTCCATAGATACTGTTGGTGCTGGGCAGAGCTCAGTGAAGTTTGGCCCTAATACCAGCTCTTCTGCTGGAGGCTCATCAGGTTGTTCTTCCTCAGCAGAAAAGTCTATCAAATCCCCTGTCTCTGCAACTGGTGTCTGGGGATAGAGGTTCACCATCTCCTGTCCGTGGAACCCAAAAGATGCTATCGGTGCTGGGCAGAGGTTAGCAGAGCTCTGGCCTGTTGTCAGCACTTCAGCTTTGGGGATGGCAATCTCCAGATTTTCCACTGCCGATTCTCTGGCATGCTGCTGGACAGGCACATTCCTCCATCCAAGATCATCCCATGCAGAAACAGGATCGTCAAGGTCAGTAAGTACTTGCTGCATCCGCCATAAGACCTCCGTGTCCATAGCTGCGGGGGCAGGTGGGCAAAGCACACTGTTACTATGCCACCTTGCCGACTCTTTAGCCAGGATTTCAGGGTTCTCAACTGGTATTTCCTGATAGTCCCAGGCAAAGAGAGCTCATCCCTGGTGCTGAGCAGAGTCTAGCAGCCGCCTGTAGGCGATCTCCAGCTCCCATTCCTGCATGGCCAGAAACTCTATATCTTGCCCAGTGCACTTCTAAAGACATTCAGTAGACCTTCTCTGAAATCGATGATTTCATCCAACCGCCATTCCAAATCACTCCCAAAGTTAGGGTCCCCTGTCAGATTCACATACAACAGTCCCAGGCCGCCGTAGCCAAAGCCTTTCGTTGGGCTGTCATCCTCTATCCAAGGGCATGCTTGGGATACATGCCACCGGAGGGCTCTGTAGCTCTCATCCAGCCGCATCTCTGCCCATATCAGCCTGCTTAATTCCGCTGTCTGCTCCTTGTGCGTTTTTTCTCCCAAAAACAGCACCCGCAATCCGTACTGTGACCAGTACCTTTCCTGGATGGAGGGGAGAATTTTTCCCTGGTGTCGCTGCTCACGGGCTAGCAATTCCTTCCAGAGTTCACAGCAGATAGAATCAAACCATCCCAGCAGGACCTGCTCCGATACTGGTCCTCTGTGCTGTATCTGCATCTCTCACAACCTCCTTCTGAATTTCTCTTCCATGGCGGCTGCTATCTGTACCTCTACTCTCCTGCTATCCGGACCTTGGATCCAGGTGGAGGTTTGGATGTCCCAGACTGTAGGAAGCGTCCTACTGCTTGCCACCAATGTAACAGAACATCCCCCACTCCGCTTGAGTGCTTCCGTCAAATACCGCTTCCTCCCAGTCTGAATATAGATATCAGATATTCCAACCGCTCACAAGCACAAAACAAGACAAGACTTGTTTAGCTGCTCAACATGGACTCTTTTATTAGAACCAAAATTACAAGTCTTATATACAGTAGAAGAGGAGGTCCCCCCTCCTGCTCATATTACTCTAACAATACATCTGTAACCAGAAACAGAATTAACAAGAGCTAATTAACTAATCCCTTAAAGCAGCCGATGTGACACCGTGCCCTCCAGAGCATTGTTATGATTAATCAGGATTTCACTACAGGTCAGACTTGTTGTCACCGAGCTTCACACAGTAGATTATACATTATCATAAACATCAACACAGAACTCCTTCATACAATAGCAAGCTTAATTAGCACACACAACAATGGGTGAAATACTCTTAGAAGCTGTGGCAAGCCAGACTAGACTCATTTACATTATAGAAGACAACAGACAGGTGGCTGGAGTTGATGACATCAGCATCTCCTCACAGTATATGTCCCAACATTATGAATCAGTCACTATCCCTAAAAATGGCACATACAGCGTTCCCAGAGTCTCTGTGTCTTGGGGGACATGGACCTGAATCTAAAGTAACACCACCTCAAGGGTCCCCAGGCATACAGCTCACAAAGAGCACCGTTCCCCCAAATGCCAGGGCCCATAATCGGTAGGCAAGAGGCTAGCATTCAGTCCTCTCCAAAAGCCTCTGTCCCGGGTGAGTCTGTCACAGGACCGCTTAAAGATATTTGACCCTGAGGATTGCCCTGACCTTGCAAGTCTCCCGAAATCTCTGGCACCCTGGGTTCACACCTAAACCGGCCGCGGATCATACAGGAACGCTGTGCGTCCCTGTTCTCCGTTTTAGGGACGAATCTATGCCTGTATTTGGCCCTGAAACTGAGCCAAAGACGCACAGTGCAGTGCAGTGCATTAAAAAAACAAATTTATCCATCAGTTTAGGCCAAAATATATTCTTCTACATATTTCTGGTAAAAAAAAAAATCGCAATAGGCGTATAATGATTGGTTTGTGCAAAAGTAGCGTCCAAAAAATAGGGGCTAGCTTTATGGCATTTTTATTAAAAAATTTTTTTTACTAGTAATGGTGGTGATCTGCGATTTTTAGCGGGACTGTGATATTGCGGCGGACAGATAGGACACTTTTTTGGGACCATTGAGATTTATACAGTGATCAGAGCTAAAAATAGCCACTGATTACTGCGTAAATGTCACTGGTAGGGAAGGAGTTGACACTAGGGGGCGATCAAGGGGTTAAATGTGTTCCCTGGGTGTGTTCTAACTGTAGGGGGGATGGGCTGCCGGGGACATGACAGAGATCACTGTTCCCGATGACTCAGAACAGTAGATCTGACATGTCGGATAAATAAAAAACAAACATAGAATCCACTTTCCACAGATTGGTAATGTCAACATGTATTAGTACTAACTACTGATTTGTCAATAAGACGGGATACCTCCAGAGCTCAAACAAATCAATATGAAAAAATTGATGGTGGTGGAACAAACCATGGTACATTATATTGAAAAATTGCTTTATTAAAGATATAAAATTAATCCACTTAAAATGTCAGACACTATAGTGGATGCATCCCCCTCCCCCGTGTACCCAGCAATAAAAAACACATACAGAAAAAAATGACAATGTTGTCACAATATGGCGCCAATCTCGGGGCCGCACACATACATACACTTACAAAAACCAGCTAAGGAAAAGGGAAGGAAGGTGCTGCTGTATAGGATTGAACCAGTGTAGGAGCTTGATCCTGTGTAATCAATAGTGTCAAGGCTACACATGCTGCATATCCGTATGCCTGGCTTGTGCGGTAATTATGTAGGCAGATTACATCAACAGGTGTCATAACCATCCAGACAGGTGTCAGCAGGGCAGCCATCAGAAATTTTGGGGCCCCTTACACAGCTTTAGGCCTGGGCCCCCCCAGCCTGACCACCAAAAATACCCAGAGTCCAGAGTTTAAGGCATAGTTCACCGTTACCAAAAAACTGCCTCTGCAGATAAGGGATGTCTGTAAATAAAAACAGACTGTGCAGCTCTGACTAAAGATGAATAATACCCTTGCTATAGGTGTAGGCCATTTACACACCTCATATATGGTTTGGCTCTGAAGAAGAAAGTGCTACCTTGGAAACGTGCCAGTCAGTTCGGGCCCCCCGGCAGGGTCCCCTCGAACTCTGGAGTGTCTAGGACTGTTGAGCTATGGACGATTAGCTCAACGAGCGTTTATTATATACACGTTTGTGAGCAAGTTCTATGAATTCTTAGTAAATTCATACTGTGGGATATTGCACTAGGCTGGTGCGCCCTTTTGTGTTTGTTTCTAGAAACATACTGTACCTCATGAAGCCTGACTGGAACACTCCCAGGACATTGCTAAGAGACACCTAGTTGTTACCGCTCACCTTCATCATCACAGGAGGGCACGCTTTCTCTGATTCAAACCCCCCACGTGCACATTCCTTTTCCTGATACAGTAGTTCTGAGCTCAGTGTCTGAGAGCTCACTCCTGTGGTGGTGAAGGAGAACAGTAACAACAAGGTGTCTCTTAGCATTGTTCTTAGCCATGTCCTAGAAGTTTTCCAATTAGGCTGCATGAGGTACATAAAATTGCCTTCATCTATAGCAGGGGCACTATTCAACATTATTCAACTTTGGTCAAAGCCTGCAACAGACAATAAAATTTGTTCACATTCAGTTGGTGACATTTAGTATCCCAGTCCACCTGTTCTCCAGAGTCCAGATATGATGTAAGTGGAAGAAGAGGCTGATCCAACAAGCTCAGAATCATTATGTAGACTCTATTTGGAATATACTGAAATAGGAAAAAGCAGAATGTTTGTTCTATCACAAAACCCTCAGAATCAGAATCAATGATCATTTTGTCTGTGATCACAGGCCCATCAGACCTTCCTACCACAAGACCAGCCATGGAACCAGAAAGTTTGGAGTTAAAGCAGAACTCTGGGTAAAAATGTTTTTATCCCATCCAGTTGGGCTGTCCCTGCACTGCTTGGATAACTAATAATTTTTGTCTAGGGGTGATAAGAGTGGAGAGTGGACTTGCCTTATCCACCGAACCTCCCAGCGCAAGACCAGTCCCTGGCACTCCTGCCCCCCTGCAGTCTACCGGTCTTGTGAGGTGAAGTGTTCCTGATGCTGTCATGCCCGTAGACCAGCTCTGGATATGAGGATGGCAGAAACAATCCACCATTGGACATGGGGGTGCACTGTTTTCAGGAGGATCAAAGGAGTGTGTGAGAATAGGCTCTCTGTTCACCCCTGGACAAAACAAGCAGTCAACCCATGTAGCGTGGGCATAGCTTCACTGCATGGGACACACATTTTTTTCCCCAGAGTTCTACTTTAAAAGGAACCAATTTATTGGTGCAATCTTCATAATATATTATACCCATGATAGTGTGCAGCAGCTGCAGCATTAGCCATTGTGCTATGTATACACAAAGAAATCTTATAAAGATTGCACCAGTAAATGGGTTCCCTTTAACTCCAAACTTTGTTTCCATGGCTGGCCTTGTGATAGGAAGGTGTGGTGGGATGGGCATGGGCCTGAAATCACAGGCAAGCTGATCATTGATTATCCTGATCATATACCTGGCCTCAGAGAATCTTCACCCCAAATTAGGGCTGGGGGATCTTATTGTTGTGGACTCCACACTACATGATGCCATGGATGGTCATGTCAATTCAGGCGTTTGGAGCCAGAGCCGAGGACTGGCACTGTGTGTAGGATGCTGCCTGCTTGTAATCTGTGTCAAAGAGACAGGAACACAGCTTTACAACACTTGGACTTACCGCTGAAGCAGATCTACAAGCCGGTCTTCTGCCGAGAAAGTTCCCCTCGGCGGATAAGGACCCCCCTCTACTGCGCAAGCGCAGCGCTTGCACAGTAGGAGCGGGCAGAAATAGCCGAATAGAATAGAAATAAGCTGTACACAGCGCCTGTAAGATGGCCCCTCGTGGGCTCGCTTCGCTCGCCACGCTTCGCTCGCCACGCTTCGGGCACGGCCTCACTTCGCTCGGCACTTTTATATTCTCCCTCTAGGTCCACTTGGATGGTGGGGCTTCAACCTGGACCCAGGGCGCAGGCGCCATGTACAGCTGATTGAAGTTATTCAGCTTCGGCTATTTTCGGCGGCTCCTAGTCGTTCGTACTGCGCAAGGGCTGCGCCTGCGCAGTACAGGGGGGTCCTTATCCGCCGGGGGAACTTTCTCGGCAAGACACCGGCTCCTCCTGTGTGTCTTTGCAGGCTCTGGACTGCAGGCTGTGTGTCTCCACCCCCACCCTGGACAATGGCGGCTGACGATTGGTCCTCTGTCCTCCATGGGGTGGGGATCTCTGCAGGTTCTCAATTTTTCAGTCGGAAAATGTTCCTATCCGAAAATGCGATCGTCTGTACATGCGATGTTCGAGTTGAACATGGGTTTGACTCGAACTCGAAGCTCATCCCTACTGGAGACATGCTTGGCCAGTACATCGCCTTTACCCTCAGCTTCTTTAGCAAAGCAGTGGTCATCTTGGAGGTGTGTTTGGGGTCGTTATGTTGGAATACTGCCCTGCGGCCCAGTCTCTGAAGGGAGGGGATCATGCTCTGCTTCAGTATGTCACAGTACATGTTGGCATTCATGGTTCCCTCAATGAACTGTAGCCCCCCAGTGCCGGCAGCACTCATGCAGCCCCAGACAATGACGCTCCCACCACCATGCTTGACTGTAGGGAAGACACACTTGTCTTTGTACTCCTCACCTGGTTGCTGCCACAAACGCTTGACACCATCTGAACCAAATAAGTTTATATTGGTCTCATCAGACCACAGGACATGGTTCCAGTAATCCATGTCCTTAGTCTGCTTGTCTTCAGCAAACTGTTTGCAGGCTTTCTTGTGCATCATCTTTAGAAGAGACTTCCTTCTGGGATGACAGCCATGCAGACCAATTTCATGCAGTGTGTGGCGTATGGTCTGAGCACTGACAGGCTGACCCCCCACCCCTTCAACCTCTGCAGCAATTCTGGCAGCACTCATACATCTATTTCCCAAAGACAACCTCTGGATATGATGCTGAGCACGTGCACTCAACTTCTTTGGTCAACCACGGTGAGGTCTGTTCTGAGTGGAACCTGTCCTATTAAACCGCTGTATGGTCTTGGTCACCGTTGTGCAGCTCAGTTTCAGGGTCTTGGCAATCTTCTTATAGCCTATGCCATATTTAGAGCAACAAATCTTTTTTTCAGATCCTCAGAGAGTTCTTTGCCATGAGGTGCCATGTTAAACTTCCAGTGACCAGTATGAGAGAGTGAGAGCGATAACTCCAAATTTAAACAAACAAGATATTTGGGGGGCACACTCTAAAAAATGCATTAAAGATGGTGCAGCCATAAGACCATACAGTAGAAGAAAATATTACAGCGCACACATGTAAAAAAGACATTTACCTCAAGCAAGGCTAGTTTAAAACACCTAAGTATTTCTAGAAAAACATTTTCAAAAAATATGGGGATTTGGTCACACCATATTGCTATATGGTGCTAAGCGGAGCACCTCACTACATAACATAGGTACCTTCTAATTAGTGTCCACTTGTGTCATGGGTGGAGACCTTATGATTCTCCCATTTAGAAGAGTGTAGCTCTCATGGTTCAGAGATGCAGGTTCTCCCACTCTCCATGGATAGTGTAGGACCCACTGATTATGGGGTACTTTGTCGCAGCAATATGGTGTGACCAAATCCCCATATTTTTTGAAAATGTTTTTCTAGAAATACTTAGGTGTTTAAACTAGCCTTGCTTGAGGTAAATGTCTTTTTTGCATGTGTGCGCTGTAATATTTTCTTCAACTCCAAATTTAACACACCTGCTCCCCATTCACATCTGAGACCTTGTAACACTAACGAGTCACATGACACCGGGGGGTGGTTAATTGGGCTCAGTTTGGACATTTTCACTTAGGGGTGTACTCACTTTTGTTGCCAGTAGTTTAGACATTAACGGCTGTGTGTTGAGTTATTTTGAGGGGACAGCAAATTTACACTGTTATACAAGCTGTACACTCACTACTTTACATTGTAGCAAAGTGTCATTTCTTCAGTGTTGTCACTTGAAAAGATATAATAAAATATTTACAAAAATGTGAGGGGTGTACTTACTTTAGTGAGATACTGTCTGTATGTATATCTATCTATCTATCTATCTATCTATATATAGATATACGTAGCACTAGATCTTCACAAACATTAGTGTCCATCCACATACTTTATCCAAGTGTACAAGCACACTTTTGTGTAGACCAGCTGCCTTGGACCAACACTCACCCTCTAAAGGTGACCTAAGCTTACATATGTCAGGTCACACAGGATTAAAGAGGAGTTCCAGGTATGGATTATTCTAGTACATACAGTGCCTTGAAAAAGTATTCATACCCCTTGAAATTGTCCACATTTTGTCATGTTACAACCAAAAACGCAAATGTATTTTATTGGGATTTTACGTGATAGACCAACACAAAGTGGCACATAATTGTGAAGTGAAAGGAAAATGATAAATGGTTTTCAAATTTTTTTTACAAATAAATGTCTAAAAAGTGTGGTGTGCATTTGTATTCAACCCCCTTCACTTTGATACCCCTAACTAAATCTAATCTAAATCTAGTGGAACCAATTGCCTTCAGAAGTTACTTTATTAGTAAATAGAGTCCACCTGTGTGAAATTTAATCTCAATATAAATACAGCTGTTCTGTGAAGCCCTCAGAGGTTTGTTAGAGAACCTTAGTGCACAAACAGCATCATGAAGGCCAAGGAACACACCAGACAGGTCAGGGATAAAGTTGTGGAGAAGTTTAAAGCAGGGTTAGGTTATAAAAAAATCTCCCAAGCTTTGAAGATCTCACAGAGCACTGTTCAATCCATCATCGGAAAATGGAAAGAGTATGGCACAACTACAAACCTACCAAGACATGGCCGTCCACCTAAACTGACAGGCCGGGCAAGGAGAGCATTAATCAGAGAAGCAGCCAAGAGGCCCATGGTATCTCTGGAGGAGCTGCAGAGATCCACAGCTCAGGTGGAAGAATCTGTCCACAGGACAACTATTAGTCGTGCTCTCCACAAATCTGACCTTTATGGAAGAGTGACAAGAAGAAAGTCATTGTTGAAAGAAAGCCATAAGAAGTCCCGTTCAGTTTGCGAGAAGCCATGTGGGGGACACAGCAAAAATGTGGAAGAAGGTGCTCTGGTCAGATGAGACCAAAATTGAACTTTTTGGCCTAAAATCAAAAAATGTGTGGCGGAAAACTAACACTGCACATCACCCTGAACACACCATCCCCACCGTGAAACATGGTGGTGGCAGCATCATGTTGTAGGGATGCTTTCCTTCAGCAGGGACAGGGAAGCTTGTCAGAGTTGATGGAAAGATGGATGGAGCCAAATACAGGGCAATCTTAGAAGAAAACCTGTTAAGAGTGTGCAAAAGACTTGTCCTGCTGGAAGGTGAACCTCCGCTGCAGTCTCAATGACCCTAAACATACAGCCAGAGCTACAATGGAATGGTTTAGATCAAAGCATATTTATGTGTTAGAATGACCCAAAGTCCAGACTTAAATCCAATTGAGAATCTGTGGCAAGACTTAAAAATTGCTTTTTACAGACGCTCTCCATCCAATCTGACAGAGCTTGAGCTATTTTGCAAAGAAGAATGGGCAAAAATGTCCCTCTCTAAATGTGCAAAGCTGGTAGAGACATCCCCAAAAAGACTTGCAGCTGTAATTGCAGTGAAAGGAGGTTCTACAAAGTATTGACTCAGGGGGGCTGAATATAAATGCCCCCCACACTTTTCACAGATTTGTAAAAAAAATTGAAAACCATTTATCATTTTCCTTACACTTCACAGTTATGTGCCACTTTGTGTTGGTCTATCACATAAAATCCCAATAAAATATATTTACGTTTTTGGTTGTAACATGACAAAATGTGGAAAATTTCAAGGGGTATGAATACCTTTTCAAGGCACTGTAGTTACATGGTTCCAGCTTGGACCATTATAAATATGTATGCACCATACCTGGTCAATGCCCATGTAAGCTGGACACTCCAGTGATCTCCAATTGCTTCTGGGTCCCTTGCTGAACGGCTGCCCTGCTGCTTTCTGAACAAAAGAGTTTGGCCGATTTGGCACGGGCACCATTCAGAGAATACTTTGCTTTTTCTGAATTAATGCAAAGTGTTCTCTGAATGGATAGGGTGGGGAGACAGGGTGATGACATCACATTGTCCACCTCATCTAATCAGAAAACACTCAGGCCAGCCGCTTAGCATGGGACACGAAAGCCAGTGGAGATCGCTGGAGTAGTGGTGTCTGTTTCAGTGATTTCCAGCTTCCAAGGGGTTGACCAGGTATGGTTTATAGCAAAATTTCAAAGATCTGGAGTAGAACATATAATGTGGTCTAACATGGAGCAGATACTCAGAATCTTTTATGTTTTTTTCAGTACTCCGAAACGTGTCCAAGCAGACTCTCTTGACTGTAAAGGATTTGGACGGCACATGCTGCTGTTGCTGCTCTATATTAGTAGGATACTGGCTGACAGATGCCTCAGAAAACGATGTTATTTTCGCAGATTCTATGATGGAATATGGAAGTAGAAAACATGTAAATATTACTCCATTTTACACTGTAATCTATATGAAACGTGTATCTGAAACCAAGAACAAAAATATAATATGACAGCATACCATTCTTTCATTGCTGTGGCTGCACTAGATTTATTTTTTTAGGTTTTTTTTTTTTTTAAATTATACTAATAACTAATAATCCTGCCAATAACACATTTCTCGACCTAGCTTGATGACGCTGACTCACAGTACTGTATCTATTGTATCTATGGATCTTTTGTCACTCTTGGACATGTAGCAGTACCCCTGTAGGGGCTGCTGTTAGTTGTGGTCCATCTCTCACCCTGCACAGCCAGGCACAGGAATTCCCAGACATCCAACAGTCAAGAAATAGTCCTTGTACTTTTTTTTTTTTTTTTTTCTTTTCTTTATTAGGCGAATCAACTTGGATGGGGATAGGATACTTATGGGATGCCCACTTGATTGCAGATAGGAAATTAAGGACTGAAATTATATACATCACTGGTATATACAGTGGGGCAAAAAAGTATTTAGTCAGCCACCAATTGTGCAAGTTCTCCCACTTAAAAAGATGAGAGAGGCCTGTAATTGTCATCATAGGTATACCTAAACTATGAGAGACAAAATGTGGAAACAAATCCAGACAATCACATTGTCTGATTTTTGAAAGAATTTATTTGCAAATTATGATGGAAAATAAGTATTTGGTCACCTACAAACAAGCAAGATTTCTGGCTCTCACAGACCTGTATCTTCTTCTTTAAGAGGCTCCTCAGACCTGTATCTTCTTTAAGAGGCTCCTCAGACCTGTATCTTCTTTAAGAGGCTCCTCTGTCCTCCACTCATTACCTGTATTAATGGCACCTGTTTGAACTTGTTATCAGTATAAAAGACACCTGTCCACAACCTCAAACAGTCCCACTCCAAACTCCTCTATGGTGAGGACCAAAGAGCTGTCGAAGGACACCAGAAACAAAATTGTAGACCTGCACCAGGCTGGGAAGACTGAATCTGCAATAGGCAAGCTGCTTGGTGTGAAGAAATCAACTATGGGAGCAATAATTAGAAAATGGAAGACATACAAGACCACTGATAATCTCCCTCGATCTGGGGCTCCACGCAAGATCTCACCCCGTGGGGTCAAAATGATCACAAAAACGGTGAGCAAAAATCCCAGAACCACATGGGGGGACCTAGTGAATGACCTGCAGAGAGCTGGGACCAACGTAACAAAGGCTACCATCAGTAACACACTACGCCGACAGGGATTCAGATCCTGCAGTGCCAGACGTGTCCCCCTGCTTAAGCCAGTACATGTCCAGGCCCGTCTGAGGTTTGCTAGAGAGCATTTGGATGATCCAGAAGAGGATTGGGAGAATGTCATATGGTTAGATGAAACCAAAGTAGAACTGTTTGGTAGAAACACAACTCGTCGTGTTTGGAGGAGAGAGAATGCAGAGTTGCAACCAAAGAACACCATACCTACTGTGAAGCATGGGGTGGCAACATCATGCTTTGGGGCTTATTCTCTGCAAAGGGGAAAGGACGACTGATCCGTGTACATGAAAGAATGAATGGGGCCATGTATCGTGAGATTTTGAGTGCAAACCTCCTCCCATCAGCAAGGGCATTGAAGATGAAACGTGGCTGGGTCTTTCAGCATGACAATGATCCCAAACACAGCACCCGGGCAACGAAGGAGTGGCTTCGTAAGAAGCATTTCAAGGTCCTGGAGTGGCCTAGCCAGTCTCCAGATTTCAACCACATAGAAAACCTTTGGAGGGAGTTGAAAGTCTGTGTTGCCCAGCGACAGCCCCAAAACATCACTGCTCTAGAGGAGATCTGCATGGAGGAATGGGCCAACATACCAGCAACAGTGTGTGACAACCTTGTGAAGACTTACAGAAAAAGTTTGACCTCTGTCATTGCCAACAAAGGATATATAACAAAGTATTGAGATGAACTTTTGATATTGACCAAATACTTATTTTCCACCATAATTTGCAAATAAATTCTTTAAAAAATCAGACAATGTGATTGTCTGGATTTGTTTCCACATTTTGTCTCTCATAGTTGAGGTATACCTATGATGACCATTACAGGCCTCTCTCATCTTTTTAAGTGGGAGAACTTGCACAATTGGTGGCTGACTAAATACTTTTTTGCCCCACTGTACACACTTCTCCTCTTCTACCTCCAGCACAAACTTGCTTGTAAAACTACAACTCCCAGGTCCAGCTAGCACTGAATTGCAGGCCTGACACTGGCTCAGCCAGGCCCAAAGCAAAAATGCCTTTTGCAGGCAGGAACCGCGAGACCCTATGGTATAGCAAAAATGGTAGTCCTAGTGCTAGCTGCCCCACGTGGCTACTGATCCCAGTACCACCTCTTCAGGCCCTGGCAGTAGCCACGTGGGAGTCCTAAGACTCCCTGGCCAATAGGGTCACAGGAACTGCTTCCTGATTGGCCGGGAGGAGAATCAGGAAGACAATAAGGAATATTAATTTTCTATTGTCACACAAGTGGGTGGGCTTCCCGCCCTGTAGCATGTCACATAAGGGCATGGATGCCAGTGACATAATTGTACTAACATGACCTTGGTAAATGTCATGGCCCAAATATGGTCTTAGCTCATCATTAGCTTGACCCCTGCTGTCAGCCGCATCCGTCTTAGGTGTGAACCCAGCCTTAATAGGAGATGGCATGTAGAGCTGCATTTCATAAGTATGGGTCACCACACAAATTGGGTTATAGCTCTGTTTTCACTGGGCCATTGGTTGACCTGTGGTCTCCATATGACTGCAAATGGCTGGGAGGAGAAGACAGCACTGCAGCTCACCGCATTCCATTGTATCTCCAGAGCAGATGCTGGTAGCAGTTTCCTCTAGTGAAGACCAGAGGTGGCTGGTGCTCAATATTGGGGGGGGGGGCAAACCAACCTCCCCCCTCACTTGCACTGCAGCCACCCACGTCACCCCCCCCCCGCAGGAGATGGATGGGAAGGCAGCCATACCTTAAGAGAAGACGAGGATTGAGGACGAGGGGTAGAGCTGCTGCTCCTCGCTCCAGCCGAGGGAAGAGCCAGGGCTTTTCCTCTCGGCCAAACAGGCGTTGCTTCTCCTCCCGGCCAAACAGGAAGTGGGTCCGGAGACCCGATTGGCCAGGAGTCCTAAGACTACCTGGCCAATCGGGTCTCAGGACCCGCTTCCTGATTGGCCCGGGAGGAGAATCAGAAAGACAATAGCTAATATTAATTCGCTATTGTGACACAACTGGGTGGGCTCAGGGCGCAGTGCTCTGCACCCTGAGCCCACCCTTTTTTTTAAACCAATTGGAGCCACGATCGCTAATCATGTGCTTCAAAAAAAAAAAAAACACATTGAAATACATGCGTCCGACGCTCCGCATGTAGATTAGGGGGCTGGACACATGGATGGGGGGGCGGCGCCCGTGCGCCCTGTCGAGCGGCCGCCATCACCCACAACCTCCTCTCTACCTGCCCACAGAAAATACCAGGGCTGCCAACCACCACTAAATTCAAGGACAGTTTGTAAAATCCGTGAATTTAGGTTAGGTTCACACTACCATGGGTGGTTGTGGGTTCGGGAAACACAGCTGTTCCTGCACCCGCAATCAAAACACGCTGCTCTTTACAGACGCGCTGGGCTGCCAGTCTTTCTTAATGGCACCCCCCAACACATCTAAAAACTCAGTGCGTTTTCAGGTGTGGGAACGGACAGGACAATGCATGGTGGAAAAGCACCATGTGATTTCCTGGCCCCTGCGGTTCAAAAATAGGAACCTTTTTCCTGCATGAACCTCAGGCACAGCAGCCCATTCAAATGAATGGCCTGCCGTGCCCGAGCAAATGCGCCCAAGATAATTCCTCTTCTTTCAATGTGGCCCAGGAAGGTTAAAGGATTTGTATTTCTGTCCCTCCATTCCTGAGATTTCCACAGCTCTGTCCCACAAAATAGCAGGATAGGAGACTGGATTTCTCTCTGCTGCAGTTCAGTAATATTTACAGTAATATTGTCCCTCCCTAATCCTCTGACTGGAAGCAAAAAGCAGCAGAGTAATGGGCTCATCTTTGTGTCACTCTATTCTCTCCTCCAACCTTCTACTGCCTTTCCTTCTCCTAGTCCGTGCCTCTGCGGAACTGCCCAAGTTTAATAGTGGGTCTAATTCAGCGATTTACGCTGCTAGCATTTAAAATGAACATTTAATGGTACATAAATGAATACAGAACTTCATTAATCTGTGTCTTTTACATCTGTCTGGAGTTCTGCTTTAATCTGTACAGTATACATTGATTACATATCTTCCTGCAGATAAGGATTACCACTCCGACTAGACAACCCATAGTTTTTGTACACGTACAATCAGATCAGAATCTCCCGAGGAATCGCCTGAAGATGTCAATTCAGCTGCCGATTGGAGAGCCAAAGTTTACCGCTGTTGTGCCCGCTTGGCACCTTACAGACCACATGTACTTGGACGAAGTAGTGGTGAGTCCTTCATCTCCTCTATTCTAGGTACATGAAAACCAAAGGCCTGCAAGGTCTTCCAGCTGGTTTTCTTTAGAAAGCAGCCACAACCGGAATAGAAAAGCCTGTCCCTTGCCAGCATGCTGGGAAGTCCCCTTGCTCTCAGTGTGGAATGGGTGGTTCTCCCTGCAGAGGTCTTAAATACTCCCCCTGCTGTATCAGAGCCAATCACCAAGGAGCTATGCTATAGAGACTAGGGGGAGAGGAGGCAACCCCAAATCGTGTTTATTGCCACTTGCCGACCGCATAACAACGTTATACAGCGGAAAAAATGGCTCTCCTACTTCCAGGTGGGAGTCACGCTGTCACGCGCCGTCACACGCCGTCACACGCCGTCACGCTGCTTATGCTGTGTATAGTCACAGCAGAAGCCGATCAGTGGGTGCCGGTCAATGGATGTCCGCCGGCACCTGCTGACCAGTGAGGAGAATGACAGAACAGAGCTCCGTCTATGTAAACAAGGCAGAGCTCCGTCGTGTCAGCGGGGATGTGCTGGGTTTTGCTTCCCTTCAAAACAGGGAATAAAACCCAGCACACCACTTTAGTAAAAGCACCTCACAGTAAACACAAAAACACTGGCTAGGCACACAGTTAACCCTTTGATTGCCCCTGATATTTAGCCCCTTCCCAGCCAGTGTCATTAGTACAGCAACAGTGCATATTTTTTAACACTAATCACTGTATTAAAATAGCATAGAAAAGGCGCCTGCTTAGTTGTTAAATAAAATCAGTGAAGCTGCCACCTTTAGGCTTTGTTCCCACCTAGGCGTTTTGAATCGCGGGGCGGAATCGCCGCAATTCCAAATTGCGGCAAAACTAGTAACGCATTTGCGATGCCATTACTTCTTAATGGCACCCCAATTGCACCGCAATATTGTCGCCCAATAAATCACGCTGCAATCGTGGCGAATCACAACACACGGAGCTGTCACCCAAAAGAAGCTCCTGCTCCTTTTTGAGCGGCAAGCGTTTCTGCGTTATGATTGCAGTGCGACAATCGCGGCAAAGTCGAGGTGCGTTTCGGGTGCCATTAAGAAATAATGGCATTGCAAAGCGTCCCGTGTTTTGCCGCCATTTGGAATTGCGGCCAGAATCGCAACGATTCTGTCCGCAAATCAAATCGCCTAGGTGTGAACCATAGGTGTGCGCTGCCTATTACATTAGGCTGTGCACCCCAAAGCTTAAACACGCACGCCTTTCTCTGCAGCCTCAGTTGCACTGCACAGTGAATGAATTGGAAGTGCTCTGTGCTGAGCGACTTCCTGTTCATTCACAAATTTACAATTTACTATGCTTCACTTATGACTGAACACAGTGTTCACCGTGTTCATTTAGAAAAGGAAGGGGCCGGTAAATGACATATTGATTAGCCCCTTCCCCCACTCTCCATCCTGAATCATCCACAACGGCAGCCGGGGAGAGAGTAGAAGAGAGGAAGGAAGCCAGCAACACTGCAGTGTGGGGGGGGGGGGGGGGGGTAACAACACGGGGCTGAGAGCCTGGGCAGTAGGGGGAATCAGCACTGCACAGAGTGATTAGGGTGTGCCTAGGCACACCTGGCACACCCACTGCGCATGCCTATGCTGTGAACAGAGCCATAAAGAGGAAGTAAACCCTCCTGCAAAAAATTAAATAAAAACACACCCTGCAAGATAAAAGCATAGCATACTAGCTCATTATGAATTACTTACCTGAGAACGAAGCCCTCGCAGCCGTCCTCGTCTCACCCTCAGGCCGCCGACATGTCGCCTGGGGTCTTGCTTCCGGGTATCGCGGCTCCAGCGCTGTGATTGGCTGGAGCCGCGATGACGTCACTCCTGTGCATGCGTGCAGGAGCCGCCGCAAACGGCACAGTACAACTGAAGCAACGGCATTAAGGCTTAAGTGCGCATGTGCCGCGTGACGTCGGCACATGCAAATACAGCGATATCTCCTAAACCGTGCAGGTTTAGGAGATATCCAGTGTAGCTACAGGTAAGCCTTATTATTGGCTTGCCTGTAGTTTAAAAGGGTTGTAAAGGGTTTACAACCACTTTAACCACTTCAGCCCCGGAAGATTTGGCTGCTGAATGACCAGGCCATTTTTTGCGATTCGGCACTGCGTCGCATTAACTGACAATTGCGCGGTCGTGCGACGCTGCACCCAAACAAAATTGATGTCCTTTTTTTCCCCACAAATAGAGCTTTTTTTTTGGTGGTATTTGATCATCTCTGCGGTTTTTATTTTTTGCGCTATAAACAAAAAAAAGAGCGACAATTTTGAAAAAAAAACCACAATGGGGGTTATTTACAAAAGGCAAATCCACTTTGCACTACAAGTGCAAACTACAAGTGCAAAGTGCACTTGAAATTGCACTTAAAGTGCACCTGGAAGTGCAGTTGCTGTAGATCTGAGGGGTAGATCTGAAATGAGGGGAAGCTCTGCTGATTTTATCATCCAATCATGTGCAAGCTAAAATGTTGTTTTTTTATTTTCCTTGCATGTCCCCCTCGGATCTACAGCGACTGCACTTTCAGTGCAATTTCAAGTGCACTTTGCACGTGTAGTTTGCACTTGTAATCAAAGTGGATTTGCCTTTAGTATATAAAATATAAATATCACTCTATAAATCATGTAAAGAAAAAAGGCAAGGTGCTAACACTCATAAATGCTAAAACATACTTCATAAAAGGTGAAAATTATTGTCCAGTTGTGTCAAAATAATAATAAAACAGTCTATAAACATGCGTTAAAATTCACCACCATGCGTTCAGATTGCCTGTGTGCTCTTAAAAAAAATCTTGCAGCTGTGCCACCACAGATCACCAGACTGCTGGATGTAAAGCAAGCTGATTACATTGGTGCCAAGCTTGGGCACATTAACAAGCGAGTGCAATATTCTGCATTATTTTATATACCTTGGCTCAATAAATACTACACTATGTGGGAAGATTTGAAGATTTACTGACACTGGAGAGTGCAAAATCTGGTGCAGCTTTGCAGAGAAACCAATCAGCTTAACAAGCTGCATCTTGGTGACAAGGGCGAACGGTTTGGCCCGAGCATAAGTTCAGGCCGAACTTTCGCTGTCCGGGCGTTCGGCGAACATCCGAACAAACGGGTCGTTCGACTGTTTTTTCAGCCCCCCGAACCGACCACAATGCATTGAACAGTGCATTGCAAGCCCTGATTGGCTGAAGCAGTGAAAGCTTCAGCCAATCAGGGCACAGAGCACTGTCAGAGGCACGATTGGACACTGTCATCATTGACTTTATCCAATCATGGCTCATTCCCACCCCCACAGTATAAAAGTATTCTTTCAATGGCAGCCATTTTCAGTGTGATTTCGGTATGGAGAGTGAGAACAGGGCTCTGTTCAGTGTTATCAGTTAGTGTACTATACTGTGCTATTTTGCTTCATTTGTCGGTGTAGAATATTAGTTTAGTGTCAGTCTAGGGATAGTGTGAGTGAAGTGAGGAGGATCATCATTCAGATTTGCATAGTGTGCAGCTAGAGTAGGGACAGCTCAGATAGTTTCAGTGTAGTGTAGTGAGACCGTGTCAGTAATATTGACTATGGTATTAATACGGAGGTCCACCCTAAAAAAAAAAAATTATATTAGTAGTCTCCTTTAAATGTAATAAAAAACATTTTGATAAAAAAAAAAAAAAATGTTTTTACTTACCTGAAAGACCCTGTTGCTAGGCAGTCGTCCTATTCTGCCTACTTACTAGTCCGCGGAGCTCCTAGTTCTCTTCCTGACTCGCCTGGGCTCATGGGAAATGATGACACATTATTTCCCAGGAGTCTGTGGGCTTTACTGTGATGATGTTTTATGATCTGCTGGGTTTTGTTATCCAAGTTGTAATAACAACGGGGTGGGACCTTCCTCCGTCGCCGCCCGTTGTTATGGCAACTATACAAACAATCGGTGCTACAGCCGAAGTTTAATTGCGCATGCGCGAGATCGAGAGGTGCATGCTAGTTACCCAGCATGCACCTCTGTCAAAAAATCCGGGAAAAGATATCGATCGGGCTTCACATGCCCATACTTAATATGGAATGGCCACAACATCAGGGAGAAGATATTGAGTATGATATAAATATGATTATTATATAGAACGGGAACTATTGCTAGATGGTTATTGGTTATATGTTGTAACACTGTTAGGATCGTAAAAAAAATAAATAAATTATGGCCGGAACACCGCTTTAACCTCCTAAATCATACCAGGCCACATGCCCTCAACATGGGGAGGGTGCTTTGGGGTAGCCCCCCAAAGCACCTTGTCCCCATGTTGATGGGGACAAGGGCCTCATCCCCACAACCCTTGCCTGGGGATTGTGGGGGTCTGCGGGTGGGGGGCTTATCGGAATCTGGAAGCCCCTTTTAACAAGGGGACCCCCAGATCCCGGGCTCCCTCCCCCCCCACGTGAAATGGTAACGGGGTACAAAAGTACCCCTACCATTTCACAAAAAAAGTGTCAAAATGTTAAAAATGACAAGACACAGCTTGGGGACAAGTCCTTTATTAAAAAATAAATGTCCCATGATGTCCATTCATCTTCTTCTCAACCGCGACCGATCCACCTCAATGGGAGGCTCCCGCCGTGTGACACTTCTTTGCTTGTGACAGTTCTTATATAACTGAGGGCAGAGCCACCCAGTGACGTACCCGGGTGACTCTGTCCCCCTCTGACGCCACGGGGACTTTCTTATGGCTTCCCCGTGGGGTCAGAGGGGGATGGGGTCACCCGGGTACGTCACCGGGTGGCCCCGCCCTCAGTTATATAAGAACTGTCCCAACAAAGAAGCGTCACACGACGGGAGCCTCCCATTGAAGCGGATCGGTCGTGGTCGAGAAGATGAATGGACATCGTAGGACATTTTTATTTTTTTTATTTTTTAATAAAGGACTTGTCCCCAAGCTGTGCCTTGTCGTTTTTAACATTTTGACACTTTTTTTGTGAAATGGTTGGGGTACATTTGTACTCCGTTACCATTTCACGCGGGGGGGAGCCCGGGATCTGGGGGTCCCCTTGTTAAAGGGGGCTTCCAGATTCCGATAACCCGCAGACCCCCACAACCACCGGGCAAGGGTTGTAGGGATGAGGCCCTTGTCCCCATCAACATGGGGATAAGGTGCTTTGGGGGGCTACCCCAAAGCATCCTCCCCATGTTGAGGGTATGTGGGCTGGTACGGTTCAGGAGGGGTGGGGCACTCTCTCACCCCCCCTCTTTTCCTGCGGCCTGCCAGGTTGCGTGCTCGGATAAGGGTCTGGTATGGATTTTGGGAGGACCCCCACGTCTTTTTGGTTTTTAATTTTGGCGCAGGGTTCCCCTTAAAATCCATACCAGACCTGAAAGGCCTTCTCCTTCTTGTTTTATATTGAGTACTATCAAGGGCCAGGTCTCGGCCTTATCGGTATTGTTTCAACGTCGGCTTGCTTTGCATTCTTTGCTCCAAAGCTTTATACAGGGGGTAACGCGGCTTAATCCACCGGTTAGAGCACCCCTGAACCCTAGGGACTTGAATTTGGTTCTGTCAGAAACAGCCTTTTGAGCCGATACGACATATTCCTTTGGTCCTTTTGACAAGGAAGCTAGTTTTTCTGGTAGCCATATCTTCTGCAAGAAGGGTATCAGAATTGGCAGCTCTTTCTTGTAAAGAGCCATATTTAATTATTTACAAGGATAAGGTAGTATTGCTTCCTCATCCTAACTTTCTACCGAAGGTAGTGTCAGGTTTTCATCTAAACCAGGATATTGTTCTACCTTCATTTTTTCCAGAACCCTGTTCTACGGAAGAAAAGTCACTACATTCTCTGGATGTAGTGAGAGCAGTAAAAATCTATTTGAAGGCGACTGCTCAGATTGGGAAAACAGATGTTTTGTTTGTGTTGCCTGAAGGTCCTAGGAAAGGACAGGCAGCGTCGAAATCTACTATTGCCAAATGGATTCGACAAGTAATTATTCAAGCTTGGTTTGAAGAAGAAAGTTCCACCTTTTCAAATCAAAGCGCACTCCACCATGGCTGTTAGTGCTTCATGGGCAGTGCGTCGCCAAGCCTCCATGGCTCAGATCTGCAAGGTCGCAACTTGGTCTTCAGTCCATACATTCACCAGATTCTATCAGGTGGATGTAAGAAGGCAAAAACCAAAAAGAGGGGAAGGACCTCTGTGTCCCGTGATGTTCTCCAAGAAAAGGATTTTACAGGTAAGCTGTTATAAAAATCCTATTTTCTTTATCGTACATCACGGGACACAGAGCCACAGTAATTACTGTATGGGATGTCCCAGAGCAATGCCACCTGAGGGGAGCGGCACAAACAAAAGTAGGGTGCAATCAGACCTGAGGACCTATACTGCTGCCTGCAGCACACTGCACCCAAAGGCGATATCCTCATGCCTTCTTACATCCACCTAATAGAATCTGGTGAATGTATGGACTGAAGACCAAGTTGCGACCTTGCAGATCTGAGCCATGGAGGCTTGGCGACGCACTGCCCATGAAGCACTAACAGCCATGGTGGAGTGCGCTTTGATTTGAAAAGGTGGAACTTTCTTCTTCAAACCAAGCTTGAATAATTACTTGTCGAATCCATTTGGCAATAGTAGATTTCGACGCTGCCTGTCCTTTCCTAGGACCTTCAGGCAACACAAACAAAACATCTGTTTTCCCAATCTGAGCAGTCGCCTTCAAATAGATTTTGACTGCTCTCACTACATCCAGAGAATGTAGTGACTTTTCTTCCGTAGAACAGGGTTCTGGAAAAAATGAAGGTAGAACAATATCCTGGTTTAGATGAAAACCTGACACTACCTTCGGTAGAAAGTTAGGATGAGGAAGCAATACTACCTTATCCTTGTAAATAATTAAATATGGCTCTTTACAAGAAAGAGCCGCCAATTCTGATACCCTTCTTGCAGAAGATATGGCTACCAGAAAAACTAGCTTCCTTGTCAAAAGGACCAAAGGAATATGTCGTATTGGCTCAAAAGGCTGTTTCTGTAATGCCGACAGAACCAAATTCAAGTCCCTAGGGTTCAGGGGTGCTCTAACCGGTGGATTAAGCCGCGTTACCCCCTGTATAAAGCTTTGGAGCAAAGAATGCAAAGCAAGCCGACGTTGAAACAATACCGATAAGGCCGAGACCTGGCCCTTGATAGTACTCAATATAAAACAAGAAGGAGAAAGCGCCTCTGAGTGTAAGCATTTAATTTAAAATATTAAGCACATAAATACACTTATACAATTCCTTTACCGCTAGATCCTGCAAAGAAGTTGAGGTAGCAGCAGAATAGGAGAGAATGCATAAATTAGTGAGAACTGATCCCACGGGGTCACCAACGCATCTGTCCCGCATGCGAGTGGATCCCTTGTTTTGTTGACACAAAGCTGTCAACTTTGTTGTTGAACCTGGACGCAAACAGATCTATGTCCAGGATCCCCCATCTTTGGTTTATAGCCAGGAAGATGTCGGGGTGAGGGGACCATTCCCCCGGGAACAATTGCTGGCGACCTAAGTAGTCTGCCTGCCAGTTCTCTACCCCTGGAATGAAGATTGCCGATATGCACGGCACATGCTTTTCTGCCCAGGTTAGGATATGGTTTACCACCCCCTGGGCTGCCTGACTTCTGGTGCCCCCTTGGTGATTGATATAAGCCACTGCTGTGGCATGGTCGGATTGAATCCTGACAGGAGAATTCTGCAACCTGAATGTCCAGGCCCTTAGGGCTAGGTACGCTGCCCGAATCTCTAGAACGTTGATGGGCAAGGTCCTTTTGGTTCTGGACCATTTCCCTTGGACAGACGCCTCTTCCAGGACTGCTCCCCAACCTGAAAGGCTGGCATCTGTTGTTATCATCTTCCAGGTAACTGGTAGGAAGGATTTCCCCTCCTGCAGATTCTCGGGTATCCTCCACCAACCGAGGCTCTGGAGCACTTTTGGCGACAAACACATCTGAAAATCTAGTGCTTTGATCTTCTTGTTCCAGGCTGACAGGATACTGTTTTGCAGCAGTCTCAAATAAAACTGAGCATAGGGAACTGCTTCGAATGAAGCCACCATCTTCCCCAACAACCTCATACAAAGGCAGATAGAATGACCCTTCTTTTCCCTGACCAGCTCCTTTATGGCGCTGATTTTTGCCTGGGGTGAGAACACCCTCTTCTGGGCTGTACCTATAACCAGACCCAACTACTCTAATCTTCTTTCTGGCTTTAAAGAAGATTTCTTTAGGTTGAGGACCCAACCTAGGTATTCCAGGTAGTTTACTGTGGTGACCATGCTTTGGTCCAAGCGGGCTACCGACTGGTCTATCAAGAGCAGGTCGTCTAGGTATGCTATTATTGTTATACCTTGAGTCCTTAATCTGGCCAGAGGAAGGGCCAGAAGTTTTGTAAGCACCCGAGGTGCAGTAGCTAGACCGAAAGGCAAGGCTACAAACTGAAATTTAAGTTTTTCTACTTCGAAACGCAGATATTTCTGGTGAGCAGGGAAAATAGGTACATGCAGGTATGCATAATTGATGTCGATTGATGCCAGAAGTTCTCCTCCTCGTAGGATGGAGACTACTGATCTGATTAATTCCATGCGAAAAGAGCGAATTTTCAGGAACCGGTTTAGATCTTTCAGATCTAAAATGGGTCTGACATCTCCATTTGGTTTTGGCACCATGAAAAGGTTTGAATAAAACCCCAACCCCTGCTCTTCCATGGGGACCACCACGATCACTTTTTCGACAAAAGTCGGTCTAACGCTAGAAAGAGAGACTTCTTTTTCTCTGGATCTTTGGGAACATTTGACCTGACAAACGAGGAGACGGGAATTCTCGGAACTCTAGTTTGTAACCTAGAGCTATTGTGGAGACCACCCATCTGTCCTGAAATTCCTCCTGCCGGACCCATGAGAACTGCAGAAGTCTTCCCCCCCCACTCGAACTAGCAGGGGTGCCCCTTCTTAAAGAGGCTTTAGCGTTCTGTCTTGTGGGTTTCCTCCCCCGGGATTTCTTTTTCCCCTGGGGTTGACCCTGAGGTTTACCCCTTGAACCTGATGGTGGAGGCCGTCGCGACTGCCTGGAGGCTGATGCCCTTGGCACTGGAGAAAGAGCCTGTTTATATGAGGGACGTTTACTCTTTTTCTTAACTGGCAAAAGGGTACTATTCCCACTTGATATTTTTTGGATATATTTGTCCAAATCATCCCCAAACAGCTTTTCACCGCAGAAAGGAAAACCAGCCAGGAGCTTTTTGCATGGCGCTTCGGCTGACCAACTTTTCAACCATAAGATTCTACGCATATGTACCAACCCAAGCGTAAGGTGAGAGGTTTGATAAATAGAATCTCTGATAACATCAATTGCAAAGCACAAAGCCGCTGGCAGCTTGGCTAACTCCTGGGCCTGCTGTTCAGGGAAAACCTTGAGCACCTGTTTCGAATGGTCTCTCAAGGATTGACATACCCCAATTGCCACCACTGCAGGTTGAGCCACTGAACTTGCCAAGGAAAAAATGTTTTTTAACAGGAATTACAATTTTTTATCAGTTAGATCCCTAAGCATTTGCGCATTGTCAACTGGACAAGTCAAATTTTTACTCACAGAGGATATAGCAGCGTCAATTGCTGGTATACTCCACATCTTAGTGAATTTTTCCTCCATGGGATAAAGTGTTGAAAACTTTTTAGGAGGGAAAAAATGCTCATCTGGGTGATCCCACTCAGAATACATAAGCTTTTCCAGCAATGAATGAACAGGAAAGGCATGCAAAGCTTGAGGAGGCTTTAGTGAACCCAAACAAGAAGTGGGCTCTTCAACCGACTCAGTTAAGGGTAGCTTAAATGTGGAGCGGACCATTTCAGTAAGAGAATGCACCAGCAACTTCTCAGCATGTGAAGCTGAAGAAGGTCCTTCCCCACTTTATCCCTCAAAAGAGTCATCAGTCTCTCCACGGTCCCCTGAGGAAATTTCCCCCTCCCACTGTTCCTCTGTTTGAGGATCCCGGGTGGTAGAAGGGGACCTAAAGTGGTTTCTTCCACTCTGTGCAGTTGCGATTTAAAGCCGCTAACCTTTCCTCCAATCCACACATAGCTGAGGGGAAAACCTCCTCAGTTATATAGACAGGGGCTGGAAGCAATTGCAACCCCTGATGACCCTGATGGCTCACTCTGACCAACCTCCCTAGATCTTTCAGGGGGGGGTGGTGTTGCAGAGGGGGGTCCTTAGGGCCTGAGGGCGACCCCTTTGTGCCCTTGCTTTCTATGGTATTTATACCACCCCCTCTGGTCACAGTGCTGAGCATAAACGCAGAAGTGCTGCCAAAAAATGCACCCATTGCTGAGCAATAGTCCAGCAACTGCTGCTGCTATTAAGCTCAGCATGATGCTTAAGTAAATGTGCCCTGGGAATGCCTGTGTCACCAACACTCACATGCCATCCGTCTGCTCTGTGTCCCTCCTTCAGCTGTATGCACCTGAGAAAAGGTGTACTTTATAGCTACACAGCCCGTGATGTGGACACTGAATCACGCCGACGCCGCTAAGCCCTGCCCCCCTTTCTCCGACCACCCACCGCATTCCCCCTCATCTTTTTCAAAGATACAAAAAAAGATGAGGGGAGTGGAGGAGAGGAGGAGAGACGCCGGATGGAGAACCACCATAATGGCGGCGGCAGCGGTGCAGCACACTGCCGACAGAGCCATGCTCCCTTTGCCTCCTGGTGTGAAGCTGTCCAGGTGGGGGGACATTCTAAAGAGGAAAAAAAAAACCCTTCCCACATCCTACCTGGGGCTTGGGCTGGAGGAAGTGTGCAGCTTGTGACACAGAGCGAGACGGACAAGCATAGAATCAGGTACGTGCCCTTGACAGCCCCTGGTGGCGACTATAGGCATGACAACATTTTACTTAAGGAGAAAACCCACAAGAATTAGAAAAATTCCTTAGGAATCTCCCCTACCTTATCCAGCTGCAGGGTTCTGGCATAGTTGCCAACTGTCCCGGATTTCCCGGGACATTCCCGGGACTTACACTCCATTCACGAATTTTTTGTGTCCCGGTAAATGTCCCGAAAAATCCGGTTTTTGATTTTTGCCGCCGCCGCCGCCGCTAGAGGTCTGCGGCCGGTGGAGACATTGTCTCCGCCGGCCGCCATCTTGAAGAAGCTTGAAGACGGCTGGGGGGGGCTAGACGGAGCTCCTCCGACGCCGCCCACCCTCCGCCCCGCCTCACTCCGCCCACCCTCCGCTCCGCCTCACTCCGCCCACCCTCCGCCCCGCTCTGCCCCGCCTCACTCCGCCTACCCCCGCCCCGCTGCCAGGGAAAGGGGCGGGGGTTTTGCCATCCATGCGGAATTTGAAAAGACCGGCGGACTCTGAGGTAGGGGAGGGGGGGGCGCACGCCGCTGTGGGAATTTGTAGGGTGGGCTCCACTGGGGGACACCTGATGTGAGGGGGGCTCCACTGGGGGACACCTGATGTGAGGGGGGGCTCCACTGGGGGACACCTGATGTGAGGGGGGCTCCACTGGGGGACTCCTGATGTGAGGGGGGCTCTGCCGGGGACTCCTGATGTGAGGGGGGGCTCTGCCGGGGACACCTGATGTGAGGGGGGGCTCCACTGGGGAACTCTTGATGTGAGGGGGGCTCTGCCGGGGACACCTGATGTGAGGGGGGCTCCACTGGGGGACTCCTGATGTGAGGGGGGCTCTGCCGGGGACTCCTGATGTGAGGGGGGGCTCTGCTGGGGACACCTGATGTGAGGGGGGGCTCCACTGGGGAACTCTTGATGTGAGGGGGGCTCTGCCGGGGACTCCTGATGTGAGGGGGGCTCCGCCGGGGACACCTGATGTGAGGGGGGCTCCGCCAGGGACACCTGATGTGAGGGGGGGCTCCGCCAGGGACACCTGATGTGAGGGGGACTCCGCCAGGGACACCTGATGTGAGGGGGGGCTCCGCCAGGGACACCTGATGTGAGGGGGGGCTCCGCCAGGGACACCTGATGTGAGGGGGGGCTCCGCCAGGGACACCTGATGTGAGGGGGGGCTCCGCCAGGGACACCTGATGTGAGGGGGAGCTCCGCCAGGGACACCTGATGTGAGGGGGGGCTCCGCCAGGGACACCAGATGTGAGGGGGGGCTCCGCCAGGGACACCTGATGTGAGGGGGGCTCCGCCAGGGACAACTGATGTGAGGGGGAGCTCCGCCAGGGACACCTGATGTGAGGGGGGCTCCGTCGGGGACACCTGATGCGAGGGGGGGCTCCGCCGGGGACACCTGATGCGAGGGGGGGCTCCGCCGGGGACACCTGATGTGAGGGGGGGCTCTGCCGGGGACACCTGATGCAAGGGGGGGGCTCTGCCGGGGACACCTGATGTGAGGACGGACTCTGCCGGGGGCAGGCGACGTGGCTAGTGACACGCTCAGGGCTCCCACTGATTCTGCATTATGGTGAGTTGAATGATTTAATTTTATATTACAATGTAATAATAGAAATACTGCACTTCAATCATCCTGACACAATAACAATCATGGTGCCGGGATGATTGAAGCGCTAACACCAGGAGTTTGGAGTATCTTTATCTGCTGATTGTTAAACTTTCTAGAATACACATATTTTTATTGTGTAGGATCTGGGGCTGCTGTCCCGTCATTTCCCTCTCCCCCTTTCCCTCTCCCCCTTTCCCTCTCCCCCTTTCCCTCTCCATCCCTCATTCATCTCAGACTCTAACCACAGCCTCTTGAGCCACGCCCATTTAAGCCACGCCCACTATGACGCGTAAACCACGCCCATTTTTCACTTACTAATTTTGACTAAGCCACACCTACAAACGAATGCCCCGCCCCCTAATTATTGTACGGCTCCGCCTACAGCCACAAAAGTGTCCCACATTTTTTTTTTTTACAATGTTGGCAACTATGTTCTGGTAAAACCAGACCCGATCTTCACCCTTGATGGTGGGCTCCGTTAAAAAACCTTCAGGAACCGGGACCCCTTTTTATCGGGAGGATCCACACTACTGGGCCTGTAAAGCATCCCGCCAGGAATATGGCTGAAAAAACCAAATACTGGATCCCGGGGTCCAGCTCTCTAAAAAAGAGAAGCATTACAGGCAAAACCTCGTTTCTTCTGACACAAGGCCCGGGTACCATTCAATTCGGCCTGGAAAAGACACCTTGAATGGATCCGGTTGCATAGCTTGCCCCAGCAAGGAATATTCCAGCGGAGCACATCTTACTTGTGACCACCACTTAAGACACTGGCGAAAAAATGGAGGTACTCCCGGTAAGGGGAGGGGTTATATGGGGAATTGAACTTCCTGTCTAGGCTGTGCCAGTGTCCATCACCTGAAGGTGCCATATAACCCATACAGTAATTACTGTGGCTCAAAATGGTGATGTACGATAAAGAAACAAACGTACACCTCACAATTTGCCGAGTCCGCTAAACGGACCTGGTCCACCTCCTTATCCGCCGCCTTACCTTTTCCACCATCAGCCGCGCCGTCGTCCCTCACTGGGGATATCTGTCCTGCCACTGGTCCCGAGGAAGTCGCCACCCCTGGGGCTGTCTGCGGCAGACTAGACAATGTCCCCGTCCCCACTGCCAATGGGCCACCATCCACCACCTGTCCACTTGCTCCAGAATCCCCAGGAGGAACCCAGGCCGCCTTGGGCAACCCAGTACCTGGTAGGGGATCCAGCCTCCCTAAAACATCCCTCAAACCAGCCAACAGCTGCGCCAGGCCCTGCCCTCCCAGCAACCCCAGTCCCTAATTACACAGACCCCACAGCATTCAACACCCCCCCAGCCCCAGACACACACACTGAAGACACAGATGGTAGGCCTGAAGGGCGCTTACCAAGCTGCCGAGGAATTGGACCTCCACCAGCCGTCATCACGTTTTCCACCGCTGCCGTCACCGCCTCTGGCTCTCCGTAACTCTCCTCTTCTAGCTCCTCCTCTGACAGGGAACGTCCTCGCGATCTGCTGTGCTGCCCCGGCTCGTTGCTCCTGGCACCTGCCGAACGCCATCTTGGCTGCCCATGACATCATCAGCCACCATCTTCCACGATGGTTTAATGCCATATAGTTTTTAGCATACGTTACTGCCAGTTTAACACCATATAGTTCTGTGTGCGTTACTGCCAGTTTAACGACATATAGTTTTTTGTGCGTTACTGCCAGTTTAATGCCATATCGTTTTTGTGCGTTACTGCCAGTTTAACGCCATTTACTTCTGTGTGCATTACTGCAAGTTTAACGCCATATAGTTCTGTGTGCGTTACTGCCTGTTTAACGCCATTTACTTTTGTGTGCATTATTGCTAGTTTAGCGCCATATAGTTCTGTGCGTCACTGTATGTTTGGCGCATTATATTGCATTATATTATAGTGTATCCGTGGAGTGTGTCTGTGTAGTGTAAGTACTCAAATTAAAGTGCACCAAACACCTCTTTACATTGATTAAAGTGCATCTACATACAGATTTCAACTTCTTCTTTACATTTGCTTATAAGCACCGCCCCCTCCCTCCCAATAATGTCTGGGAGGACAACAAGGAGAGGCAGAGGTTCCCTTGGCGCTGTAAGGGGGCCAGCTACAAATGTGTCCACAGGCAAAGGTGGATAAGGTGGTCAGTCCTTAGGCAGGGCATCATTTTCTCCTTTTAGTGAGTTTGCCCGTGCTATCCAGCCACAGCATGCAGAGGAGATGGTGGAATGGCTTACTGAACCTTCCTCATCCTCCTCATCCTCTGTCATGCAAAGCAGAGACAAGTGTGCAGTCCCCTGCAGTTGCCAGAGTGGATAAACCTGCCTCCTTGTCCACATCTATTCCTGCCATAGCCCCAACATCAGCCACTGAGGAGTCAGCTGAGTTATTTGACCACAGCGACAGCCACTTGCTCCTTGATGATGCCCAGCCATTACTGGATGCAGATATTGGTTCTAAGGTTGAGGATGACAGGAACATGAGCCTAGAGAGAGGGAGGAACACTGGTAGACAAATTGGCATTCATGTTCCCCAAGCCGCAGCGTATTGCCAAGTTGTCTTCAGTGGTAATGATGAAGATGGAGGAGATAAAGATGATGATGATGATGATGAGGTCACTGATGTGACTTGGGTGCTAGATAGAGCAGAGGAGGAAACTGAAGGTGAGGCGGCACAACCCCAAAGAGGCCGACATCAAGAAAGAGTAGAGAGCAGTCACCCTATTCCATCACATTCTGCAGCTGTTATCTCCCAGCCCACTCCCCATATCTCAGATGTCTGGGCCTTTTTTAGCACATCTGCAGCAGGACGCACTGTTGCTATCTGCAAACTGTGTCTCAGGCACATCAAATGTGGCAAAAACACCAACTATTTGGGTACCACATGCTTAACAAGGCATTTAACGTCCAACCACTCAGCCAGTTGGCAAGAGCATCTAAAAGACAACACAAAAGAGGCACAAATTTGTCCCTCCTCCTCCTCCTTACCCACTTCGGTCTGCCCCTGCTATACCGAGTCATTACCTCTCAGCAGCCTCCACTGACAGGGATGATGGTATAGCAGAGGGTGTCCCAGGTCCTAGCAGCACATCTGCCAGCAGCACACCACCAGCTGTAGACTGTAGCCAGCAAATTTCTCTGCCCCATCTGCTGCAGCGGAAATAAAATACAGTCCCTGCCACCCACATGCCCAGCGTCTAAATGCAAGCTTGTCAAAGCTGTTGGCTCTCCAACTTCTGCCTTTCAGCCTAGTGGATTCTGCCCCTTCCGTGAATTTGCACAATGTGCTGTACCACAATGGCAGGTTTCCAGTCGCTACTACTTTTCACGTAAGGCCGTTCCATCTCTCTACCATCATGTGGAAGGGAACGTTCTGGCATCGTTGGGCAAGGCAGTCAGGGATGATATATTTAGTTGACAGCACAATGGGTAACGCTGCTTGCAACTCAAAAGGATGCAGGACAGGGCTCGGTGCTGCAGCTTGTTGTGCCCCCATGTCTTCATACAGCTGGTGGTGATGATGCCAGACCTGTGAGCTCTACCCACTCCTCCTCCTCCACCACCTCCATGCCCTCCTCTGCAGAATTGTCCTATGAACATCAGACTCAGGCTAAAAGGTGCCATGCAGTGCTTCAGCTGGTGTGTTTAGGGAACAGGAACTAAACCAGAGAAGAGATTCTTGCAACTCTGCAGGGACAGGCCCAGAGGTGGTTCACACCATGCCAGCTGGAGCCAGGAATGGTGTTGTGCGATAATGGCTCGAACCTCCTGTCCGCCCTTAGACAGGGAAAGTTGACACATATGCCATGCCTTGTACATGTCCTCAATTTGGTGGTGCAACGTTTCCTAAATACGTACCCAGGGTTGCAAGATATGCTAAAGCTGGCCAGAAGAGTCTGTAGCCATTTCAGGCGGTCATACACAGCCAAAGCTCGGTTGGCTGAAATTCAGCGGGAAATTCACCTGCCCGTAAACCGCCTGATTTATGACATGGCCACCAGGTGGAACTCGACATTGATAAGGCTGCAGCGGCTTAACATGCAGCAGGGGGCCGTCAACGAGTACCTGTGCGAATACGGCACGATGACAGGCTCAGGCCACCTCGGCTTTTTTTACCCACACCAATGGCTGATCATTAAGGATGCATGCACTGTATTGTCACCATTTAAGGAGGCCACAAGGATGGTGAGCCGTGACAGTGCATGCATCAGTTGCACAATCCCTGTTGTGTTGCTGCTGGAGCAGACTCTGCGTGGCATTATGGAAAGGGCACTGGAGGCAGAGGAGGACTTTCCTCTCAAGGCCCACTTTATCCTGACACCATCATTCCTATGTCACAGAACATACAGGAGGAAAGAGGGGAGAAGGATGAGGAGGAGGATTCTGGCACTTTCATAGGCTTCGAAGAAGAGGAAGACATGCGTCAATCTGTAAGCGATGGCTTTCCAACCCCAGGATCCTTGGGAGTAGTACATGGCTGGGAGGAGGAAGTTCCAGATGCTGTCATCCTGAGTGACCCAGAGGAGTCTGCTTCTCAAGCCTTGGCAAATTTGAGGCGCATGGGCAACCTCATGCTTCAAAGCCTGCGAAAGGACCCAAGAATATGTGGCATAAAGGAGAAGGATGATTACTGGTTGGCAACCCTCCTTGACTACCGTTATAAGGGGAAGGTCTCAGAACTCACCCCATCCCCACGGAGAGTGCAGAAGATAAAATCTCTTGAGAACACGTTAAAGAGGATTTTATTGAACATTTTTCCTCACTCCAATAGGTTACAGTGTCATGGAAAACGTAGTTTTGAGTCTTCTGTTGTTCAAGAGAGGAGCGTTGGAGAAGGCGTCTGCCTAAGTGAGGCATTTCAGAATTTTTTTAGTCCTCCCTGCCCAGGGCTGTCAGCTTGCACATCCCATTGGCAGCGTCTGCATCACATGGTGGACAATTACCTCGGGGCCAAAACAGAGATGGAGAGCTTTCCAGCTGATGATCCACTGACTTACTGGTTCATGAGAATAGACCACTGGCCAGAACTTGCCCAGTATGCTATTAAGTTGTTGGGCTGCCCTGCATCAAGTGTGCTTTCATAATGGCATTCAGTGCTGCAGGAGGTTTCGTTACTGATCATAGAACGCGTCTGTCCACAGACTCCGTGGACCGTTTGACTTTTATAAAAATTAATCAGTCCTGGATTACCAGCTATGAAGCCCCTGGGGCCGATGTCACTGATTAAGTCTTTTTGGGATGTGGAATCTCTGCAGGACTTCGAGGCTGCCTAGCTTTGAGGGTGTTCAATCATTTCATCTGGAAGAATGTTTTTGGTATAGGTTTCATGGGCACAATTAACACCCAAAGACCATTTTTTCAGCACCTGTTTGACAGGTGCATATCATTGCAATTTTTTACAGCAAGGCCAATTTTTGCTTTCATCAAGATTACTTCTTTACACCCAAAGATCAATTTTTACGCAACTGTTACTTCTATACAAAGTCAAAGTGACACCAGAATGTATCCAAAAAATCTCTAATCTTGTTTCCAGTGCACTATATTGTGGCCTCATCATACACACTGGCTCCCCAGCTGTTGCTGAGCAAAATAAAGGCAGCTTACAGGGAAAATTTCATTTTTTTTGGCTTTATAAATGCAGTTATTGCTGCAGCAGATTCTAGACATGGTACATATCTGCCACTTTACAGGTAGACTAAGGGGACCCCCCAGGCACTATATTGGAAGGAATTTTTCAGTTTTAGGCTTTCATTTTAAAAATCAAAAAATCACTGCTCACTTAAAAATTAAGTTTTTCACAAACTTTTTTTTTAATGATACATGTCCCCCAAGGGCAGGACCCGGACGCCTAAAACCATTGTATGCCCAATTACTTGCATATAAGCCTTAAAAATGGGCACTTTTGATTTTTGACATTTGGGTCCCATTGACTTTAATGGGGTTCGATATTTGGGTCCGAACTTTCACGGTGTTCGAAAGTTCTGGTGCAAACCGAACAGGGGTCTGTTCGGCCCATCCCTAGTGACAAGTAACAAACTGCATCTGGTGACAAGTGAGCGCTGCATCTCTGGTGACAAGTAAACTGCATCTGGTGACAAGTGAGCGCTGCATCTCTGGTGAGAAGTAACAAACTGCATCTGGTGACAAGTGAACACTGCATCTCTGGTGACAAGTAACAAGCTGCATCTTGGAGACAAGTGAGCGCTGAATCTCTGGTGAGAAGTAAAAAGCTGCATCTTGGTGACAAGTGAGAGCTGCATCTCTGGTGACAAGTAAAGCTGCCTCTTGGTGACAAGTGAGCGCTGCATCTGGTGACAAGTGAGCACTGCATCTCTGGTGACAAGTAACAATCTGCATCTTGGTGATAAGTAACAAACTGCATCTGGTGACAAGTGAACGCTGCATCTCTGGTGACAAGTAACAAGCTGCCTCTTGGTGATAAGTAACAAACTGCATCTGGTGACAAGTGAACGCTGCATCTTTGGTGACAAGTAAAGCTGCCTCTTGGTGACAAGTGAGCGCTGCATCTCTGGTGACAAGTAACAAACTGCATCTGGTGACAAGTGAATGCTGCATCTCTGGTGACAAGTAACAAGCTGCATCTTGGTGACAAGTAACAAACTGCATCTGGGGACAAGTGAGCGCTGCATCTCTGGTGACAAGTAACAAGCTGCATCTTGGTGATAAGTAACAAACTGCATCTGGTGACAAGTAAACGCTGCATCTCTGGTGACAAGTAACAAGCTGCATCTTGGTGACAAGTAACAAACTGCATCTGGTGACAAGTGAACGCTGCATCTCTGGTGACAAGTAACAAGCTGCATCTTGGTGACAAGTGAGCGCTGCATCTCCGGTGACAAGTAAAAAGCTGCATCTTGGTGACAAGTGAG
Source organism: Lithobates septentrionalis (assembly GCA_037952835.1). NCBI lineage: Eukaryota > Metazoa > Chordata > Amphibia > Anura > Ranidae > Lithobates > Lithobates septentrionalis. The sequence goes on from JBBDGP010000164.1 coordinate 2,591,755, forward strand.
CGCTGCATCTCTGGTGACAAGTAACAAGCTGCATCTTGGTGATAAGTAACAAACTGCATCTGGTGACAAGTGAACGCTGCATCTCTGGTGACAAGTAACAAGCTGCATCTTGGTGACAAGTGAGCGCTGCATCTCTGGTGACAAGTAAACTGCATCTGGTGACAAGTGAGCGCTGCATCTCTGGTGACAAGTAACAAGTTGCACCTTGGTGACAAGTGAGCGCTGCATCTCCGCTGACAAGTAAAAAGCTGCATCTTGGTGACAAGTGAGCGCTGCATCTCTGGTGACAAGTAACAAGCTGCATCTTGGTGATAAGTAACAAACTGCATCTGGTGACAAGTGAACGCTGCATCTCTGGTGACAAGTGAGCGCTGCCTCTCTGGTGACAAGTAAACTGCATCTGGTGACAAGTGAGCGCTGCATCTCTGGTGACAAGTAACAAGCTGCACCTTGGTGACAAGTGAGCGCTGCATCTCCGGTGACAAGTAAAAAGCTGAATCTTGGTGACAAGTGAGCGCTGCATTTCTGGTGACAAGTAACAAGTTGCATCTTGGTGACAAGTAAGCATTGCATCTCCGGTGACAAGTAAAAAGCTGCATCTTGGTGACAAGTGAGCGCTGCATGTCTGGTGGCAAGTAACAAGCTGCATGTCTGGTGGCAAGTAACAAGCTGCATCTTGGTGACAAGTGAGTGCTGAAACTCTGGTGACAAGTAACAAGCTGCATTTGGTGACAAGTGAGCGCTGCATCTGGTGACAAGTGAGCACTGCATCTAGTGACAAGTTAGCGCTGCATCTAGTGACAAGTTAGCGCTGCATCTAGTGACAAGTGAGAACTGCTTTTATGGTGAAAAGTAACAAGTGCATCTTGGTGACAAGTGAGCGTTGCATTTCTGGTGGCAAGTAACAAGCTTCATCTGGTGACAAATGAGCGCTTCATCTGGTGATAAGTGAACGCTGTATCTGGTGACAAGCGAGTGCTGCATCTGGTGACAAGCGAGCGCTGCATCTGGTAACAAGCGAGCGCTGCATCTGGTGACAAGTGAGTGCTGCATCTGGTGACAAGTAACAAGCTGCATCTAGTGACAAGTGAGCGCTGCATCTGGTGACAAGTGAGCGCTGCATCCGGTGACAAGTAACAAGCTGCATCTGGGGACAAGTGAGCGCTGCATCTGGTGACAACTGAGTGCTGCATCTACTGACAAGTAAGTGTTGCATCTATTGACAAGTGAGTGCTGCATCTATTGACAAGTGAGTGCTGCATCTGGTGACAAGTAACAAGCTGCATCTGGTGACAAGTGATGTGGCAAGTGACACAATGCATCTGGTGGCAGGCAACGTGCCAAGTGACATGCTCAGGGCTCCCATTGATTCTGCATTATGGTAAGTTGAACTATTTCATTTTATATTACAATGTAATAATAGAAATATTGCACTTTAATCATCCATCCTTCTTTATTTCCTTCCTTCGCTCTCCTTCCCTCCCTATCTCTTTCTCCCTTTCTCTCTCCCTCTCTTTTTCCCTTTCTCCTTCCATCCCTCCTTTTCTTCTCCCTCCATCCGGTTTTCATCTCAAACTCTAACCACACCCATTTAGGCCACGCCCAATAATTAGGTTTAGCCACGCCCATTTCCCCCACCCCATGCTGTGCCTAAAAAACAAATGCCCCGTCCCCTGATTATAATAGGAGATTGCCTACATACAACAAAGTGTCCCTAGACATTTTTTGACAATGTTGGCAACTATGCACTATCGCTTACTCTGCTTGCTAGATTTAGCAACATATATGGCATATATACCTGCCTTTTCCCTGCTCTCTATCCTGAAACAATGGGGGAGGGGGTAGCAAGGAAGCACACAGGGGGACCTGGGCAGCAGAAAAAAGAGGAACAGGGAGAGGAGGGGGTTGCATATATTGGTACTGATCCCTTGTATTTTCCTCTTGTGGCAGCTGAATGTCGGCGAGAGGGAGAAGAGGAGAAGCCTACTTTCATCTGTTGCAGGAGGAAAATACAGATCGGTACCACTAAATTCCACCCCGCCGGCTCCTCTGTTCAGGTTCTGGGGGTTGGCAAGGAAGGATCATGGTTGACCTGTCACTTACCAGTGATTGATGGGTTGCCAACCCCAGTATTAGGGGGTGCCCAGGCACACCTGGCACACCTGGCACACCCCTTGCGGACGCCTATGCTAGTAGATAGAATTCGCTGTCATGGTTTTAGTTGCGAACTACTGGGACAATATTCATATCTCTGACTAATGTATTCATTTGACTGTACTGGGTAAATGGAGAGCCCAGAGGTCTCCGTTGTGATTGGCTGATAAATAGCTTACACCCCAAGAGTTTCCTAGGACTCACTCTGACCCTAATATTATCCTGCATTGCTGCTTTATCTTCTATTATGTTAGCAATTGGATGTGTGAGCATGGTTGTGGTCCCGGGCATGTGTTTTTAAACTGGTAGCGTTGTCATTTTTTATCCAGCACTGCTGTGCAATCACCTATTGTGTATGCGTATTATTCATATTGTTTCAAACATTTGTTCAATAAAGTTGCATTAAGAAGAATACCGCAGGCTGCCCCCCTTTGTATATGGGACACCTAGCGGGTCCTTTCCTCACCTATTTTTTCTGGTAATGTGTTTGGTTCAATAGTGGGGGCCCCACCTCATTTTAGGTGAGTGGGTGTTCTTGAGCCTGATTGCCCAGGGAGAATTTAAGGCCATCAGGATCCTACCTCAGGCTGGGTTCACACTTTGTCAGGAACCATGAATCAGACTGAGACAGAAGTGCAGTAAAAATCACAGTATTTAAAAATAATAATGGTAAAAAGGTATAACAGAGAAAACGTAATCAAAACATAGCCATAGTTCGGTTACCGGAACGGATAGTCAGACAAGCCAGGACATCAGGGAGCCAGGGATCAGCATATTACAGAACAAGCCAGGAAATCAGGAAATCGGAGAATCAGCATAGTGGAACAGCAAGCAGGATCAGGAACCAGAAGGGACGTCAGCCAAGCAAGTCTTAAACAGGAACACAGGAGAGAGTCTCTTGATATGTTGACCAAGGCGAAGGCATAGAGGATCTGAACTGAACAGCTAAGACCCCTTTCACACTGTGCCGCCACCGGCGTCAGCGCTAAAGCGGCGCTATTTATAGCGCCGCTTTACCGTCGTTTTAGCGGTGCTATTCGGCTGCTAGCGGCATGGTTTCGGCGGTGGCTGAAAAGGGGTTAAATCCCCCTGCAAAACACTGCCGGAGCGACATTTTGCCGGTGGTATCGCAGCGCTGCCCTATTGATTTCAATGGGGAGCAGCGGTGGAGGAGCGGTGAGCTCACCACTCCTTCACCGCTCCAAAGAAGCTGCTGGCAGGACTTTTTCTGATGCCCTGCCAGCGCACCACTCCAGTGTGAAAGCCCTCGGGCTTTCACACTGGAGTGAATGGAGAAGCTGTTTTAGGGTGGTTTGCAGGCGCTATTTTTAACGCTATAGCGCCTGCAAAACGCTGCAGTGTGAAAGGGGTCTAAGAAACCAGCAGGACTGACGAGCAGGATATCATCACCAGGTAAGTCACTGTGGAAAGATTAGAGCTGGCAATTAACCGACAGCTGAGCGGTCTGCTCTGAGAAGGAATGGCTGAGCCCAGCCCTGAATGTACCCCCTCCTCAACGACCCCTCCCCCTCGGAGGACCACCAGGTTTGAGGGGAAAACGTCTATGGAAAGCACGGGGGACGACAGGGGCATGTACGTCCGAGGATGAGACCTAAGAGCATTCTTCTGGACCGTACCTTTTCCAATGAACCAGGTACTGTATGCACCCACGGAACCTACGGGAGTCAACAATGGACTGTACTTCATACCCCTCATGGTTCTCAACCTGTACAGGGTGAGGACGTGGCACTGAGGTGGTAAAGCGGTTACAGACCAAAGGTTTTAATAAGGAGACATAGATTACATTTGAGACACGCATACTAGAAGGAAGGTCTAAAGCGTAAGCCACTTGGTTAATCCTGCGGAGAATACAGAAAGGCCCAAAAACCGAGGTGCCAACTTCAGTGAGGGAACACGGAGTCAGAGGTTGCGAGATGACAGCCAGACCCTGTCCCCAACCTGGTAGGAAGGCATCTGTGGTCAGCATGGAGTCTGTACCTATCATTGGAATGTCGCAAGGCCTCCTGGACTTGTACCCAAGTGGAACGACGACCACAGAGATGCTCCTCTAACGCAGGATAGCTCTGAGGAACAAATGAGTCAGGCAACATGGATGGTTGGTAACCATAGTTTAGCAATAAGAGGGTACAATCGGGAAGCAGAATTCAAGGCACTATTGTGAGTAAACTCCGCCCAAGGTAAGAGGCCTGACCAGTTGTTATGATGGTCAGAGATATAGCAACGTAGAAACTGCTTCAAGGACTGGTTGGCTCGTTCTGCGGCCCCATTAGACTGGGGGTAATAGGCAGAGGAGAAAGAAAGCTGAATTTCCAACTGTGCGCAAAAGGCTCACCAGAACCAGGACACAAACTGACTACCCCTGTCTGAGATCATCACCTTGGGTCGCCCATGTAAGTAAAAGATCTCCCGAGCAAAAATGGAAGCCAGTTCCTTAGATGTGGGCAACCAAAAGGATAACTGTGTTGACCTGGGAGTTGGGTAACTCTACAATGAAATCCATAGACAGGTGGGTCCAAGGCCTCTCTCCATTGGGTATGGGTTGTAGGAGGCCCACTGGAAGGTGTCATGGTGTCTTACTCTGAGCACACACATGGAAAAAGCAGCTATGAAGGCGATTACATCAGCACGTAGACTATGCCACCAGAATTTTTGGAAAATGGCCCAAAAGAGTTGATTCTTCCCTGGGTGGCCAGCAGCCTTGGGAGGTAAGTCTGGAGCACGGCAGTACGGAGACTCTCAGGGACAAAGCAGTGGTCACAAGGTTTCTCAGAAGGAGCATGGATCTGAACGGCAAGAATTTTGTCACCCAAAGGAGAAGTGAGACTGGTGCGAACCGTAACCAGAATACGATCAGGAGGAATCACAGGAACAGGAACCGATTCCATCTTAGAAGTGGGTGAAAAACTGTTGCAGCAAAGCATCAGCCCTTACATTCTTAGTCCCGGGTAAGAATGAGACTATGTAATTGAAACTTGAGAAGAAAAGAGCCCATCGCGCCCTTCTGGGAAAGAGGCGTTTAGCCTCAGACAAGAATGTGAGATTGTTATGGTCAGTAAGAATGAGAACCGGCACAGTGGTACCTTCGAGCAGATGCCTCCATTCCTAAAGGGCTAAAATGACCGTTAACAACTCTCTGTCCCCAATCTCGTAATTGCATTCTGCAGGAGACCATTTCTTGGAAAAGTAGCCACAAGGATGCATAGCGCTCTCAGGAAGTAGGACGTTGAGACAGAAGGGTGCCAACTCCAGCCTCAGAAGCATCAACTTCAAGGATAAAGGGTAACATAGGATCAGGATCTGCCAACACAGGAGCAGCAGCAAAGGCAGCCTTGAGACTCTCAAAGGCCTTAATGGACTCCGGAAACCAACTCTGTGGGTTACTGTCCTTTCAGGTCATATCAGTCAGAGGCTTGACCAGAGATGAGAGGTTACGAATAAACTTCCGATAATAATTGGCAAAGCCAAGAAAACGTTGCAGAGGATGTAAACCCACGGGTCGGGGGCCACTGTAGGACTGCTGAAAGTTTCTCTGGGTCCATCCAAAAACCAGCAGTGGAGATGACAACCCAGGAATTTAACCTGTTCTCCAATTTACAATACAGATTGTTTTCTCTCAGCTTCTGAAGCACGCAACAGACATCTGTGTGGAGGCTCTCTAGGAACTTGAAAAATATGAGGATATTGTCGAGATAAACCACAACACATAGCTGCAACAAACCTCGGAGGACATTGATGATAAATTCCTGAAAAACTGCCAGAGTGTTGCAAAGGACAAGATGGTATTACGAGGTACTCATAATGGCCTGTTCTGGTATAAAAAGCAGTTTTCCATTTGTCGCCCTCCTTGATCCTCACAAGATTGTATGCCCCTCTCAAATCAAGCTTTGTGAAAACCATTGCTCCCTTGATGCGGTCAAATAACTCCGTAATCAACAGAATTGGATAAGCATTCTTAATTGTGAAACGATTGAGACCCCTATAAACAATACAAGGTCTCAGTTCACCACTCTTCTTCACAAAGAACCAGCAGGAGACGAGGATTTGCGGATGAATCCTCGAGAAAGAGTGTCTGCAACATACTCCTCCATAGCCTTATCCTCCGAGACCGACAAAGGGTTAACCCGGCCACGAGGGGGTATGTCACCAGAATGAAGGTCAATTGCGCAATCATACGACCGGTGTGGAGGCAAACTACCGGCTTGACCTTTGTCAAAGACACTGCTAAAATCGCAGTACTCCTCCGGCAGGGAGGAGAGTGAAGAGGTGCACAGGACCTTAGCCACATTCTGAAAACATGTGCTGCATTGTGGAGACCAGGAAAGAACCTCAGCACAAAACCAATCAAAAGAGGGGTTGTGCCTCTGTAACCAAGGATAACCAATAACCACCGGAAACTGAGGTGAGAAAATAACTTGGAATTGGATTATCTCATGGTGAAGAGACCCTACGGCCATGGACAATGGAGCAGTATCATGATTTACATGGGCAGGCTGTAGATGTCTCCCGTCAAGAGCCTCAATGGCAAGTGGAGTGGCACGAAGCTGCAGCGGAATCAAATGCTTAGAAAGGCAGCATCAATGAACAGGCCTGCAGCAGTGTTGCCAACCGTCAGTATTTTTACTGGCAGCCAGTAAAAAAAAACAGGCAATTTTCTCCTGCCAGTAAATGCCAGTAAAAAGAAAAGGTTGCCAGTAAACAATATGGCTGTGACGCTCGGTCTGGAGCCAGCTGAGACCATACAAGTGCCTGCTTCAGTGTGTTCAGGCGGCTCTGGTGGAGGCGGTGCCTGAGCATGTCCTGTGATGTCATGGTGCAAGGGAGCCAAGCAGAGCGGCCAGAGCCTTGTGTGTGGGTCTGCGGGATGGGAGCAAGGCAGGCCAGGAGCGGGACCATTAGTGCTGTTTGGACTGGAGGGACCACCTGGCTTGGAGTGAGACTGTCACTGTGACTCTGGAGGGGACGTGTTGTGTCGGTAATCTGTACTGCTGCACACTGCTGTCAGTATCACTGTGAGAGTCAATTTTATGTGTGTGCCACCCATTCTAATTTCTTATAAAAAGAGGGGGGAATTGTGGGACTTTATATGAGGCCAGGGCATACGCCGTAGATAGCCTCTATCCCTATTGAATTGGTAAGGAAAGGAATTTGGGACTTTATATGAAGCATGCGGCCGAATTGAACAACATGAACAGAGAATGGATGGTGGGTGTACAAAGATAAAGATAAATAACCCAATCACATAGTGTTATGGCATGTAAATAGTGACATAACATGAACCAGTATCATGATTATACCATTTGATATAGCAATCATATGGTAATAAAAGTAACATAGGTAACATGAATGGTACATGACATTAACAACATGATATCAAAAGAGAGGGAGGCCACCAGATATAAATTTCTATGTTCACGTATTTAAAGTAAGTTCATAAAATACTTGGTAAAGGTCAATATAAAACAGTAAAATAATAGACATGTTGTGGAATATCACTCTTGGATAAAATTGGTATTAAGGGCATCTCTATAGCTCGACGCGTTTCATGGATACCTCCAATCTTCAGGAGCAGATGCAATAATCTATAAACATAACATAAGGTAAGTTGGTGGAACTGGCCAATTTAACAAGAGGGAAATTGCAACATACAGGGGCTTGAGAGGCAGAGAGAGCAGAAGTATTAATGAATAACAACGATGTTATGGATTTATCACCCATAGACAACTTACAATTAAGCTGTGATTGCATGCGACAGCGCAATGGGCCAGGACCCACTGGGGAACAGTCATCCTCCCGGGAGCTGAGGCGGCACAACCCATGGACAAGAATGGAAAAAACCCATGTGGAAGAGAGATACCTTAGGGGTGGCAACCCAATTGCCTAAAAAGTGAAAAGTAGGAACATAAAATAAAATAAAATAAAAATAAAATGAAATGAAAATATAGTAATAAGAAATATGAGTAAAAAAATTCTCTGTTCATCTTGTTCAATTCGGCCGCATGCTTCATATAAAGTCCCATTCTAATTTCTTGCCCTCCTGAGTCCTGTCATAAAATAAGAAATATGTTTTTTCCCTTATTATCTAGCTTAAATCACATGGCTAATTACATATTGTACTCGTTTGTAGCCTAAATAGTGAAATTTGTACTTAAAACTAATTTTGTAACCTTTGGAAATGTCAGTAAAAACTTGGCTGTGCCAGTAAATTTTGGATGTCGTGTCAGTAAATTCCAATCTGTTAGGTTGGCAACACTGGCCTGCAGCCCCAGAGTCGATTAGAGCCTGTATCTCAAAGGACGACTCAGACCAAGAAAGGGTAATCGGGACCAGGGGATTATCCTTCTGGATAACTGGGGATGAAACAACGCCACCTAAAGTCTGTCCGCTACAAAACCTCAAGGTTAGGGCGGTCCCTGGACAGAGAGACGTGTGAAGCCTAAGTGCATGGGTTCACCTTCACTAACCAACTCGGTACGAGGAGGCATGGGAGGTGAGGGAGGCAAGGGTGGCTGCTAACCTCGGAGACAAATGTTCAGGAGGCTTCTACAAGCGCTCCTTAAAAGTCATTCTCTGAGTCTTGAGTCAATGAGGATGGCAAACATGATCAACTTCTCCAGCTCAGTAGGTATATCTCAGGCTGCTATCTCATCTTTGATGGTATCCGTGAGACCATGAGTAAAAGCAGCCACGAGGGCCTCATTGTTCCAAGCAACCTCTGCTGACAGAGTACGGAATTCAATTGCGTAATCGGCAACAATTCTTGTACTCTGATGGACATGAGGCTCTTGGCAGCAGAAGCGGAGCGTGCGGGAATGTCAAATACCCTTTTAACCACTCTTGCCCCCCGGACCATTATGCTGCCTAAGGACCAGAGGTCTTTTTCCAATCTGGCACTGCGTCGCTTTAACTGCTAATTGCGCGGTCATGCAGTGCTGTACCCAAACGAAATTTGCGTCCTTTTCTTCCCACAAATAGAGCTTTCTTTTGATGGTATTTGATCACCTCTGCGGTTTTTATTTTTTGCGCTATAAATGGAAAAAGACCGAAAATTTTGAAAAAAAATGATATTTTCTACTTTTTGTTATAAAAAAAATCCAATAAACTAAATTTTAGTCATACATTTAGGCCAAAATGTATTCGGCCACATGTCTTTGGTAAAAAAAATGTCAATAAGCGTATATTTATTGGTTTGCGCAAAAGTTATAGCGTCTACAAACTAGGGTACATTTTCTGTAATTTACACAGCTTTTAGTTTATGACTGCCTATGTCATTTCTTGAGGTGCTAAAATGGCAGGGCAGTACAAAACCCCCCCAAATGACCCCATTTTGGAAAGTAGACACCCCAAGGAAATTGCTGAGAGGCATGTTGAACCCATTGAATATTTATTTTTTTTGTCCCAAGTGATTGAAAAATGACAAAAAAAAAAAATATATATTTACAAAAAGTTGTCACTAAATGATATATTGCTCACACAGGCCATGGGCCTATGTGGAATTGCACCCCAAAATACATTTATCTGCTTCTCCTGAGTATGGGGATACCACATGTGTGGGACTTTTTGGGAGCCTAGCCGCGTACGGGACCCCGAAAACCAATCACTGCCTTCAGGATTTCTAAGGGTGAAAATTTTTGATTTCACTCTTTACTGCCTATCACAGGTTCGGAGGCCATGGAATGCCCAGGTGGCACAAACCCCCCCCCCAAATGACCCCATTTTGGAAAGTAGACACCCCAAGCTATTTGCTGAGAGGCATGGTGAGTATTTTGCAGCTCTCATTTGTTTTTGAAAATGAAGAAAGACAAGAAAAAACATTTTTTTTTTTTCTTTTTTCAATTTTCAAAACTTTGTGACAAAAAGTGAGGTCTGCAAAATACTCACTATACCTCTCAGCAAATAGCTTGGGGTGTCTACTTTCCAAAATGGGGTCATTTGGGGGGGTTTTGTGCCACCTGGGCATTCCATGGCCTCCGAAACTGTGATAGGCAGTGAAGAGTGAAATCAAAAATTCACGCCCTTAGAAAGCCTGAAGGCGGTGCTTGGTTTTCGGGGTCCTGTACGCGGCCAGGCTCCCAAAAAGTCTCACACATGTGGTATCCCCGTACTCAGGAGAAGCAGCAGAATGTATTTTGGGGTGTAATTTCACATATTTCCATGGCATGTTTGAGCAATATATCATTTAGTGACAACTTTGTGCAAAAAAAAAAAAAAAAAAAATTTGTCTCTTTCCCGCAACTTGTGTCGCAATATAAAATATTCCATGGACTCGACATGACTCTCAGCAAATAGCTTGGGGTGTCTACTTTCCAAAATGAGGTCATTTAGGGGGGTTTTGAACTGTCCTGGCATTTTATGCACAACATTTAGAAGCTTATGTCACACATCACCCACTCTTCTAACCACTTGAAGACAAAGCCCTTTCTGACACTTATTGTTTACATGAAAAAGTTTTTTTTTTTTGCAAAAAAATTACTTTGAACCCCCAAACATTATATATTTTTTTAAAGCAAATGCCCTACAGATTAAAATGGTGGGTGTTTCATTTTTTTTTTCACACAGTAATTGCGCAGCGATTTTTCAAACGCATTTTTTGGGGAAAAAACACACTTTTTTAAATTTTAATGCACTAAAACACACTATATTGCCCAAATGTTCGATGAAATAAAAAAGATGATCTTAGGCGGAGTACATGGATACCAAACATGACATGCTTTAAAATTGCGCACAAACGTGCAGTGGCAACAAAATAAATACATGTTTAAAAGCCTTTAAAAGTCTTTACAGGTTACCACTTTAGATTTACAGAGGAGGTCTACTGGAAAAATTACTGCACTCGATCTGGCCTTCGCGGTGATACCTCACATGCATGGTGCAATTGCTGTTTACGTTTGAAGACAGACCGCCGCTTGCGTTCGCCTTAGCGCGAGAGCAGGGGGCGACAGGGGTGCTTTTTTTTTTTTTTTTCTTAATTATTTTTTTGCTTTTTTAATCTTACTTTTAAACTGTTCCTTTCATATTTTTTTTTTTAATCATTTTTATTGTTATCTCGGGGAATGTAAATATCCCCTATGATAGCAATAGGTAGTGACAGGTACTCTTTTTTTGAAAAAATTGGGGTCTATTAGACCCTAGATCTCTCCTCTGCCCTCAAAGCATCTGACCACACCAAGATCGGTGTGATAAAATGCTTCCCCAATTTCCCAATGGCGCTATTTACATCCGGCGAAATCTAAGCCATGAAATGCTCGTAGCTTCCGGTTTCTTAGGCCATAGAGATGTTTGGCGCCACTCTGGTCTCTGATCAGCTCTATGGTCAGCAGGCTGAATCACCGGCTGCATTCTCAGGTTCCCTGTTGAGACAGGAGAGCCAGAGAAAAACACGGAAGACGGTGGGGGGGGAGGGGCATTCCCTCCCACGGCTTGTAAAAGCAGTCTAGAGGCTAATTAGCCGCTAGGATTGCTTTTACATGAAAGCCGACCGCTGGCTGAAAAGAATGATACCAAGATGATACCTAAACCTGCAGGCATCATTCTGGTATAACCACTCAAAGTCGTGCATGGCGTACCTGAAGACAAAAAAATGGTTAACAATAAAGCACAGTAAACAGTAAAGTATAAATAATTACATACCTGAAAAACAAACATGATAAAACATAATAACAATAACAATAACAATAAAACATTGCAGAATAGAATACAGTAAAAAAAAGAGCAGAACAATAGAGAGAGAATAGAGAGAGAGAGAACAATAAAACGACAACTATTTTTTTTTATTTTATATATATTTTTTTTTTTACACTTTTTTTGTAACTAACTTTTATAACTGTAACCGGTTCCAGGTTCGGGTCTCTCAAAATGCGATGGCATCTTGGGAGACCCTGTGAAAGTGCGCCTAGTCTGTGCAATGCTGTACCCTACGCTAATACTCAACTAGCGTATGGTAGCGTTCAAAACATTCACCAATGCAAAGACCAGGATTGTCAGGACAGGAGGGACAATAATAGCGGGTGTCACGCCTATATCCGCGCTTGCTGCAGACACAACATCTTTTTTGGGGGGTTCGTTGGGTAGGGGTACTCGGGAGGACATAAAAATGCCTCTCATGCAGCCGACTGCATTTGGTTGGGGATGTGAAAGGGGGAAGTACGGGCGCTGCAGAAGCGGTGGGTTCCCAATTAGGATTGGCGAATGCAGCAGGAACGGCATTATGGGCACGACGGGCCTGTGTTTGTCTTTTTGGTGGCAGCGGGACACTACTTGTGCTTGCCACCTCACCAGCTTGAACTGCACTTATGGGACTCGCCACGTCACCAAGTGTTACTGCAGTGCTGGTTTGATTACGACCGGGGTGTACTACGCCGCTGGCGCTTGCCAGTTCCCCAAAACGCTACCAAAAAAACTGTTAGCGATCGCAGGGATCAGGCCTGACTCTGCGAACGCTGCAGTTATGCGTTTAGAGTTTTGTAAGTGACGGTGATCGATCGATACTGCACTTGGGTGGGCTGGGCCGGGCCGGGTGGAGGGGCAAAACGCAGGTGCTAGCAGGTATCTGGGCTGATCCCGCTAACACTGCGTTTTTGGGAACCCTAAACTGCTGGGGACGCTAGTATAGATCGGATCAGATATTGATCCGTTCAGATACTATACCACTAAGGGAGGTGTACGCTGCGTGCGTGGGTGTTAGCGGTACTGGCGCTAACCTGACGCTGCCTGGGGCTGGTGCTTGCCAGTTCACCAAAACGCTACCAAAAAAACTGTTAGCGATCGCAGGGATCAGGCCTGACTCTGTGAACGCTGCAGTTATGCGTTTAGTGTTCTGTAAGTGACAGTGATCGATCGATACTGCACTTGGGTGGGCTGGGCCGGGCGGAGGGGCAAAACGCAGGTGCTAGCAGGTATCTGGGCTGATCCCGCTAACACTGCGTTTTTGGGAACCCTAAACTGCTGGGGACGCTAGTATAGATCTGATCGGATCAGATATTGATCCGATCAGATACTATACCACTAAGGGAGGTGTACGGTGCGTGCGTGGGTGTTAGCAGTACTGGCGCTAACCTGACGCTGCCTGGGGCTGGTGCTTGCCAGTTCACCAAAATGCTACCAAAAAAACTGTTAGCGATCGCAGGGATCAGGCCTGACTCTGCGAACGCTGCAGTTATGCGGTTAGTGTTTTGTAAGTGTCAGTGATCGATCGATACTGCACTTGGGTGGGCTGGGCTGGGCCGGGCGGAGGCGCAAAACGCAGGTGCTAGCAGGTATCTGGGCTGATCCCGCTAACACTGCGTTTTTGGGAACCCTAAACTGCTGGGGACGCTAGTATAGATCTGATCGGATCAGATATTGATGCGTTCAGATACTATACCACTAAGGGAGGCGTATGCTGCGTGCGTGGGTGTTAGCGGTACTGGCGCTAATCTGACGCTGCCTGGGGCGACGCATATCACCGCCGGGCGATTAGGGGGCTAAACCTTTATTCGGTAATAAACGGCGGGTGCTCTGACACTATAAAAAATAAACAAACTAACCAGCGTCAACCGTAACAGTTATACGGTGATCAGTGGTGAAAGGGTTAACTAGGGGGCAATCAAGGGGTTAAAACATTTATTAGGTAGTATATGGGGGTCCCTGACGCTATAAAACGCTGACGGCGAACCCAAATATTTACCTCACTAACTAGCGTCACCAGCGACACTAATACAGCGATCAGAAAAATGATCGCTTAGTGACACTGGTGACAGGGGGTGATCAAGGGGTTAAAACTTTATTAGGGGGGGTTAGGGGGGTACCCTAGACCTACAGGGGGGTAACAGTAACTGTCCCAACACTGTAACTGTCACAAACTGACACTATGCAGTAATCAGAAAAAAAAAAAAAAAAACTGCTGGTGTCAGTTTGTGACAGGGGGGGGGGTGATTGGGGGGGGATCGGGGGGCGATCGGGGGGGGATCGGGGTGTTTTGTGTGCCTGGCATGTTCTACTGTGTGTGTGTGTGTTGGTGCAGTCACTCACTTGTCGTCTCTCCTCGGGCCGGAACGGAAACTACCGACCCGAGGAGAGATGACATCATTTCCTTTGCTGCTGTTTAGCATACAGCAGCAAAGGAGTGTTCCCATTGGCCGGCGGCGATCGCGAGGGGGGGGCCACGAACGGATGGCCTCCCCCTCGTCTCCGATCGCCGGGGGACAAAACGGGACTGCCTCGGGCGGCGGGGGGGGGTCCGATTGGACCCCCCACCCGCGGAAGGCAAATCACGTACCCTGTACGTGATTTTGCCTGTCCGTGCCGCCTTGCCGACGTACATCGGCGTGAGGCGGTCGTCAAGTGGTTAAAGGAAGCCGCAAACTCTGGGTAACTCAGGACAATGGGTTTTTGCATCTCCCATAAAGGGTTTGCCCAGGCCAAGGCTCTCTCAGAAAGCAAAGAGATCACGAAACCTACTTTGCTTCTGTCTGTGGAAAACGCCTGGGGCAGCATCTCGAAGTATATCTCAACTTGGTTGAGAAACCCTCTGCATTGAACTGGATCACCCCCAAATTGCTGGGGAAGCAGAGCGGAACCAGACATACCTCTTATAGAGGTAATACACGAGGTGGGTGTCTGCACAGAGACAGGAGCAGCAGCAGGGACGACCTGCAACACAGGTTGTACTGGAGCAGCCACAGGGGGAGATTCAAGGTGAGCCGTGCGATTCAGGAGCATCTGTAACGCTATGGCAAACTGATCCATGCGGTGATCCTGCTAATCCAATCTGGAAAAAATATTACCAACATGTGGATTGACTGCATCTACTGAATTCATGGCCTTCGCCTACTGTCAGGAACCATGGATCAGACTGAGACAGAAGTGCAGTAAAAATCACACTGTTTAATAATAATAATGGTAAAAAGGTAAACCAGGGAAAACATAGTCAAAACATAGCCAGAGTTCAGTAACCGGTATGCATAGTCAGACAAGCCAGGACGTCAGGGAGCCAGGGATCAGCGTATTACAGAACAAATCAGGAAACCAGAGAATCAGCGTAGTGGAACAGCAAGCAGGATCAGGAACAAGAAGGGACGTCAGCCAAGCAAGTCTTAAACAGGAACACAGGAGAGAGTCTCTTGATATGTTGACCAAGGCGAAGGCAGAGAGGATCTGAACTGAACAGCTTAAAGGGTTACTAAACCCTCGTGTTTTAAAAAAATAAATAACAAACATATCATACGTACCTCCACTGTGCAGTTAGTTTTGCACAGAGTGGCCCCGATCCTCCTCTTCTGGGGTCCCCCAACGTTTGCAGCTCCTCCCCGCATCAGGAAACCACCTAGTAGAAGCGCTCTCCTTGGGGCTATCCATGCGGGTGCGCTCCTGAGTCCAGCTTTTGCGTCCACAGACACAGAATGCCGGACTTGGCCCCACCCCCTGGCTGCCCGTGTCATTGGATTTGATTGGCAGCAGCGGGAGCCAATGGTTGCGCTGCTATCAATCTATCAAATCAGGACACGACACTGGACGGAGCTAGTGTGCTCACTCCCGGCGTGTGATTCACGGGGCTCAGGTAGGTATAAGGGGGGCTCGGGGGAGCTGCAGCACTACAAAAGGTTTTGCACCTTAATGCATAGAATGCATTAAGGTGAAAAACCATGAGCGTTTACAACCCCTTTAACTGCTTGCCGACCGCTGGCTGTCATATGACGGCCAGGCGGCGCGGCTCTCGTTGCGGAAGGGCGTCATATGACGTCCTCCCATTGAAAAAGGGAATGCGCGCGATCGTGCGCTCGCATCCCTGTTCCTTCAGTGGCAGCGTGTCACGGAGACACAGCTCGCTACCGAAGGGGGTGAACAGCCATTGGGCATGGTTGTTTACCACGTGATCAACCGTGATGAAGTCACGGCCGATCACAGATAGTTCCACCCCAATGTGCACGGCGCATGCGTGTGCACGTCGGTGGCAGCGTGTTCCCGGGAACACTGCTCGTCACCGACGCTGGTAAACAGCCATTGGCCGGCGGCTGTTTACCACGTGATTGGCTGTGATCCTTTCACAGCCGATCACTAAATGTCAACAAACCGCGGTAACGAGATAACCCGGTAACGAGTTACCGGGTTCTCCTCCTCACACACCGATCTCGTTACCGCTTACAGTGTACACCAATCACACTGATTGCCCCCACAATAAAGATGACCTGTCATCACCCATCATAGTACCTGTCACCACCCATCAAAGTACCTGTCTCAGTTCTTCTGAGTCCCTTTTACAGGCCATCAGAGTACCCGAGTACCTGTCACAGTCCATCAGAGTACCCAAGTACCTGTCACAGACCATCTGAGAACTCGAGTACTTGTCACAGTCCATCTGAGTTCCCGAGTACCTGTCACTAGCCCATCAGCGTACCCGAGTAACTATCTGCAGCCCATCAGAGTACCCGAGTACCTATTTGCAGCCCATGCCTCATAGAATATACGTTGGGGTGTTTGCGTTCCAAAATGGGGTCATTTTGTGGAAAATTCCATTGTCCTGGTGCTCCAGGACCTTCAAAAGTGTGATAGGTAGGAATGAAATGAGATGAGATGTGTAATTTATACTCCTAGTACGCCTGAAGGTACTACTTCAATGTTGGTCCTCTGTATGTGGCCAGGCTGTATAAAAGTCTCACACATGTGGTATTGCCATACTCGGGAAGAGTAGCAGAATGTATTTTGGGGTGTAATTTGTTGTATGCATATGCTGTGTGTGAGAAATAACCTAATAATATGACAATTTTGTAAAAAAAAAATTAAAAAAATCTTCATTTTGCAAAGAATTGTGGGAAAAAATGACAACTTAAAAAAACTCACCATGCTACTTACTTAATACCTTGGAATGTCTACTTTCTGAAAAGGGGTCATTTGAGGTTATTTGTACTTTCCTGACTTGTTAGTGTCTCAAGAAATAAGATTCACCTGATGTACTGAAGGCCTGATAAGATGTGATACATTTTCAGAGATTGGCACCATAGTTTGTAGACTATATAACTTTCACAAAGACCAAAAAATACACTAATTTGGGTTATTTTTACCAAAGATATGTAGCAGTATAAATTTTGGCCACAATTTATGAAGAAAAATTACTAATTAGCAAAATTTTATGACAGAAACAAAGAAAAAGGCATTTTTTTCACAAAATTTACGTAGTTTTTATTTATAGCACAAAAAATAAAAAAAACACTAGTGATTAACTACCACCAAAAGAAAGCTCTATTTGTGTGAAAAAAAGGACGCAAGTTTCATATGGGTACAGTGTTGCATGAGTAATTGTCAATCAAACTGTGAGAGCACCGAAAGCTGAAAATTGGTCTGGGCACGAAGGGGGTGTAAGTGTACTGTATTGAGGTGGTTAAGTAATCAGCAGGACTAACGTGCAGGATATCATCACCAGGTGAGTCACTGTAAAAAGATAAGAGCTGGCAATTAACCGACAGCTGAGCGGCCTACTCTGAAAAGGAAGGGCTGAGCGGCTGAGGGGAACCCGCATCCAATTCGTATCAGTGTAAACCCAGCCTCAATCATACACTTTAAATTCTTGTGTTACAATAAAATAAAAACACCCTAAGGTTTAGGGGAAGTTAGGGAGAAAAAGTCCCGGGGACTCAAGTTGTTAATGAAGTTTTGATTGGAGTTAGGCGGAACAGTATAGCTGTGTGTTATGTGCTCAGAGATATTAATCAGTATATGAAGCTTCTTCATCATCCTTATAATCCTGCCTTGTGTCTTAGATAACCAGCGTACCAGGACATCAGCGTGTGGCCCAGATAAAGCTTTCAGGACCACCAGGAATATCTAGAGAGGTCATCTTCAATTTTACTATGGACATGGAAGTCACTACAAAAGCCATCATCCTCGTTTCCTACCTGTTCCTGGTGAGTGAATGTGGAAGTCTCACTCTAACCAAGTGAAAGCACACTGATTACTAAAGGTAGACTCTCCTTCTTGGACACGCCCCCCCAGCAGAGCTCCAGTATATGCGACCTCTCAGATGGCCATCTTGGACAACTCTCCTTCTGATCTTCTATGTGTGCCACAAGGATTTTAGTAGACAAACACATACGTATTTCTATCTGCTTTGGTTTTGGAAGTATTATTAACACAGTGTATAGTGAGTACCTGTGTATAGTGAGTACCTGGGTATAGTGAGTACCTGTGTATAGTGAGTACCTGGGTATAGTGAGTACCTGTGTATAGTGAGTACCTGTGTATAGTGAGTACCTGGGTATAGTGAGTACCTGGTTATAGTGAGTACCTGTGTACAGTGAGTACCTGGGTATAGTGAGTAAGGATGAGCTCAGGCGTGTTCGTAAACAACACGTGCAGAGTCCACCAGGAAGTCGGCACTGGGGAGAGCTAATCACAAGCAGTGAGACATTTTCCCGATCCGCTGCTGCAGAGATTGGGAAATGTCTCACTGCCTGTGACTAGCGCTGTGCGGTGCCGACTTTCTGGGGGGCTCTGCACGTGCTGTTTGCAACCACGCCTGAGCTCATACTTAATAGTAAGTACCTGTGTATAGTGAGTACCTGTGTATAGTGAGTACCTGTGTTTTGTGAGTGCCTGTGTACAGTGAGTACCTGAGTATTGGGAGTACCTGAGTATTGGGAGTACCTGTTGTGGCATAGGGGATTGTTCAGCTCAGTGGTAGATGCGTTTTCGGGTAGTGAGTCCACATCAGACAGTTTATCAGACATTTATAGTTAAGGGCCTGGTAGCCCACATATATTAAATGATAAAAACAAAACAAAAGTCCACTCAGGAATCCCACGCAGGGGTTTAAATGTCATTCAGACACATCTGAAAATACAAGCCCACCTGGCTACTCTTCAACAGCCTGCTGCTACAGCAGTGGCGGCTGGTGCTCAAAAATTTTGGGGGGGCGCAAACAAACTGAAAAAAAAAAAAAAACATCGATTGCAGCCACTGTGCCATCAAACGCAGCCACTGTGCCATCAAACGCAGCCACCGTGCCCATCAAACGCAGCCACCGTGCCCATCAAAAGCTGACACTGTGCCCAAACGCAGACACTGTGCCCATCAAATGCAGACACTGTGCCATCAAACGCAGACACTGTGTCCATCAAATGCTGCCACTGTGCCATCAAACGCAGCTACTGTGCCATCAAATGCAGCCATTGTGCCAAACGCAGCCACTGTGCCATCAAACGCAGCAACTGTACCCATAAATTGCCACCACTGTGCCCATCAAATGCAGCCGCTGTGCCCATCAAACCTAGCTATTCACAAAGAAATAAAAAAAAATTGGGATTTGTTTTTACCAAAAAACATTTAGCAGAGTACATATTGGCCTAAATTTATGAAATTTGATTTTTTTTTTTCAATTTTGTTATTGGATGTTTTACACCAGAAAATAAAAAAAAACGCAGAGGTGGTCAAATACCACCAAAAGAAAGCTCTATTTGTGGGAAAAAAAGGGTGTCAACTTTGTTTGGGTACAGCGTCGCACGCCCGCGCAATTGTCAGTTAAAAGTGGCGTAGTACAGAATTGCAAAAAATGCTCTGGTCATCAAGGGGGGTAAATCTTTCCGGGGCTGAAGTGGTTAAACAAGGACCTGGACAATGCCATACACAGTAGTGTGTGAAGGAGAGGGACTGTGTACTGTGACATGCTGTGTATACAGTGGGGGGAGGTGTCTCAGTGTAGCACACACACAGGCAGTAGAGATGTACAAGCACACACTGATAGGTTAAGCCCTCTCCACCCCTCCTCTCCCTTCCTAAGGACTCTCATGGTCCCCTCACAGCCGTGTGTGATTGTTCCAGCACGACCGAGCAGAGGCTGGCCGTTCCCCCTTCCAGACACTTACTGTGTGATCGTGGTGACATCCATCGCTGCTGCCGGTGTTCTGACGATAAAGGTCCCCCCATCGGATAGTGTCCACCCTGTACTGCGCAGGTGCAGCGCTTGCGCAGTACGGAGAACAAAGGAGATGCCAAAAGTCTCCGAACATCAACACCTGTTCATGAGCTGTACACGGCGCCTGCGCATTGAAGAGTACATTGTGCCACACGCTCCCGCAACTCTGCAAGGGGCTTGTGTAGGGGCGGATGCATACAACTGAAGGGTGTGTTTTGCAATGTTGTTCGGTTAAATAGGTCCAGCAAACCCGCCCATCAACATCGCAAAACCCACCCTTCAGTTGTGTAAACAAGCCCCGCAAAGATCCGCCCATTTGAGAAATCCACCCCCAGGAGCATAGGAAGCGTGTGGCAGAATGTAGTGTTAATTGCACAGGCGCCGTGTACAGCTCATAAACAGGTGTTCATGTTTGGAGACTTTCGGCGTCTCCTCTGTCTTCCGTACTGCGCAAGCGCTGCGCCTGCACAGTACAGGGCGGACACTATCCGATGGGGGACATTTCTCGACAGGATACCGGCTGCTCCAGGGGAATTCAGTCCTATGCTGTGAAGGGTCAGGCGCCCAGAGTTGCATCCCAGGGAGGTGAAAAATGAGTAGAAACTCCAGCACGTTTCTACGCGAAGCCCAGTCCACAGCACAGTGAGCCGAAACCAGAAGTGACTCAGAAAAAGGACCGCCCACCGTCCTCCGGTCCCCACCAATAAAAATAAAGAACAGGGGGCCAGAAACAAATCATTGAAAAGCGGGAGTGTTTGTGGGCGCAATGC
The DNA here is from genome assembly GCA_037952835.1 of Lithobates septentrionalis. Classification (NCBI taxonomy): domain Eukaryota; kingdom Metazoa; phylum Chordata; class Amphibia; order Anura; family Ranidae; genus Lithobates; species Lithobates septentrionalis. The sequence continues at coordinate 2,612,581 of JBBDGP010000164.1, forward strand.
TTGCAACCCTGCACACGCCCTGAACACGCGCAAATCAGCTTCCCAGCTTGCAATCAGCTGATTGCAAGCTGGGAAGCTTCCCATAGACTGCCGTGTGTCCGGTGCCTGGTCACTCTTAAAGTGACAGGTTTTTTTTTGTGAATAGCTTGGGGGGGGGGGGGGGCGGCGCACATGCGCCCCCTATGGATGGGCAGCCACTGTGCTACAGGTACTGGTCCCTGAAACCACCAGCTCTTCCAGGCCCACAGTCTTGGATGCACACAGCTTCGGGCTTCTTAAACGCACACAGGCTTCAAGCCCCTCAATGCACACAGCTTCTGTCTTCACACAGAGACACTCACTAGGAGCCACTGCTCCAACTCCACCTTCTGCTCTCACCAGCCCCTCGTTATATGGGCTGTGTGCAGCTGGGCACACACCCTGCTTGCTATCCTCAAGACCCGGACACAGGGTTGGAGATCCTGTCCCACCCATGACTCTCAGGGATCTCCAAACTACAGAATCCCATCCGGAACTAGCAAAACCTGGAGAAAACTGACAGAGCAGTTTTCTCCATTTAAACTCTGCACTACCGCACAATTGTCAGTAAAAGCGACTCAGTGCCATATCGCAAAAAAATGGCCTGGTCATTAACCACTTTAGCCCCGGAAGATTAGGCTGCTCAATGACCAGAGCACTTTTTACAATTTGGCACTGAGCTGCTTTAACTGGTAATTGCGCGGTCATGAAATGTTGTACCCAAAGGAAATTTGCGTCCTTTTTTTCCCAACAAATAGAGCTTTCTTTTGATGGTATTTGATTGCCTCTGCGATTTTTATTTTTTGCGATATAAATGGAAAAAACTGAAAATTTGGAAAAAAAATGATATAGCGTCTACAAACTAGGGTACATTTTCTGGAATTTATGCAGCTTTTAGTTTATGACTGCCTATCCCATTTCTTGAGGTGTTAAAATTGCAGGGCAGTACAAACCCCCCTTCCAAATTACCCCATTTTGGAAAGTAGACACCCCAAGGAAATTGCTGAGAGGCATGTTGAGCCCATTAAATATTTTATTTTTTTGTCACAAGTGATTGAAAAATGACAAAAAAAAATAAAAAATTACACAAAGTTGTCACTAAATGATATATTGCTCACACATGCCATGAGCATATGTAAAATTACACCCCAAAATACATTCTGCTGCTTCTCCTGAGTACGGGGATACCACATGTGTGAGACTTTTTGGGAGCCTAGCCTTGTACAGGACCCCGAAAACCAATCATCGTCTTCAGGCTTTCAAAGGGCGTAAAATGGTGATTTCACTTCCTCACTACCTATCACAGTTTTTGAGGCCATTAAATGTCAAGATAGCACAAACAATAGCGGACAATAGAGAACGAACATAAGAGAGAGAACAATAGAGAGAGAAAAAAAATAAAACCACAACTATTTTTGGCTTTTTTATTTATTTATTTTTTGCACTTTTATATAAACTGTAAACGTTCCAGATTAGGGTCTCTCAAAATGTGATGACAAACTAATTTTTCGAGAGTTTGAAACAGTCACCGATGCAGAGACCAGGTTGGTCAGGACAGGAGGGACAATAAAAGTGGGTGTCACGCCTAAATCCGCGTTTTCTGCAGACACAACATCTTCTTTGGGGTGTTCTGTGGGCAGGTGTATCAGGGAGGCTAGTGTAAAATACAGAGTAAAATATTTCTCATGCAGCCGGCTCACTGCATTTGCATTGGGAAGGTGGGCCATAGCACTGTCTGGAAACAGAAGGGCTCTGACGATCTCTTCCTGAAATTTTAGGAAGGATCCGGTTCGTCCTGAAGCTTTGTATAGCACAAAAGCATTCAGCAGAGCTAATTGGAATAAATATACAGACACTTTTTTTATACCAGCATCTGGCCTTACGGCGAATTAGGTACGGCGCCAACAACTGGTCGTTGGGGTCCACCCCTCCCATGTTAAGGTTGTATTCGTTGACATAGAGAGGTTTCTCTACAACACCAGTCGCCGTAGGAATTTGGACTGTCATATCTGCGTGAAGGGAGGACAGAACGAAAATATTCCGTGAATCCCTCCACTTCACTGCTAACAAATTATTACATTTCAAGCAGGCTCTCTCCCCACTGTCTAAGCCGGGACTCTATAAGCCGTTGGGGGAAGCCCCAGCGATTAGATCGCACGGTGCCACATGCGCCAATTCCACAATCAAAAAGGTGAATAAAAAGTGGCACACTTGTGTAATAATAGTCCATGTACAAGTGGTGCACCTTTCCGAATAAGGGGGACACCAAGTCCCACACAATCTTACCAGCGCTCCTTATGTAATCTGGGCAGTTCGCCGGCTCCACCTGACTATCTCTTCCCTCGGAAACCATAAAACTATATGTATAGTCTGTTGCCCTGTCACAGAGCTTATACATCTTGACCCCATATCTGGCACGCTTGCTGGGAAGATACGGTTTGATAGACAAGCGGCCAGAAAACATAATCAGGGACTCATCAACGCAGACAACTTGATCCGGAGTAAACAAGGCTGCAAAATGTTGGTGGAAGTGGTTTACGAGGGGCCAAATTTTGCCGATCGTATCCAGAGTCACCCCGAGGACGACAGAGTTCATTGTCATTGAAATGCATGAACTGCAAGATCTGCTCGTATCGTGTCCTGGTCATGGAGGCAGAGAACACGGGCATATGGTGAATTGGGTCAGTGGACCAATACGACGGCAACTCACTTTTTAAACTATGCCCATGAGGAGGGATAGGCCCAGGAAGGTCTTAAATTTAGAAACCGTAATAGGTTTCCAATCTCTGGCAAGGGTCAACTGGGGTTTAGCGGCAATGAATTGACCAGCATACAAATTGCTTTGGTCCACAATAGATCTATAATAGAGATCTTCCGTGAAAAACAGCGAATAAAAATCAAGTGATGTAAAATCAACTGTTTCCACCTGAATTCCAGGTTGGCCGGTGAGCCACGTCACCAAGTGTTACTGCAGTGCTGGATGTACGACCAGGGTGTACTAGGCCGCTGGTGCTTGCCAGTTCACCAGAAGGATGAGCAGCACTAGTACTGGCTCTGTGCTCCATATGAGAGCCCTGCGGTTCTTGCACCTCAACATCAGCAGAAGAATGGGGTCGGGTACGCCTGACCTTGGCAGGGACCACTACTCCGTCGTCAGAGCTATCTGTCAGGGTGCCACTGCTGTCTACTGGTTCGTATTCTGAGCCAGAATCTGACAGATGGGTGACTTCCTCTTCACTTTCATATGTCAGGCTCAGAAATGTGTAAGCCTCTTCACTAGTGTACCTTCGATTGGACATTTTGGCCTCTAAATTTACTGGTACACTAGTGAGACTCAAAGGAAAAAAGAGCACCTGACTGTCAGCGACCGCTTCAAACACTACCAAAAAAACTGTTAGCGATCGCAGGGATCAGGCCTGACTCTGCGAATGCTGCAGTTGTGTTTAGTGTTTTGTGACAGTGATCAATTGATACTGCACTTGTGTGGGCTGGGCAGAGGGGCTAAACGCAGGTGCTAGCAGGTATCTGGGCTGATCCCGCTAACGCTGCGTTTTTGGGAAGCCTAAAATATTGGGGACGCTAATATAGTTCTGATCAGATCAAAGATATCGATCCGTTCAGACACTATACTACTAAGGGAGGTGTATGGTGCGTGCGTGGGTGTTAGCGCTACTGGCACTAATCTGACGCTGCCTGGGGCGACACAGACCCTGACTGACGCTAAAACCTAACTGATATCACCTGCTGGGTGATCAGGGGGTTAAACCTTTATTTAGGTAATATTTGGCGGGTGCCCCGACGCTATAAAAAAAATAACTAGCTAACCAGCGTCACCCGTGACACTAATACAGTGATCACTGGTGACGGGGTGATCAAGGGGTTAAACCTTTATTAGGGGGGGTCCCTAGACCTATCTGGGCCTACTACTAACTGCCCTAACTCTGATTATTGTCACGAATGACACCAGTACAGTGAAAAAAAAAAGATGAACACTGCACTGGGTGACACAGTGACAGTGAGTGAAGGGGTTAACTGGGGGGTGATCGGGGGGTGACAAGTGTTCTGTATCAGTGTAGTGTTGGTGCAACTTACTCTGAGATGTCTTCTCTCCTCTCTCGAACGGAAAAGAGTTCAACAAGGGGAGATGACATCACTTCCCTTGCCTGTGTTTACACTTACACAGGTAGAGGAGGATTTCATTCGCCAGAACCGAGTCCAGGCCAGAAATCATTGGCCTGGGAACTGATTGGTTCTGAAGCGAATCCGATCGTTTTGCGCGCGTCTGACGTACAGCTACGACGATTCGCCCAGCCGAGCCAACCTGCCACAGTATAACTGCAGTGGCTGGTCCGGAACTGGTTAAGCAGCCAAATCTTCTCGTCTGTAAGTGGTAAAGGTTTAGGGATGTAAATAGGGTTGCCACTATCGAACACTTTAGCGGCGCAGAGCAATTTTTTTTTCTTAGTATACACTATATGATTATAACAGAACTTGGACACCTTTGGAGAGAATAGTAATGGGGCGTGCATAGTGCCCCCTCACCCTCCTGTCAGGCCCTGTTCTGAGCCATATTCCTGTCTGAATATTGTGTCTGGGTTTCAGGCAGGCTGAAACCCAGACACATGATTCAAAACCCGGAATGTCCCGGTGAATCCCAGGTGTAAAACAAAGAGTTTAGAAAACATCTGTTAACAAGGGACAAACTATATGAAGATTAAGAGAATGACCCCCAAGCCATTTTAGGATTCCCTTTCAGGAAAACATGGGTTCAGTTTACCTCCATATGATCATTTGGGGCCCATGATATATGACGATTTGGGGCCCTGACAGTTCCTATGGCTGATCCCTCAATGAGCTCCAAAAGGAATTTTCCAATGAAAAAGTGGAGTTATTATGACAAATGTTTTTTTCTTACAGAAGAAATGCTTTTACTCAGATCGATATGAGTATGAGCGAAATTTGTATGAAGTAGGAGGAGGAGGAGGATGAAAGAATCTCTGAACCTCTTTCCCAACAGTGGTGACCCCGAAAATCAGAGACTTTATCCTCACTACGACGTGTCCAGGAGCTGGGTCATGTGTGATGGAAGCTGTACTCTGGACACATTCTTTATATTGCTGGGTGGAGTGGTGAAGGGTTACTGTAGAGCCTCTTTTGTTTTTTACTGCTGTGTCTGGGGAGATATCACTTCCTGTGTGGTCACCATGGCAGGAAGTGAGGATAGGGGGCACAAAACACCAATAAAACATATCTTTTTGGAATTTACATAATATTTAAAACCACAACTGTTTTTTTACATTGCTGTAAGGGATCCCACTGAGTATCAATCCTTTCCTTACCTATCATTCCTATCTGCAGAATATCACTTCCCTCCTTACTGATCACTTCTCCCTGCAGAGTATCACTTCCCTCCTTACTGATCACTTCTCCCTGCAGACTATCACCCCCCCCCCCCTTCCTTATTTACGATTATTCCCTGCGCACTATCACTTCTCCTCATTACTGTTCACTTTCCCCTGCAGAGTAACTTTCCTGCCCTACATATCACGTTCCTGCCCTACAGATCACTTCCCTGTCTTACAGATCACTTTCCTGCCTTACAGATCACTTTTCTGTCCTACCGATCACTTTTCTGTCCTGCTGATCACTTTCCTGTCTTACAGATCACTTTCCTGTCCTACTAATCACTCTCCTGTCCTACAGATCACTCTCCTGTCCTACACATCACGTTAATATAAAACCAATTAGTGTGGTGCTAAATCAATAAGTAAATATATAAAAAGAAATTAAATAAATGTGATATCCACGTACAAATATGTTATGATTGAAAATAACTAACAATGTGCAAAACGGTCTAATAAAGTGCAAATAACGTCCAAAACACGAAGCACTTGCACTTTATGTTTGGACGTTATTTGCACTTTATTAGACCAGTTTGCATATTGTTAGTTATTTTCAATCATAACATATTTGTATGTGGATATCACTTTTATTTCATTTCTTTTTATATACAGTATTTACTTATTGATTTAGCGCCCCACTAATTGGTTTTATTTTTGCATTGTCACATCTATAGGAAGTGTGTGGAGTGTTGGCAGCTTCATTTGTTAATCATAGCAGCTCACTAGGTTTTACACTTATTCTACTGATCACGTTCCTGTCCTACCGATCACTTTCCTGTCCTACCGATCACGTTCCTGTCCTACCGATTACGTTCCTGTCCTACCGATCAATTTCCTGTCCTACCGATCACTTTCCTGTCCTACTGATCACATTCCTGTCCTACCGATCACTTTCCTGTCCTACTGATCACTTTCCTGTCCTACTGATCACTTTCCTGTCCTACTGATCACTTTCCTGTCCTACCGATCACTTTCCTATCCTAGTGATCACTTTCCTATCCTAGTGATCACTTTCCTGTCCTACCGATCACGTTCCTGTCCTAATGATCACTTTCTTGTCCTACTGTGAAACGTGTATGGCCTCACAGTACCAAATAAGCAAGATATATCTTAAAAAAATGTACCATCATCCAAGTTAGTTGAGGAGAGAAATTTGGGAGTATGGGCCCCACCCCTGACTCACCAAGAGAAAGACAGCAAGTGGACTATTGCGGTACATATACAAGAGGTATAGCTAATGTAGCACTAACTCACGGTGGAGCTGCTAGTTTAAGCGGGTCTGTTACCTTCACTTTGCTTCCCTCTGTTTCACCGGCACCGGGTCTAGGGTTCCGTTGAGTTTACTGATGGACGACACACGCACCAACACTGGAGTACGTTTTCAATGCTTTATTAACACAAACGACTTAGGAAGTAGCAGGAAAGAGGTAGAAAGGAAACTTGCAGAAGAAACTCAAATATTCTCTGGTAGGGTTCTCTTGACAAAATGTCCTGGTAGAATTCAAATATTATTTGGAATGCGCTCCCCACGTGGGACACACTCCTTGCTCGTCTGGATAGGCCTCTCTCACCGGTCCAGCAGCCAGCACGCAGCACGAATCAAAGTCTCTGCCACAGACTTGTTTGGGAAAAAAATCCGTACAATTCTCTGCCACAGGATGTATAGATTTTCTGTAATGAATGTCAGTCACAGTGCTTGAACCTTTAAGCCGAGCCGGCAACACTATGCTGTGTAGATGCTTTTGGATACGTCCTCCAACCGAGTCACCAGGCCCCTCTATAGACCAGCACGCTGCGTGATCTCTCCAAGACGGGTCCTCCCCTGGGATCTTCTCGGCCGTCCAGCTTCGTCACACAGAAACGACAGCTCAGGACCATTCCTCGGCCGCGGTGGTAGGCCCCAGACAAGCCTCTGGACCCACCTCTGCGCCGCAGCATCGTGGGCCTCCCAAACGGAGGACCACGAGGTAGCTCCTTAACGCATACCTGTTTACCAGGATGGCCAGCAGGTGGCTGTAAAACGAACCCCAAAATATGGCATCTGTCCCATAAATACCCTCGTCCAGAATGCAACTCGGAAGACCACCTCCACCGAGCTGGTCTCCGGGACAGAGGAGCATCCATACGCTTCAACATGTTGCCTTTCCAACCCTGACCAGTGGTAACAGCGACACCCACCGGTCAGCACGGAAACATACACAACATCAGCCAAGCTGGAACAGAGGCAAACTTTACTTTCCTAACACACAAATTACTAAATTTACCTAACATGCTGTAGATCATAAATCTACCAGCGCTACACTACTAATGTACATCACTGACAAAAATTTCACAGTATTTATTTATACAAAAATAGCAAAAAAAAAAACAGGACATATAATTTAAAAGGTTCAGATGACATGATATTTCGACATGTTTTGCAGTTTTACCGCTTCATCAGGACAATACATCTGTAAAAATATATCAGAATAGAAAGATAAATGCCAAAAAAAGATTTCAAACAATTACAGAATGGGGGAGATAAAATAAGGTGATGGAACTGCTTACCCGAGCCTCGGGGGATGTGCAGCAACAAGGTAACCCGGCTGGGTCTCATAAAAAGGTGAAGTATTAAACTAGCAGCAGGGATAGAGAGAACATACCAGTGTGTGGGAGAATCGTGTCAGGATGGGGAATGGAAAAGGGGGGGAAAGGAAGTGGAATTAGATGGAATGGCGGAGGGGTGGGGAGAAAGGAAAAGGGAAAAAAGGAAGAAAAGGGGGAAGGAGGGAAGGGGGGAGGGGGGAAAGAAAGTGGGGGGGAGGGGAAGAAAAGGAGGGAAGAAACAGAAAGGGGGTGTGGGGGAGCATAAAGTGCAAGGGAAGTGAATGACGGTGAAAACAAAGGAAAGACAAGGACAGAATAAGATAAAGGAAGTATCAGTGAGAAGATTGAAAGCCAAATACCACAGTGAAAAAATTACTGATAATGTGAGGTACCAACGTGAGGTGTTCAGTAAAATATCATGCAAAGAAGTATGTAAAAACCTTGTGATAAATAAAACAAGTGAGCAGGTAAAAAAAAAATCAAAGGCTAAGAACCAAAAAGTGATAAGCCGAGAATAAAAGGACTGACATCTACCTAGGTCATAGAAATGTGAGTGTATGGAGCCCAGAGATCTGGAGCCATGGGGGTATGTCAGCAACACAGATTTGGGTAGGTCTAAGTTTGCTGCATCAAACATGAATAGCCATGAGCATAAAAGCATGGAGGGCAGTATCCAAGATCTAGAAAGTAAGATCAAGAGAAAAACATAATTGATACCTGTTAAGTATAATAATAGTGATGAAGTATGGTGCAGCCGTTTAACACCTGCATAGGTGTAACTAAGCATAGATATATGCATATAAAGTAGAACTCACCAGTGGTGCTGTGTTCCAGGGCTCGTCTGGGTCTCCTTGTGGCCTGGGTCTATGGCGGTGTGGCCGCCATATAAATATCCCCTTCAACCTCGTGACGTAGGGACAGCATCGGCGTCCTGCACCGTCACGGGGTCAAGAGGCCTGCGGGACCCGCACGCCTGCGCACTGGCCTCGGAGCCCGTGGACTGGGGGTGAGCGCATGCACTCTGAGCCATTGGGCTGTTCCCAGGCAAGGCATGCGTGGGATATATGGGGGGCGGGACCGAAAGGTCCTCAATGAGGTGAGTGCAAGCAGCCAGGGAGGCGTGTACCAGGGGAAAGCCTACACCTGACCACCAGGGAACCTACCAATCGCCGGGAGAAGAACGAAGCCAGGGAGAGTCAATCGCCACCAACCACCCAGAGGCAAAGGGCGAAGAGCCCAAAAAATTCTTTAACAAATAATCATAAAGAAAACATCAAACCGAATGCACAATTATATAATGAACATAAATATAGATAAATAGACATAGGAAAATATTAAGAGAAAAATAGACAAGGCAAAAGCACAATTGAATGTCCTCAAATTGTAAGGTCCCAGATTGGCAATACAATCATGGATAGTGAGTAGAGCGAGCTAGATAACTGGCAGGAAATTGATTGGCCCGAGGTGACAGTTACACATTAGAATGCTGGGGAGGTGTTGGCCGATCTGTTATAGAAGGAATTTGAAAGAGTCCCAAATCCTCCCTATAGACCTAGTCGTCCCCAGCGCCGATCAGGCTGCACTTCCTCTGGTCAGAGCTAGCACAATTAAATATTTGGGCATCCACATCTCCAGATCCCTGTTAGATTATATCTCCCTTAACATTGAACCCCTCTATACAGTCCTGAAAACCAAGACACAGATATGGTCCCGCCTCCCCCTCTGTGTCATAGGCCGAAAAAATTTAGTCAAGATGATTCTCCTTCCTAAGCTCCTATATGTCTTCTGGCACGCCCCACTATACCTTGATACACGTATATTTAAATCGATGGAATCTATCCTCAACACATTCGTATGGGGCACTTCCCGTCACAAGCTGTCATGGCGAGCCCTGAAATGCCCGACCAACCTAGGCGGTGCCGCACTTCCCGACCTCTCCTTATACTACATCGCATCCCAAGTCTCCCATTTTTTCCACCTCCATCACACCGACAACGAACGCTATTCCGCTATGGTCTGCTCCCAGGCCCGCTAACCCATCCCTTTCAGATCCTGTTCTGTGGACCCCACGGTTCATCTCCAACTGGAGATAGGAAACATATGCTATTTCACCACTGTAAGATCTGGCAGATGGCCATGCAGCTCGGGGAGGCTCCATCCCCCCATTCACACACACCCCTGTGGGATAACCTGTACATGCCTGAGCTAGCCACAATCCCTGACCATGACATGTGGATAAACAAAGGTGTTATATACCTGTCCCAGGTTGTGGCCAACGGAATGGTTAAACCCTTTCAAACTCTCAAGGACAACTTCTCCCTGCCCAATCACATGTTCTTTAGGTATCTCCAGCTCCGTCACGCACTCAATGCACAGTTCGGGGGCTCCATCCTAATCCTTGAAGTACCCCTGTTGGTGGACATTGTGTTAGGAGATGACCCTAAAAAACGAATCTCCTACATTTACACGTACCTCCTGGCGCCTTCTGCCACCGCTACTGCCCATCAGCTCAAAATCAAGTGGGAGGCCGAATTGGGAACGGTGTCGGAGGAGGACTGGGATGAGGCCCTCGCTAATTGCAAATCTGTATCCCCAAAACTCTCAGACCGCCTTACACACTTATTTATTCTCCACAGATCATACCTCTCACCGCACCTTATATCTAAGTACAGACCAGGACAGGACCCCAATTGCCCAAGATGCAGCCACCCCGAGGCATCTTTTTTCCACCTGCTGTGGACATGTCCCTCCATACAGGGATTCTGGGCCCAGGTGGTCTCCGCTCTCCCTATGCCCTCGCCAATGTGTGCTGGGACTCTTCTCGCTCCCAGAAAGCGAGAAGTACCTCAACACATTCCTGCAGGAAACATTATTCCTTGCTAGGCTGCAGATAGCCAGAAAATGGATGAGGGAATCCCCCCCCCACACTACAACAATGGATCAGGGAGGTTAATAACACCCTCCCGTATAAAAAATTAATTTATATACACAGGAACTGTCCCAATAAATATAACAAGGTCTGGGACCGCTGGTTGGAAGATTCAGCCACTTGTACAGCAGAGGACTAGGCACCCATTCTCTTGATGATGCCACCGACTCTGCCCGGATCTCCCAGGATTCATTCCCTAAACCCACACATTTTAATGCTACCCATTGGAAACTGTTACACGTGTCTTCTTAATAATGTACAATATGCATATATGTATATCATCTGGATTGACTTGTATTTGTAGTGCCTGTTGCACTGTCTACACGTATGTTCAAATATTTTCTATGATTAATAAACGTCGTTTTGATTTTAAAAAAAAAAGGATTTGAAAGAGTTAACTTAGTTCAAGCCCAGAGGGACAGTGGCGTTAAGCCTTTCTATCCAAAGGGCTTCTCTTTGTAATAATATTTTATCTCGGTCACCTCCCCTAACATCAGGTGGTACCACTTCCAATGCAAGGAACCCAACAGCTTTGGAATCATATTTATGGTATAAACCAATATGGCGACCAACGGTGGTGAGTTTACCGTTGGTGGAATAGTAAACATGATCACTGACCCTCTGCCTAAACTCCCTAATTGTCTTACCAACATAAAATGCTTTACATGTGCAGAGCATAAGATAAATGATACCAGTAGAGTCACATTGGGCCAATGTATGGGGAGTAAAAAAATTTCCCTTAGGTAATTTAAAGGAGGTACATGAAAGTATCTATGGGCAGGAGGAACACTGACCACATGGAAAAGTGCCAAAAGATTGATGGGTGTCAACAGAATTGGGTTTGTAATGGCTACTCACTAAACGGTCTCTGAGGGATTTGGCCCTACGAAACACCAATTCTGGTGTGGCATGTACATGGTGTTTAAGGACATGATGATGGGCAAGAAGGTGCCAGTGTTTGGAAATAATGCTCCTGAGTTGTTCATGATGTGCTGAATATTGAGTAACGATTTTGACTGTGATGGTGTTGGTAGTACATGGGGAGGGGTACAGCAGAGAAGTTCTGGTATGACCAGCTGCCTTATTAAGGGCTCTTCTAAGGCTGGTTTTGGAATAGCCCCTCAAGAGAAGTCGTTCTCGTAGGGCAGCGGATTGAATGTAAAAATCCTCTTCACGTGCGCAGTTGCGTCGTAATCGCAGGTACTGTGCTGAAATGGCCGCTGCAAAAGGTCCCAATGGGAACATTGAACATTGAAATCTCTCCAATCTGACAGAGCTTGAGCGATTTTGCAAAGAAGAATGGCAAAAATGTCACTCTCTAGATGTGCAAAGCTGGTAGAAACATCCCCAAAAGACTTGCAGCTGTAATTGCAGTGAAAGGGGGTTCTACAAAGTATTGACTCAGAGAGGCTGAATACAAATGTACACCACACTTTTCACATATTTATTTGTAAACAAATTTGAAAATCATTTATCATTTTCCTTCCACTTCACAATTATGTGCCACTTTGTGTCTATCGCATAAAATCCCAATAAAATAATTTTACGTTTATTTTTTGTTGTAACATGACAAAATGTGGAAAATTTCAAGGAGCGTATGAATACTTTTTCAAGGCATTGTATATAGACAGGTGAGTCCGCTTGGGCAGAGGGTAGGCTCCCTTACGTATCCGATTCGGGGCCCCTGGTAGAGTAGACAGGAGGCCCACGAATGCGGAATGTTATGAGGGCCTGATGTTAGGGTCCTGGAGCAAGTTGGTCTGGCAAGCAACCGGTAGAGCTTCAAGACTGATGGAGCAGATGCTGAGCAGGAGCTAATCAGGCTGGTCACACACAGGCAGAGGTCGGCAACGGGCTGGCGGCAACGGTACAAGGGAGTAGGCAGAAACAAGGTCAAACAAGCCGGGGTCGGGTTCAGGCAGCAATCAAGGGAGGTCCAAAGGCAAGCCGGGTCACAACGGGTCAAACTACGGAGATACAGGAACACAGGAAGATCACGGAACAAGACACAGAGCTGTTTGATCAGGCAGCACCAAATCAGGGTAGAGGCAGGCTTAAATAGGCTAATTGGCGCCAAACGCCGCGCTCGTGCACGCGCCGATTCGCCAAGGCGCCCAGCACCCCCGCACGCGCCCCCGACATGCACGCCCACACTACCGGGCACGCCAGCGGTAACGCCCATAGGTGGACGCGCGCTAGCGCGAACGTGCGTTAGCACGCACGCCCGGACGCCACCCTGCATGCCACGGCTGGTCAGCCCAGACACGCCGGTGCCCCCAGGAACACGCGCCCCAGCACGCACAGAGACACGAGCGCCAACGCGCCCCGGCGCGCACCGGCGCCCAATCAGGTAACCTCTCTGACAGTGCCCCCTCCTCAAGGGCAGACTCCGGATGCCCAGCTGGGCTATCTTTGCGGCATGAGAGGTTTTAAAAGACTGCAGAAGTTCTCTGGCATGTAAGTTACTTTCCGGCTCCCACGAATTATCTTCGGGTCCATAGCCCCTCCATTTTACAAGGTATTGAACCTGATTGCGTCTTCTTCTGCAATCTAAGATTGCCTCCACTTCGAACTCCTCTTCGCCGTCAACCACAATAGGTTTGGGTGGGCCAATGCTACGACCGGAAAAGAAGTTGGGGGTGACCGGCTTCAGGAGGGACACGTGGAAGACTGGATGTATCCTCAGGGAGTTAGGAAGGTCAAGTTCGTATGCCACATTATTGATCTTTCTTTTAATCAAGAAAGGACCCAAGTATTTGGGGCCCAGTTTCCTGGATGGACAGGCCAACTTGAGGTTAGTGGTAGATAACCAGACAGAATTGCCAGGTTCCAGAACAAGTTCTCCCCATCTCTTCCTGTCAAAGATTCTCTTGTAATCTTCCTGAGCCTTGGTCATGGTTTCCTGCAGCAATTTGTTGTTGTTTGAAAAAAAATCCAAAGTTTCGGATACTGCAGGAACAGGGCACTCGGGAATAGGTCCAGGCAGGAAGGATGGGTGGAAACCATAGTTGGCATAAAACGGTGACTGATTGGTAGCTGAGGGTAGTGAGTTGTTGTAGGAGAACTCCGCGATGGGAAGCAGGGAGGCCCAGTCATCCTGGGAAAATGCAGAGAAACAGCGGAGGTATTGCTCCAAGGTTTGATTCGTCCTCTCGGTTTGTCCATTTGACTGAGGGTGGTAGGCCGAAGAAAATGACAATTCGATTTCAAGGGCGCCACAAAGGGCTCTCCAGAATCTGGAGGTAAACTGGACGCCTCTGTCCGAAACTATATTGGTCGGTACTCCATGCAGTCTGACGATCTCCTTAATAAAGATGGAAGCGGTCTCCATGGCCGAAGGGGTGCCCTTCATGGGGAGAAAATGGGCCATTTTAGACAGCCTGTCTACCACGACAAAAATGGACGAAAAACCTTCTGATGGGGGGAGTTCAACGATAAAGTCCAACTCTCAACAGACCCCATGCTCTTGTCCGGCTACTCTTGTTTCTGGCACATGTGTTACAGGACTCCACATATTCCTTGCAGTCTTTAGTAAGATGAGGCCACCAAAAGGTGCGTTGGACAAGATCAGTTGTCTTCCGTGTGCCTAAATGACCGGCAAGTTTATGATCATGGCACAAGCTTAACACCCGCACTTTTAGCTCCTCAGGGACCACAATTTTATTCTTGAACCAGAACAGCCCATCCTTGGTACAAGCTTCAGCGGGTGGAGACATTCCCATAGAGGATCGTCTGATCTGGGAGATTAGATCCTCCTGTAGGATCAGCAAATTTCCAGAGGGGAGGATGGTGTCTGGAGACAGGGCCTTCTCAGAATCCAGAAACATTCGGAAAAGGGCGTCGGATTTGACATTCTTGGATCCGGGTCTGTAGGTTATATGAAAAATAAATCGGTAAAAAAAAAGTGCCCATCTGGCCTGCCGGGGTTTCAATCTCTTGGCCGTTCTTAGGTATTCTAAGTTCTTGTGGTCTGTATAGACCAAAATGGGGTGAGCTGCACCTTCCAAGAGTTAACGCCATTCCTCCAGGGCTGCTTTAATGGCTAGAAGTTCCCGATCTCCCACGTCGTAATTCTTCTCGGAAGGGGAGAGTTTACGTGAGAAGAATCCCACAGGGTACAAGAGTGCTTTGGCACCTTGTCTTTGTGAGAGCACGGCTCCAACTGCGACTTCGGAAGCATCCACTTCTAAGACGAAGGGCAAGGCAGGGTTGGGATGCTTGAGAATAGTGGCTGACGTGAACAGCGCTTTGAGTCTTTCAAAGGCCTCTTGAGCCTTAGGAGTCCAGCAGAACCGACTTCCTTGTTTAATAAGTTCCGTAATGGGAGTTATAATCAAAGAAAATCCCTTAATAAATTTCCTATAGAAATTGGCAAAGCCAATAAAACGCTGTACTCCTTTCTTGTCTGAAGGTGCAGGCCAATCCAGGATAGCGGATACTTTTTGCGGATCCATTTTGATGCCGTCAGGGGAAATGATCAAGCCTAGGAACTGGATGGATTGAAGCTCAAACTCGCATTTTTCAAGTTTGGCGTAAAGCCCATGTTGTCTAAGCCGGGTGAGTACGTTTCGTTCGTGTTTGCGGTGCTCAGTCAGGGAAGCAGAGAAGACCAGGATATCGTCCAGGTAAACGATGACATATAAGTCCAAGAAGTCACGAAAGACATTGTTGACAAAGTGCTGGAATGTCGCCGGTGCGTTGAACAGACCAAAGGGCATGACGAGGTACTCGTAGTGCCCGAATCGAGTACGAAAGGCCGTCTTCAATTCGTCCCCCTCTCTTATGCGGATCAAATTATAGGCTCCACGGAGGTCCAGCTTGGTGAAGACGGTGGCAGATCCTAATCTCTGGAATAATTCGGGAACCAAAGGTAGTGGGTATCTGTTCTTTATAGTGATTTTATTAAGCTCCCGGTAATCAATGCAGGGACGTAAGGAGTGATCCTTTTTTTCTACAAAAAAGATGCCTGCCCCCGCTGGAGATGTGGAGGGACGGATGAACCCTTTTTTTCAAGTTTTCGTCTATATAGACTTTCAAGGTGCCCAGCTCCTGCTCAGTTAAAGGGAAAATCCTCCCGAAAGGAACTTCAGTACCAGGTAAGAGTTCTATTGGGCAATCGTAGGGTCTATGTACTGGAAGAGTTTCTGCTCCCTTTTTACTGAATACGTCCAGGAAATCCTGGTAAGGTTCGGGAAGATTTTGGTAAGACTTAATTTCTGAATCTAGGCATAGGCATTGGGAGGATGTTAAAGGGGTTCCCCGTAAACAGTGTTGTTTGCAATATTCCGAAGAAAACTGGATCTTGCCCGTAGACCAGTCGATGCTAGGATTGTGAGCCTGTAGCCAAGGTATTCCTAGGATAATTGGGAAGAGGGGAGAGGAGATAACATCTAGGCGTAAAAGTTCCTGATGTTCCGGGCCAATGGTGGCCAGTAGAGGAACTGTTTCCTGGGTAACAGGACCGGAGCGGAGGGTGGAGCCGTCCGCTAAGAAAACTGCCAGTCCCCGGGCCTTAGTTTGAGTAGGGATATGATGGTCTTTGACGAAGGTCCGGTCAATGAATCCGCTACATGCTCCCGAGTCAATGATGACCGGTACTGGGATGTTCCTTCCAGGTAACTGTAATACAATGGAAAATGTTAGGGAGGACGGCAGGCACTTACGTCTTTTATTGGGGCATGCTCTTGCAAAGTGTCCAGGCTCTCCACAGTATAGGCACAGGTTAAGTGTGCGTCTGCGTGTCTTCTCCTCTGGGGTCAGAGAGGGACGGAGCAGTCCCAACTGCATGGGTTCAGGAGCTTCCTGGGTTGGAATAGATGAGACAAGTGGAGCTTGGTTCGGGGCACTAGGGGCCCTGGGTAACATCCAGGTGAGGCGTGGGTGGCCAACAGATCTTTCAGAGCGTCTTTCTCTGAGGCGGCGGTCAATCTGGATTGATAAGTTGATTAGCTCCTCTAGTGTCTGAGGTACCCCCACCCGTGCTAATTCATCCTTCAAGGGGTCCGACAACCCCAGCCGATATTGGTGACGCAAGGCCGCGTCGTTCCACTCAGTATCTGAGCTCCAACGCCTGAACTCCACAGGGTAATCTTCGGCCGCTCTGCGGCCTTGTTGAAGGGAGTGCAAGGCGGCTTCTGCCGTGGCTGTTAACTGAGGGTCCTCGTACAGCTGAGACATGGCTAAGAAAAAGTCACTCAAAGAATGCAGAGATCTGGCCTTTTGCTCCAGCAGATGGTGGGCCCAGGTCTGAGGCTCGCCGGTCAACAGAGAAATGACGAACCCCACTTTGGTAGCCTCCAAGGAAAACGTACGGGGTTGTAAGGCAAAGTAGAGTTCGCATGCGTTGCGGAACGGCCGGAACTTACAACGTTCTCCAGAAAACTTTTCGGGTGTGGGCACCCTGGGCTCCGGTGGGAGCATAACTACAGAGGGTGCTGAGGCAGGATTAGCAGATGCTGCTCCCGGAGGGGAGGCTGAGAGGGCCTGGACCTGTCCTTCCAGTCTGGTATAGCCCTCCTGTAGGCTTTTGACGGCTTGGGTAAGGCCCGCTAGGTGCCTGCAAAGTTCATCCATGGGGGAGGCCCCCTGCCCGGACTCAGTCATGGCTGCCTGATACTATCAGGTCCCACACTTACCAGACAGGTGAGTCCGCTTGGGCAGAGGGTAGGCTCCCTTACGTATCCGATTCGGGGCCCCTGGTAGAGTAGACAGGAGGCCCACGAATGCGGAATGGTATGAGGGCCTGATGTTAGGGTCCTGGAGCAAGTTGGTCTGGCAAGCAACCGGTAGAGCTTCAAGACTGATGGAGCAGATGCTGAGCAGGAGCTAATCAGGCTGGTCACACACAGGCAGAGGTCAGCAACGGGCTGGCGGCAACGGTACAAGGGAGTAGGCAGAAACAAGGTCAAACAAGCCAGGGTCGGGTTCAGGCAGCAATCAAGGGAGGTCCAAAGGCAAGCCGGGTCACAACGGGTCAAACTACGGAGATACAGGAACTATTAAAATGTTCGTCTCTTTCAGCTGATGATGGGACTTTTTCAACTTTTTTTCTACTATTTATACTTTTTAAAATAAAATATTAAGCTTTTAAACACTTTTTTTTAACATTGAAGTCAATGGGAGCATGCTTGAAATCCTTAAAATCTTCTTCCGCTCCCAAAAGTTTCAGCTCCTTCATACTTTCACCTACAGATGCCAAACAAACTTTAAAATGTTCACAAAATATTAAGCTATCTGGCTATATGTTTTTAGTTTGATATCTTTTACAGTTTTTGTGAAAAAGCTTTTTGTTTAGAGGTCATTTCAGGAAATTTTAGCCATTAATCAGAGTGTACTGTGTTGCTTTTGTTGCCGTGGTTACCAAAGCTTCTGTTATACACAGGGGGGGATGTGGCTGGAGCATCTCAGCTCTGATTACAGAGCCCGGGGGAGGGGACAGACACACCATGTACTGATTTATAATAGAGGAATATGATGGTGGCAATATGATGGGGCAGTTTTGATAGGGCAATTCTGATAGGGCAGTTTTGATGGAGCAATTCTGAGGGTGCAGTTTTGGTGGTGGCAATATGATGGGGCAATTTTGATAGGGCAATTCTGATGGGGCAGTTTTGATGGTGGCAATATGATGGGGCAGTTTTGATGGGGCAATTCTGATGAGGCAGTTTTGATGGTGGCAATCTGATGGGGCAGTTTTGATGGGGACAATTTTGATGGGGGCAGTTTTCATGGGGGCAATATGATGGGGCAGTTTTCATGGTGGCAATATGATGGGGCAGTTTTCATGGTGCAATTCTGATGGGGCAGTTTTGATGGTGGCAATATGATGGGGCAGTTTTGATGGGGCAATTCTGATGGTGGCAATATGATGGGGCAGTTTTGATGGGGACAATTTTGATGGGGCAATTCTGATGGGGCAGTTTTGATGGCAGTATGATGGGGCAGTTTTGATGGCAGTATGATGGGGCAGTTTTGATGGGGGCCGTTTTAGCAATTCAGCTATTCAGCATTCCCACGCATTTTCCCCAGGAATTGCATTTTCTAGTTGCAAATTATTATTTTAATAATAATAGTGTAAAGAAATATATAATTTATATATATATATATATATATATATATATATATATATATATATATATATATACACTACCGTTCAAAAGTTTGGGGTCACATTGAAATGTCCTTATTTTTGAAGGAAAAGCACTGTACTTTTAAATGAAGCTAACTTTAAACTAGTCCTAACTTTAAACAAATATACTCTATACATTGCTAATGTGGTAAATGACTATTCTAACTGCAAATGTCTAGTTTTTGGTGCAATATCTACATAGGTGTATAGAGGCCCATTTCCAGCAACTATCACTCCAGTGTTCTAATGGTACAATGTGTTTGCTCATTGGCTCAGAAGGCTAATTGATGATTAGCAAACCCTTGTGCAATCATGTTCACACATCTAAAAACAGTCTAGCTCCTTCCAGAAGCTACAAAACTGACCTTCCTGTGAGCAGATTGAGTTTCTGGAGCATCACATTTGTGGGGTCAATTAAACGCTCAAAATGGCCAGAAAAAGAGAACTTTCATCTGAAACTCGACAGTCTATTCTTGTTCTTAGAAATGAAGGCTATTCCATGCGAGAAATTGCAAAGAAATTGAAGATTTCCTACAACGGTGTGTACTACTCCCTTCAGAGGACAGCACAAACAGGCTCTAACCAGAGTAGAAAAAGAAGTGGGAGGCCGCGTTGCACAACTAAGCAAGAAGATAAGCACATTAGAGTCTCTAGTTTGAGAAACAGACGCCTCACAGGTCCCCAACTGGCATCTTCATTAAATAGTACCCGCAAAACACCAGTGTCAACATCTACAGTGAAGAGGCGGCTGCGGGATTTTGGGCTTCAGGGCAGAGTGGCAAAGAAAAAGCCATATCTGAGACTGGCCAATAAAAGAAAAAGATTAAGATGGGCAAAAGAACACAGACATTGGACAGAGGAAGACTGGAAAAAAGTGTTGTGGACAGATGAATCCAAGTTTGAGGTGTTTGGATCACAAAGAAGAACGTTTGTGAGACGCAGAACAAATGAAAAGATGCTGGAAGAATGCCTGACGCCATCTGTTAAGCATGGTGGAGGTAATGTGATGGTCTGGGGTTGCTTTGGTGCTGGTAAGGTGGGAGCTTTGTACAGGGTAAAAGCTAAGGAAGGCTATCACTCCATTTTGCAACGCCATGCCATACCCAGTGGACAGCGCTTGATTGGAGCCAATTTCATCCTACAACCGGACAATGACCCTAAACACACCTCCAAATTGTGCAAGAACTATTTACAGCAGAAGCAGGCAGCTGGTATTCTATCGGTAATGGAGTGGCCAGCACAGTCACCAGATCTGAACCCCATTGAGCTGTTGTGGGAGCAGCTTGACCGTATGGTACGCCAGAAGTGCCCATCCAACCATTCCAACTTGTGGGAGCTGCTTCTAGAAGCGTGGGGTGCAATTTCTCCAGCTTACCTCAATAAATTAACAGCTAGAATGCCAAAGGTGTGCAATGCTGTAATTGCTGCAAAAGGAGGATTCTTTGATGAAAGCAAAGTTTGATGTAAAAACAATGTTATTTCAAATACAAATCATTATTTCTAACCTTGTCAATGTCTTGACTCTATTTTCTATTCATTTCACAACGTATGGTGGTGAATAAGTGTGACTTTTCATGGAAAACACAAAATTGTTTGGGTGACCCCAAACTTTTGAACGGTAGTGTATATATATATATATATATATATATATATGTAGCACTGACCCCCGAAGGAGCTGCTGATATTTGATTGGGCCTGTACTCTGCTTTTACACCCCCACTGACTTAACTTGATCCCCTTGACACAGCTGTGGTGCAGTGTTAGTGTGAAGCTAATAGTAAAGAATAACCCCACAATGTGCAATATAACAATAGTATACCTTTGTTATTACCTGGGTATCCGATGTTCCACCTGCTGGAAAAGGAACAACACTCCACACCAATTGTACTTAACCAGGAACGTATTTTTACTGGAACTGGTATAACATAATAATTACAGTATTTGCACTGTCACACAAACGTAATGCAACAGGCCAATAGGTATTAACGACAATCTGTACACATAAGGTTGTCCTAGATGACCCCTGGAAGTACGTTTCCAAGTGGGACTAATCCTCAGGCAACAACCTCAACACTGGGCACCTTCCCACTTCCAGCACACCACACCTGAGTAACCACAAAAATGTAAGGTTATCAGTACAGTGTAATACAATTACTAGGGAGCTCCCCCTACTTTATAATGCAGTCCCTCTTATCATTAATAGGATGCAAGGTCTTGCAATGAGAGATGCAGTCTTTAGTCTTCTGCTAGCTATTTGTGTGGTATAAAAGCTGAATTGTAACTACTGGTCAATCTGGGATAATGACACAAAGTCAAAATAGCGGCACTAAATGTTTGTGCACAAGGAGTATTAAATCTCATAAAGTGATATGTGATTCAAAATTTACAAATAAAAGTATAACTGACATGTACTAAAATATAATAAATGCTAGAGCATTAAATTGACAAATAAGACTAAACACCCTGTGAGAAGTGAAGTGATATGATGTGACTAGTGAAGCCATAAAAGAACAAAAAAATATTACACAAAATATAGAAAAATAAAGTCCATAAAATATTGAAGAGGATCTATAGTCGATGTGAATATCTCTTAATCCATTTACCACACCAATTCCATTCCCCTAAAGAAACGCACTCACCGAATTCCAATGCCTACATTCTCATGTTAGGCTAAAACGCACGTTAGGCTAAAACGCATTTAAACCACATGGATAGGGTTTTAGAGCAAGCATCCAAACTCCAGCCGTGCGTCTCATATAATCTCCACATGTGAATTAAGAAAGTGGTAATATAAAGTGGTAATATAATATTCATCCACACTGTCTAGTTCATATGCACTTTTTTTTCTCTCTTTTTTCTTTTTCCTTTTTCTTCATAGCACTCGCACTTTTTACATAGAAGTCTATAATATACCAGTATCATGGTGATATGATAGATTTAATGCAATTACAATACAGAATGCTGGTATCATATGATATGATAAACTTATTGTAATTATAGTAGGATTTAAGATATTCATTTACTCTTTCTTGAGCTACACATATAGGTCATGGGGCTTTACACGTCAGAGCAACAACAAAGCACAGATACTCAGTATGCTAAACCCTCTCTATATCTAAGCGAACTAATTTACATATGTGATATATAGTTTTTTGAAAGTTAGATATGACAGTAAGAAATCCCCCTTTTTTCCCACTATGATGCACCTATAGGTGTCCTGCTCTTCACCTGCATCCAAGTGTGGAGGAGGGCTACACATCTGTGATCGTTCGTAAGCCCCACGGGTTGGTCCTGTTTCCCCCTTGGGGTACGGGTAGGGACAGCGGTGTAACGGAGTCCAGCGTCAGAAGAGGGGAACTTCTCTGATCCTTTCAGTTTTTAAGATAACTCCGGTTAAGAGTGTATACGGTACCAAGGGTAAATATCAAGTTATTATGGAATACCTATATTTAATGATGCATGAGGAATATATGATTATATTTTTTTCTTTGATGCCTCTACAGAACCTAAAGGACCCCCTGAGGAAGACAATGACCATGTAAATGTCGAAATACATTGGGGTCTCGGGGTCTTCGTTATTGGCAAGCATTACTATAACCATGAATGATACTGCCTGGAGTGGTAATACACATACACTCCTTGCGATTTATTGTGCGATTATGTGACAATTTTTAGCATAACCAGTATATGTACCCTATATACTTGACTCTATGTGTAACCGGAGCTCATATTTTAAATCTTTTTAGTCTTCAAAGTATGTTCGGAGTATTTTTCTAATAAAAACATTTTTTTACAAAAACTTTTCGCTTGCTGCTTAAAAACCCCATGGGGAACTTCCACAATTCTTTTTAGAAAAATAGATACTTTCGACCCTTCTTCTGGCAGTGAGGGTAGAGGGTCACATCTGGGGACAACAGGGGCTAACAGCCGCTTCACCAAATCTGCGTTGGTCCCAACGATCAATGAACTTCTTGAGGACCCTGGCAGCCAAGGGCAGACAATGGCCAGTGTCTCAAAGTTCCCAGGCTTCCCAGCCCTCAATGGATCACACGACAACTTCACCCGCAGACATTCATCACAAGGGTTATCTTCTGCTTGAGTACCCTGAACCTTTACGTCTTCTAACTTTTTCAGGGGCAGGTACCTCTTGTAAAAGTCTCTGGTCATCAGGGTAACCTGGGCACCTGTATCAAGGATGGCTCTGGTATAGATCCCTTCAATCACAACAGGCACTACAGGCAGAGGGCCTACCAATTGGGTAGGAGTCCTGTTAGAAACATCTGTAACCACAGATTGGCATACTTGGACTCGTGCTCTCTCCAGCTTCCGGCACTGGGCGCACCGCTTCCGTCGTCGGTTTAGAGACTGATAGGCATTTTCCACTGAAACAGTATAAACAGCAGGTGTGCTCCATGGTTCCCTTGCAGATTCAGGGAAAGTTTGTCTTGAAGGCCCGGATCTTCTCTCCATCCTTGGGTCACTTCTCTGAGGTCTACGCCAGTCTTCTGTCTCCATTCGTGGACTTGGACATACTTGCTGGTAGTGACCTACACCTCCACAGTTTTGACAGACGTCTTGCTTCGTGGGCTTCTGGCCGGACAACCCAGTACGTTCTGCTATCAATTTAATCATCATCTCTGCTATCTGAGACATTTGCATCTTCAAGGTGTCTAACTCAGACATGAGATCCGATGACCCGATCAACATCTTCATCATCTAGGTCATCTCTCTTTGCAGCTGGAGCATCAGTTTCTCCAGTTCAGGATCTCTCCTCCTGCTTTGTTGGATGGGTGGGGACCAAGATATTGTGTCAGCGGTCGCTCTCAGGACCCTTGACTGACATTCTTCCTCCCAAGCCTTTCCATGGAGCTCAATTGTCATACTCGCTTTTCTGCGGGCGATTTCTTTTTTGCACCTCTGAATCGCAGCGTCAAGGTCCATACTGGTGCCAAGGGGGTGGGCTTGCTTGCAGAGTAACAGTATCCCGGACGAGCCCCCACGTGTAGCACTGACCCCCGAAGGAGCTGCTGATATTTGATTGGGCCTGTACTCTGCTTTTACACCCCCAATGACTTGACTCGATTCCCTTGATAAAGCTGGTGGTGCAGTGTTAGTGTGAAACTAATAGTAAAGGATAACCCCACAATGTGCACTAGTATACCTTTGTTATTACCTGGGTATCCGATGTTCCACCTGTCTGGGATTCACCCGGACAGTCCAGATTTTGAATCATGTGTCCGAGTTTCAGACAGACTGAAACCCAGACACATTATTCAAACTGGGCTGTGGCTCCCCAATTAACCAAGATAGTTACACACAAATCTGATGCCGTCCAGGAGCTGCAGGTGGCTGTCTGTGGGGAGGTTCGGCATCACTGGGGGGAAGAGCAATGATGTCAGCAAGAGCAATTTGGCCGCACCCGATGTTAGCTTTGGCACACTATGCACACTTTACTCCTCTCCTTGGGGCACCCAAAGGTGTCCCAGGCCACTAAAGTGTTCAGATTTGGCTTGAAAAAAAGGTGGCAACGAGGTCCCAGAGTCTGGAGGAAGAGTGGAGAGGCACAGAATCCAAGTTGCATGAGGTCCAGTGTGAAGTTTGCACAGTCAGTGATGATTTGGGGAGCCATGTCATCTGCTGGTGTTGGTCCACTGTATTTTATCAAGTTCAAGTCAGCGTAGCCCTCTACCAGGAACTTCTAGAGCACTTCATGCTTCCCTCTGCTGACCAGCTTTATGGAGATGCTGATTTCATTTTCTAGCAGGACTTGGCACCTGCCCACACTGCCAAAAGTACCAATACCTGTGTAGCACCCTGGTCTTAGGCAGGGTTGCTGACAAATTTAGTTTGCTAGGTGGTAACTAGTCTGGCTAATTGTTAGGGGGATCCACTGACTTTTCCCTAAACCTGAGTTTGGTGCACCTCTATTTTCTGTCACTAGGTGGCATTGCTGTCTTTTGCCTTAGAATGACAAGATCACAGTAAGTTCCGGTTATGAATAGACACATTTTCTCAGACAATCAGAGTTGCTGCTTTGCATGCTGGCATAATTTTAATTAGGGGAAGGAGTCAGGTGATTGGTGTTCTTTCAGCCCCAGGTTTAGGCCTGGGGGCTGTATGTGTCACAGCAGCTGAAGGTTAGGCCCAAAGCCTGAGGCTTAGCCATGTGTGTAGAGACTCAGCCCGAGGGGATTCAGATCGTTGCAGAGGTTCAGCCGGCCAGAGAACCAAGTAGTTGTCACAGGTGAAGGAAAGCATTTGCTGTCAGAGACGACCACTCCTGTCGCCAGAGGCAAGCGAGAACCAGAGTCAGAGGTAAAGGGGGCACAGTCGCCATCAAGGGACAATCTCTCCTGTTATCAGAGGCCAGGTTCTGTGGAGACTGAAGAAGTACCAGAGCAGCCTTTTTCACTAGTCGGGGATGGTGAAGAAGTTGGGAAAGCTTCAGCAGAGTCAAGCTAGGGACCCAGTGGAACAGTGTGGGTGACGCTTGCAGAGGATTCAGCAGGTTAGCTGAAGAGCCAAGTCAGGGACCCAGTGGGACAGTTTGGGTGGCGCTTGAAAGCCACAGCGGGTTAGTTGTGGAGGAGCTCAAAGGGTTCCAGTCGCGGCTGGGATCTGAAGAGTCTAGTAAGAGACAGGGAGCTCAGTGAGTGGCTCTACAACGGGATACTGTGAGTTGTGATCTGTATTGAGGTTGAAGTTACAGGATCAGCTGCTATAGGAGACAATGATCTACAGATAGTTTGCTGCAATTCAGCTTAAAGGGCCTTGAACTGTATAGCTGTTCTTCTATTCCTATTTTTGTTTTGGAGTCTGCCAAGCATTTTGCATCTGTCTAAGGGTGTTCAGGCCCTAACCCTCTCTCCCCAGTACTGTTAAGAGACAATATATCTCTTTTTGCATTCTCAAAGTGTCTGACGCCCAACTTACTCTATCTACACCACACCCACTATGCCTAGTAACCCACACTGTGAAGATAGATGTAAGCTCTCCCTTACTCTGCAGGTCACCACTAGGCCTCTAGGGGTCGGGGCCATGGCTACACCTGGTTTAATGATCATGGTATCACTGTGCTTGATTTACCAGCAAACCATAGAGAATCTGTGGGGTACAGGCAGTCTTCCAGTTATAAACACAATAAGGACTGTCCGTTTGTTCGAAAGTAGAATTTGTGTGGAAGTCGGAACACTGCATTTTTAAGTGCAACTTCAGCCTGTGCATGGATTTGGGATGTTCCGGGCACTTCTGGGCATGCAGTTATGTTATATGGGGCTCTTCTGGCCATGCAGTACTGCAGTGTGGGATGTGTCCGGCGCTGCAAGATAGCTGCTCGGAGGTATCCAGGACCCAGCATGGAGCACAAGCGGCCGGCATTGAGGCCATTCGTAAGTAGGAGTCATACGTAAGTCATACGTAACTCGGGTGTTCGTAACTCGGGGACTGCCTGTATTGTCAAGAGTAGGGATGAGCCGAACACCCCCCGGTTCGGTTCGCACCAGAACCCGCGAACGGACCGAAAGTTCGCACGAACGTTAGAACCCCATTGACGTCTATGGGACTCGAACGTTCGAAATCAAAAGTGCTCATTTTAAAGGCTAATTTGCATGGTATTGTCCGAAAAAGGGTTTGGGGACCCGGGTCCTACCCCAGGGGACATGTATCAATGCAAAAAAAACTTTTAAAAACGGCCGTTTTTTCGGGAGCAGTGATTTTAATGATGCTTAAAGTAAAAAAAAAAAGAGTGAAATATTCCTTTAAATATCGTACCTGGGGGGTGTCTATAGTATGCCTGTAAAGTGACGCGTGTTTCCCATGTTTAGAACAGTCCCTGCACCAAATGTCATTTTTAAAGGAAAAAATCTCATTTAAAACTGCTTGCGGGTTTAATGTCATGTCGGGTCATGGCAATATGGATGAAAATCAGTGAGACAAACGGCATGGGTACCCCCCCAGTCCATTACCAGGCCCTTTGGGTCCTGTATGGATATTAAGGGGAACCCCGCACCCAAATTAAAATAAGGAAAGGCCCTATATACTCTGAACAGCAGTATACAGGCGGTGCAAACAAGACAGGGACTGTAGGTTTGTTGTTAAGTAGAATCTCTTTGTAATTTTGAACGGGTACATTTTTAACGTGTTTAGCTCCAGCCAAAAAATCTTTTTTAAGCTTTTTGGAAAACATAGGGAAGGGTTATCACCCCTGTGACATTTGTTTTGCTGTCTTTCCTCCTCTTCAGAAGATTTCACCTCACTTTTTTGTCCCAATGAAAAATGTTTTTTGAAAATTTGGGTTTTTTTGTGGAACAAGGATTGGAAAGCATCAGTGGAAAGGAGAAATTGTTTTCCCATATTAACTCTTACAGGAGAGAATTTCCCTTCCTAGGGGTAGATTTCATCTCACTTCCTGTTGTCTCCTTCCATTTGCAAGTAGGAGTCGTTTGTAAGTTAGATGTTTGAAAGTAGGGTCCTGCCCTATATACTCAGCAGAAATTTGGGCCTTAGGTGTTGCTGTGGCCACAACACTGTAAGCCCTCACAGGGCCCTGCTGTGAAATATTAGATCAAGAATTGTAATTACATGCCCCTGTTGAACAGGAGCTGAAAAATTAGGCCTTAGGCACTGGTGCTGGTGCCACAACACTGCAACCCCTCACAGACACTCTAGTTGGAACGCAGGAACGAGCCCTGCTGCAAAGTATTGCATCAAAAATTGTAATTACACGCCCCTGTTAGACAGGGGCAGAAAAATTGGTCCTTAGGCACTGGTGCTGGTGCCACAACACTGCAACCCCTCACAGACACTCTAGTTGGAATGCAGGAACGAGCCCTGCTGCAAAGTATTGCATCAAAAATTGTAATTACACGCCCCTGTTAGACAGGGGCAGAAAAATTGGGCCTTAGGCACTGGTGCTGGTGCCACAACACTGCAACCCCTCACAGACACTCTAGTTGGAATGCAGGAACGAGCCCTGCTGCAAAGTATTGCATCAAAAATTGTAATTACACGCCCCTGTTAGACAGGGGCAGAAAAATTGGGCCTTAGGCACTGGTGCTGGTGCCACAACACTGCAACCCCTCACAGACACTCTAGTTGGAATGCAGGAACGAGCCCTGCTGCAAAGTATTACATCAAAAATTGTAATTACACGCCCCTGTTAAACAGGGGCTGAAAAATTGTGCCTTAGGCACTGGTGGTGGCGCCCAGAACCAAAAATGTTCTTACAAGCTATCAGCGTGATGATTGAGGAGGAAGAGGATAATTACTCAGGGATAGTCACTCAGCATCAGCATAGGCAGTCTTTGAAGGGATCTGAAAAAAATTATTCAGTTACATCAGCATCAGGTGCTTGGTAGCTGGTGGTGATCCAAGACTGATTCATTTTTATGAAGGTCAGCCGATCGACCGAGTCAGTGGACAGACGCACCCTGTGATCGGTTACCACGCCTCCAGCAGCACTGAATGTGCGTTCCGAAAGAACGCTGGATGCAGGACAGGCCAGTAGCTCAATTGCATACTGTGCAAGCTCTGGCCAGTGATCCATCCTCAAGACCAAGTAACCCAGAGGATTTTCGGTGGGAAAGGTGTCCAAGTCTGATCTTGCCCCTAGGTATTCCTGCACCATGTAAAACAGACGCTGGCGATGGTTGCTGGAACCGATCATACCTTGGGGCTGCGGACCAAAAAATTGTCTGAACGCATCGGTCAGACGGCCACCTTCTCCACCGCTCCTTCTTTGACTGACCGAAGCCTCAGCAACACGTTGTCCAGAAACAGGAGTTTGTAACCTCCCAGTCTCTGGGAACGCGTTGCACAGACCTTTCTGCAAGGCCTCCCGAAGATGTTTCATCCTCTGCTCCCTCTGCGATGGCAAGATAAGGTCCGCAACCTTACCCTTGTAACGTGGATCAAGGAGGGTTGCCAGCCAGTATTGGTCCTTCTCCTTGATACCACGAATACGAGGATCCTTACGCAGGCTTTGCAGGATCAGGGAGGCCATGCAGCGTAGGTTTGCTGAGGCATTCGGTCCGGAGTCCTCTGGGTCACTAAGGACGACATGGTCCGCAGCCACCTCCTCCCAGCCACGTACAAGTCCATGTGTTTCTTGGGACTGATCCCTTAAAGACTGCTGATGCTGAGTGCCAGGCTCCACCTCCATACTGACACAATCTTCCTCCTCCTCCTCCTCCTCCTCCTCGTCCTCTTCCTGTGTGATCGGCGGGCACGCAGGAACACTGTCTGGATAAAGGGGGCCTTGAGAGCTAAGGAAGTCCTCCTCTTCCTGCCTCTGTT
Organism: Lithobates septentrionalis; assembly: GCA_037952835.1. Classification (NCBI taxonomy): domain Eukaryota; kingdom Metazoa; phylum Chordata; class Amphibia; order Anura; family Ranidae; genus Lithobates; species Lithobates septentrionalis. Next base: position 2,641,937 of record JBBDGP010000164.1, read on the forward strand.
CTGCCTCAAGTGCCCTGTCCATTATTCCACGCAGCGTGTGCTCCAACAGGTGGACAAGGGGGACAGTGTCACTGATGCATGCACTGTCAGTGCTCACCATCCTCGTGGCCTCCTCGAATGGTGACAGGACAGTGCATGCATCCCTGATCATGGCCCACTGGCGTGGGGAAAAAAAACCAAGGTCCCCTGACCCTGTCCTGGCGCCATAGTCGCACAGGTACTCATTGATGGCCCTCTGCTGCGTGTGCAGCCGCTGCAGCATGGCCAACGTTGAGTTCCACCTGGTGGGCATGTCACAGATTAGGCGGTTCTTGGGCAGGTTAAACTCCTTTTGGAGGTCCGTCAGCCGAGCACTGGCATTATATGACCGGCGGAAATGCACACAGACTTTCCTGGCCTGCCACAGGACATCCTGTAAGCCCGGGTACCTGCCCAAGAACCGCTGCACCACCAAGTTAAGGACGTGAGCCAAACAGGGCACATGGGTCAGTTGTCCCTGTCGGAGGGCAGAGAGGAGGTTGGTGCCATTGTCGCAAACCACCATTCCTGCCTTAAGTTGGCGTGGCGTCAACCACCTCTGAACCTGCCCCTGCAGAGCTGACAGAACCTCTGCCCCAGTGTGGCTCCTGTCCCCCAAGCACACCAGCTCAAGCACCGCATGGCATCTTTTGGCCTGCGTACTTGCGTAGCCCCTTGAACGCCTACGGAGCACCGCTGGTTCCGAGGAAGAGGCCATGGAGGAAGAAGAAGAGGAGGGGGTGGAGGAGAGAGGTGTGTCACAATCAGCATTTTGGAGGCGTGGTGGCGGAACAACCTCCAACACTACTGCACCTTGTCCTGCATCCTTCCCAGCTGCCAGCAGAGTCACCCAATGCGCCGTGAAACTTAAGTAACGTCCCTGTCCATGCCTGCTGGACCATGAGTCAGCGGTAATATGCACCTTACCGCTGACCGCCCTGTCCAGCGAGGCATGGACATTGCCTTCCACATGCCGGTAGAGAGCCGGAATCGCCTTCCGTGAGAAAAAGTGGCGTTTGGGTACCTGCCACTGAGGAACCGCACATTCCACAAACTCACGGAAGGGGGCAGAGTCTACCAACTGAAAAGGCAGCAGTTGAAGTGCTAGCAATTTTGCCAAGCTAGCATTCAACCGCTGGGCATGTGGATGGCTGGGAGCAAACTTCTTTCGGCGGTGCAGCAGCTGGGGCAGGGAAATTTGCCTGGTACAATCTGACGTCGGTGTACCAAAAGCAGATTGCCCACAAGTACTTGGCTGTGACACACCTAATTCTACACCTTCATTCCTCTCACTGCAGGTCTCAGAGAGGACTGAAGGTCTAGTGGGGTTGGAAATCTCAGCTGATGAGGAGCAAGGAGAGATCCTCTTTGTTCTTTGGTGTGGGTCTTTTAGATATGCTTGCCAACGAACTGCATGGCAGGTCAACATATGTCTGGTCAAGCATGTGGTACCCAAGCGGGAGATGTTTTGGCCACGCGAGATACGCTTGAGACATATGTTGCAAATAGCAGCGGTGCGATCTGATGCACTCGTCTCAAAAAAGGCCCACACCAAAGAACTTTTTGAATAACGCGCAGAGACTGCAGCGCCCTGCACATGTGGAGCTTTGGGGTGTGATGCAGTCAATGTGCTGCCCTTAGGCTGGCCCCTGGAGGGCATCCTGCCTCATTGGTGATGTGCCGCCTCCTCCTCCTCCTCCTCCTCCTCCTCCTCCTCCTCCTCCTCCTCCTCTCTCCTATCAGGCACCCACGTTGAGTCAGTGACCTCATCATCCCCTCCCTCCTCATCACTGGAGCAAACCTGGCAGTATGCTGCAGCAGGGGGAGCATGACTGCCAGATTGCTGTCCTTCTTGGGCACCCCCTCTGTCCGTGCTCATGTTACTGCCTTCATCGAGCTCAGTATCATCATCAGAGCCTTCCAAACGCTGGGCATCCTCCTGGAGCATGTACCCAACACTGTGGTCAAACAGTTCGAGGGAATCCTCAGGAGGACATGGTGGAGCTAGGGAAGGAGTCACTGATGACATTGAGCTGAGGGAAGAGGCCGCTGCTTTGCCAGACAAAGCACCCTGGGCATGGGTGAGAGAGGATGAGGAGGATGAGGACGGCTTGGTCATCCACTCGACCAAGTCTTCCGCATGTTGCGGCTCAACACGGCCAGCTGCCGAAAAAAAGGCCAAGCGTGTCCCATGGCCACGTGCTGATGAGGATGCACCGTCTCCACGACCAGCACTAGACACAGAGCCTGCTTGCCCTCTCTCATTGGCTTGTGACTGTCTGCCTCTCCTTCTTGGCCTTCCAGACATACTAATGGCCTGTAGCTGCACTAAGCTGGGATAGAACACCTGTAATTTTCTTCAGGTAGCTTTATATACTGTAACCAGACAAGCCTGCCTGTCAGTAGGAAGATAACAGGAACGGATCTAGCTGAACACTGTGAGCAGGACGCACTGCACTAAATGTAAATAGCAGGAACGGATCTAGCTGAACACTGTGAGCAGGACGCACTGACTGCACTAAATGTAAATAGCAGGAACGGATCTAGCTGAACACTGTGAGCAGGACGCACTGACTGCACTAAATGTAAATAGCAGGAACGGATCTAGCTGAACACTGTGAGCAGGACGCACTGCACTAAATGTAAATAGCAGGAACGGATCTAGCTGAACACTGTGAGCAGGACGCACTGCACTAAATGTAAATAGCAGGAACAGATCTAGCTGAACACTGTGAGCAGGACGCACTGACTGCACTAAATGTAAATAGCAGGAACGGATCTAGCTGAACACTGTGAGCAGGACGCACTGACTGCACTAAATGTAAATAGCAGGAACAGATCTAGCTGAACACTGTGAGCAGGACGCACTGACTGCACTAAATGTAAATAGCAGGAACGGATCTAGCTGAACACTGTGAGCAGGACGCACTGACTGCACTAAATGTAAATAGCAGGAACGGATCTAGCTGAACACTGTGAGCAGGACGCACTGCACTAAATGTAAATAGCAGGAACAGATCTAGCTGAACACTGTGAGCAGGACGCACTGCACTAAATGTAAATAGCAGGAACGGATCTAGCTGAACACTGTGAGCAGGACGCACTGACTGCACTAAATGTAAATAGCAGGAACGGATCTAGCTGAACACTGTGAGCAGGACGCACTGACTGCACTAAATGTAAATAGCAGGAACAGATCTAGCTGAACACTGTGAGCAGGACGCACTGACTGCACTAAATGTAAATAGCAGGAACGGATCTAGCTGAACACTGTGAGCAGGACGCACTGACTGCACTAAATGTAAATAGCAGGAACAGATCTAGCTGAACACTGTGAGCAGGACGCACTGACTGCACTAAATGTAAATAGCAGGAACGGATCTAGCTGAACACTGTGAGCAGGACGCACTGACTGCACTAAATGTAAATAGCAGGAACGGATCTAGCTGAACACTGTGAGCAGGACGCACTGCACTAAATGTAAATAGCAGGAACAGATCTAGCTGAACACTGTGAGCAGGACGCACTGCACTAAATGTAAATAGCAGGAACGGATCTAGCTGAACACTGTGAGCAGGACGCACTGACTGCACTAAATGTAAATAGCAGGAATGGATCTAGCTGAACACTGTGAGCAGGACGCACTGCACTAAATGTAAATAGCAGGAACAGATCTAGCTGAACACTGTGAGCAGGACGCACTGCACTAAATGTAAATAGCAGGAACAGATCTAGCAGAACACTGTGAGCAGGACGCACTGCACTAAATGTAAATAGCAGGAACGGATCTAGCTGAACACTGTGAGCAGGACGCACTGCACTAAATGTAAATAGCAGGAACAGATCTAGCTGAACACTGTGAGCAGGACGCACTGCACTAAATGTAAATAGCAGGAACAGATCTAGCTGAACACTGTGAGCAGGACGCACTGACTGCACTAAATGTAAATAGCAGGAACGGATCTAGCTGAACACTGTGAGCAGGACGCACTGACTGCACTAAATGTAAATAGCAGGAACGGATCTAGCTGAACACTGTGAGCAGGACGCACTGCACTAAATGTAAATAGCAGGAACAGATCTAGCTGAACACTGTGAGCAGGACGCACTGCACTAAATGTAAATAGCAGGAACGGATCTAGCTGAACACTGTGAGCAGGATGCACTGCACTAAATGTAAATAGCAGGAACGGATCTAGCTGAACACTGTGAGCAGGACGCACTGCACTAAATGTAAATAGCAGGAACGGATCTAGCTGAACACTGTGAGCAGGACGCACTGCACTAAATGTAAATAACAGGAACGGATCTAGCTGAACACTGTGAGCAGGACGCACTGCACTAAATGTAAATAGCAGGAACAGATCTAGCTGAACACTGTGAGCAGGACGCACTGCACTAAATGTAAATAGCAGGAACGGATCTAGCTGAACACTGTGAGCAGGACGCACTGCACTAAATGTAAATAGCAGGAACGGATCTAGCTGAACACTGTGAGCAGGACGCACTGACTGCACTAAATGTAAATAGCAGGAACGGATCTAGCTGAACACTGTGAGCAGGACGCACTGCACTAAATGTAAATAGCAGGAACAGATCTAGCTGAACACTGTGAGCAGGACGCACTGCACTAAATGTAAATAGCAGGAACGGATCTAGCTGAACACTGTGTGCAGGACGCACTGACTGCACTAAATGTAAATAGCAGGAACGGATCTAGCTGAACACTGTGAGCAGGACGCACTGACTGCACTAAATGTAAATAGCAGGAACAGATCTAGCTGAACACTGTGAGCAGGACGCACTGACTGCACTAAATGTAAATAGCAGGAACGGATCTAGCTGAACACTGTGAGCAGGACGCACTGACTGCACTAAATGTAAATAGCAGGAACGGATCTAGCTGAACACTGTGAGCAGGACGCACTGCACTAAATGTAAATAGCAGGAACAGATCTAGCTGAACACTGTGAGCAGGACGCACTGCACTAAATGTAAATAGCAGGAACGGATCTAGCTGAACACTGTGAGCAGGACGCACTGCACTAAATGTAAATAGCAGGAACAGATCTAGCTGAACACTGTGAGCAGGACGCACTGCACTAAATGTAAATAGCAGGAACGGATCTAGCTGAACACTGTGAGCAGGACGCACTGACTGCACTAAATGTAAATAGCAGGAATGGATCTAGCTGAACACTGTGAGCAGGACGCACTGCACTAAATGTAAATAGCAGGAACGGATCTAGCTGAACACTGTGAGCAGGACGCACTGACTGCACTAAATGTAAATAGCAGGAACGGATCTAGCTGAACACTGTGAGCAGGACGCACTGACTGCACTAAATGTAAATAGCAGGAACGGATCTAGCTGAACACTGTGAGCAGGACGCACTGCACTAAATGTAAATAGCAGGAACAGATCTAGCTGAACACTGTGAGCAGGACGCACTGCACTAAATGTAAATAGCAGGAACGGATCTAGCTGAACACTGTGAGCAGGACGCACTGACTGCACTAAATGTAAATAGCAGGAACAGATCTAGCTGAACACTGTGAGCAGGACGCACTGCACTAAATGTAAATAGCAGGAACGGATCTAGCTGAACACTGTGAGCAGGACGCACTGCACTAAATGTAAATAGCAGGAACAGATCTAGCTGAACACTGTGAGCAGGACGCACTGCACTAAATGTAAATAGCAGGAACGGATCTAGCTGAACACTGTGAGCAGGACGCACTGCACTAAATGTAAATAGCAGGAACAGATCTAGCTGAACACTGTGAGCAGGACGCACTGCACTAAATGTAAATAGCAGGAACGGATCTAGCTGAACACTGTGAGCAGGACGCACTGCACTAAATGTAAATAGCAGGAACGGATCTAGCTGAACACTGTGAGCAGGACGCACTGACTGCACTAAATGTAAATAGCAGGAACGGATCTAGCTGAACACTGTGAGCAGGACGCACTGACTGCACTAAATGTAAATAGCAGGAACAGATCTAGCTGAACACTGTGAGCAGGACGCACTGACTGCACTAAATGTAAATAGCAGGAACGGATCTAGCTGAACACTGTGAGCAGGACGCACTGACTGCACTAAATGTAAATAGCAGGAACGGATCTAGCTGAACACTGTGAGCAGGACGCACTGCACTAAATGTAAATAGCAGGAACAGATCTAGCTGAACACTGTGAGCAGGACGCACTGCACTAAATGTAAATAGCAGGAACGGATCTAGCTGAACACTGTGAGCAGGACGCACTGCACTAAATGTAAATAGCAGGAACAGATCTAGCTGAACACTGTGAGCAGGACGCACTGCACTAAATGTAAATAGCAGGAACAGATCTAGCTGAACACTGTGAGCAGGACGCACTGCACTAAATGTAAATAGCAGGAACGGATCTAGCTGAACACTGTGAGCAGGACGCACTGACTGCACTAAATGTAAATAGCAGGAACAGATCTAGCTGAACACTGTGAGCAGGACGCACTGACTGCACTAAATGTAAATAGCAGGAACGGATCTAGCTGAACACTGTGAGCAGGACGCACTGACTGCACTAAATGTAAATAGCAGGAACGGATCTAGCTGAACACTGTGAGCAGGACGCACTGCACTAAATGTAAATAGCAGGAACAGATCTAGCTGAACACTGTGAGCAGGACGCACTGCACTAAATGTAAATAGCAGGAACGGATCTAGCTGAACACTGTGAGCAGGACGCACTGACTGCACTAAATGTAAATAGCAGGAATGGATCTAGCTGAACACTGTGAGCAGGACGCACTGCACTAAATGTAAATAGCAGGAACGGATCTAGCTGAACACTGTGAGCAGGACGCACTGCACTAAATGTAAATAGCAGGAACAGATCTAGCTGAACACTGTGAGCAGGACGCACTGCACTAAATGTAAATAGCAGGAACAGATCTAGCTGAACACTGTGAGCAGGACGCACTGCACTAAATGTAAATAGCAGGAACGGATCTAGCTGAACACTGTGAGCAGGACGCACTGACTGCACTAAATGTAAATAGCAGGAACGGATCTAGCTGAACACTGTGAGCAGGACGCACTGCACTAAATGTAAATAGCAGGAACAGATCTAGCTGAACACTGTGAGCAGGACGCACTGCACTAAATGTAAATAGCAGGAACGGATCTAGCTGAACACTGTGAGCAGGATGCACTGCACTAAATGTAAATAGCAGGAACGGATCTAGCTGAACACTGTGAGCAGGACGCACTGCACTAAATGTAAATAGCAGGAACGGATCTAGCTGAACACTGTGAGCAGGACGCACTGCACTAAATGTAAATAACAGGAACGGATCTAGCTGAACACTGTGAGCAGGACGCACTGCACTAAATGTAAATAGCAGGAACAGATCTAGCTGAACACTGTGAGCAGGACGCACTGCACTAAATGTAAATAGCAGGAACGGATCTAGCTGAACACTGTGAGCAGGACGCACTGCACTAAATGTAAATAGCAGGAACGGATCTAGCTGAACACTGTGAGCAGGACGCACTGACTGCACTAAATGTAAATAGCAGGAACGGATCTAGCTGAACACTGTGAGCAGGACGCACTGCACTAAATGTAAATAGCAGGAACAGATCTAGCTGAACACTGTGAGCAGGACGCACTGCACTAAATGTAAATAGCAGGAACGGATCTAGCTGAACACTGTGAGCAGGACGCACTGACTGCACTAAATGTAAATAGCAGGAACGGATCTAGCTGAACACTGTGAGCAGGACGCACTGACTGCACTAAATGTAAATAGCAGGAACAGATCTAGCTGAACACTGTGAGCAGGACGCACTGACTGCACTAAATGTAAATAGCAGGAACAGATCTAGCTGAACACTGTGAGCAGGACGCACTGACTGCACTAAATGTAAATAGCAGGAACGGATCTAGCTGAACACTGTGAGCAGGACGCACTGCACTAAATGTAAATAGCAGGAACAGATCTAGCTGAACACTGTGAGCAGGACGCACTGCACTAAATGTAAATAGCAGGAACGGATCTAGCTGAACACTGTGAGCAGGACGCACTGCACTAAATGTAAATAGCAGGAACAGATCTAGCTGAACACTGTGAGCAGGACGCACTGCACTAAATGTAAATAGCAGGAACGGATCTAGCTGAACACTGTGAGCAGGACGCACTGACTGCACTAAATGTAAATAGCAGGAATGGATCTAGCTGAACACTGTGAGCAGGACGCACTGCACTAAATGTAAATAGCAGGAACGGATCTAGCTGAACACTGTGAGCAGGACGCACTGACTGCACTAAATGTAAATAGCAGGAACGGATCTAGCTGAACACTGTGAGCAGGACGCACTGACTGCACTAAATGTAAATAGCAGGAACGGATCTAGCTGAACACTGTGAGCAGGACGCACTGCACTAAATGTAAATAGCAGGAACGGATCTAGCTGAACACTGTGAGCAGGACGCACTGACTGCACTAAATGTAAATAGCAGGAACAGATCTAGCTGAACACTGTGAGCAGGACGCACTGCACTAAATGTAAATAGCAGGAACGGATCTAGCTGAACACTGTGAGCAGGACGCACTGCACTAAATGTAAATAGCAGGAACAGATCTAGCTGAACACTGTGAGCAGGACGCACTGCACTAAATGTAAATAGCAGGAACGGATCTAGCTGAACACTGTGAGCAGGACGCACTGCACTAAATGTAAATAGCAGGAACAGATCTAGCTGAACACTGTGAGCAGGACGCACTGCACTAAATGTAAATAGCAGGAACGGATCTAGCTGAACACTGTGAGCAGGACGCACTGCACTAAATGTAAATAGCAGGAACGGATCTAGCTGAACACTGTGAGCAGGACGCACTGACTGCACTAAATGTAAATAGCAGGAACAGATCTAGCTGAACACTGTGAGCAGGACGCACTGACTGCACTAAATGTAAATAGCAGGAACGGATCTAGCTGAACACTGTGAGCAGGACGCACTGACTGCACTAAATGTAAATAGCAGGAACGGATCTAGCTGAACACTGTGAGCAGGACGCACTGCACTAAATGTAAATAGCAGGAACGGATCTAGCTGAACACTGTGAGCAGGACGCACTGCACTAAATGTAAATAGCAGGAACGGATCTAGCTGAACACTGTGAGCAGGACGCACTGCACTAAATGTAAATAGCAGGAACGGATCTAGCTAAACACTGTGAGCAGGACGCACTGCACTAAATGTAAATAGCAGGAACAGATCTAGCTGAACACTGTGAGCAGGACGCACTGCACTAAATGTAAATAGCAGGAACGGATCTAGCTGAACACTGTGAGCAGGACGCACTGACTGCACTAAATGTAAATAGCAGGAACGGATCTAGCTGAACACTGTGAGCAGGACGCACTGACTGCACTAAATGTAAATAGCAGGAACGGATCTAGCTGAACACTGTGAGCAGGACGCACTGCACTAAATGTAAATAGCAGGAACAGATCTAGCTGAACACTGTGAGCAGGACGCACTGCACTAAATGTAAATAGCAGGAACGGATCTAGCTGAACACTGTGAGCAGGACGCACTGCACTAAATGTAAATAGCAGGAACGGATCTAGCTGAACACTGTGAGCAGGACGCACTGCACTAAATGTAAATAGCAGGAACGGATCTAGCTGAACACTGTGAGCAGGACGCACTGCACTAAATGTAAATAGCAGGAACAGATCTAGCTGAACACTGTGAGCAGGACGCACTGCACTAAATGTAAATAGCAGGAACGGATCTAGCTGAACACTGTGAGCAGGACGCACTGCACTAAATGTAAATAACAGGAACGGATCTAGCTGAACACTGTGAGCAGGACGCACTGCACTAAATGTAAATAGCAGGAACAGATCTAGCTGAACACTGTGAGCAGGACGCACTGCACTAAATGTAAATAGCAGGAACAGATCTAGCTGAACACTGTGAGCAGGACGCACTGCACTAAATGTAAATAGCAGGAACGGATCTAGCTGAACACTGTGAGCAGGACGCACTGCACTAAATGTAAATAGCAGGAACAGATCTAGCTGAACACTGTGAGCAGGACGCACTGACTGCACTAAATGTAAATAGCAGGAACGGATCTAGCTGAACACTGTGAGCAGGACGCACTGACTGCACTAAATGTAAATAGCAGGAACGGATCTAGCTGAACACTGTGAGCAGGACGCACTGCACTAAATGTAAATAGCAGGAACAGATCTAGCCTAATCTATCTAACTCAAATCAAATGACACTGTCTGTCTCTCTCTCTATCAGCACACCGGAACACACTACACAGGGCCGCCGTGCAGGCGGCCTTATATAGTGTGGGGCGTGTACTAAATCCCCTGAGCCATAATTGGCCAAAGCCACCCTGGCTTTGGCCAATTACAGCTCTCTCTACTGACGGCGCTGTGATTGGCCAAGCATGCGGGTCATAGTGCATGCTTGGCCAATCATCAGCCAGCAATGCACTGCGATGCCGCAGTGAATTATGGGCCGTGACGCGCCACACGAATTTGGCGCGAACGGCCCATAACGTTCGCAATTCGACGGGCGGTCGAACAGCCGATGTTCGAGTCGAACATGGGTTCGACTCGAACACGAAGCTCATCCCTAGTCAAGAGGAAGATGAGAGACACCAGAATCAACAATGCAGATGAGCTGAAGGCCTCTATCAAGGCAACCTGGGCTTCCACAACACTTCAGCAGTGCCACAGGCTGATCACCTCCATGCCATGCCACATAGATGCAGTAATTCATGCAAAAGGAGCCTCGACCAAGTATTGAGTGCATACTATACTGTACATGGACATACAGTCAGGTCCATAAATATTGGGACATCGACACAATTCTAATTTTTTTGGCTCTATATACCACCACAATGGATTTTAAATAAAACAAACAAGATGTGCTTTAACTGCAGACTTTTAGCTTTTATTAGAGGGTATTTACATCCAAATAAGGTGAACGGTGTAGGAATTACAACAGTTTTTATATGTGGCTCCCATTTTTTAAGGGACCAAAAGTAATGGGACAGATTAACAATCACCCATCAAACTTTCACTTTTTAATACTTGGTTGCAAATCCTTTGCAGTCAACTACAGCCTGAAGTCTGGAACGCATAGACATCACCAGACGCTGGGTTTCATCCCTGGTGATGCTCTGCCAGGCCTCTACTGCAACTGTCTTCAGTTCATGCTTGTTCTTGGGGCAGTTTCCCTTCAGTTTTGTCTTCAGCAAGTGAAATGTATGCTCAATCGGATTCAGGTCAGGTGATTGACTTGGCCATTGCATAACTTTCCACTTCTTTCCCTTAAAAAACTCTTTGGTTGCTTTCGCAGTATGCTTCGGGTCATTGTCCATCTGCACTGTGAAGCGCCGTCCAATGAGTTCTGAAGCATTTTGCTGAATATGAGTAGATAATATTGCCGAAACACTTCAGAATTCATCCTGCTGCTTTTGTCAGCAGTAACATCATCAATAAATACAAGAGAACCAGTTCCATTGGCAGCCATACATGCCCATGCCATGACACTACCACCACCATGCTTCACTGATGAGGTGGTATGCTTTGGATCATGAGCAGTTCCTTTCCTTCTCCATACTCTTCTCATCACTCTGGAACAAGTTGATATTGGTCTCATCTGTCCATAGGATGTTGTTCCAGAACTGTGAAGGCTTTTTTAGATGTTGTTTGGCAAACTCTAATCTGGCCTTCCTGTTTTTGAGGCTCACCAATGGTTTACATCTTGTGGTGAACCCTCTGTATTCACTCTGATGAAGTCTTCTCTTGATTGTTGACTTTGACACACATACACCTACCTCCTGGAGAGTGTTCTTGATCTGGCCAACTGTTGTGAAGGGTGTTTTCTTCACCAGGGAAAGAATTCTTCGGTCATCCACAACAGTTGTTTTCCGTAGTCTTCCGGGTCTTTTGGTGTTGCTGAGCTCACCGGTGCATTCTTTCTTTTCAAGGATGTTCCAAACAGTTGATTGGGCCACACTTAATGTTTTTGCTATCTCTCTGATGGGTTTGTTTTGTTTTTTCAGCCTAATGATGGCTTGCTTCACTGATAGTGACAGCTCTTTGGATCTCATATTGAGAGTTGACAGCAACAGATTCCAAATGCAAATAGCACACTTGAAATGAACTCTGGATCTTTTATCTGCTCCTTGTAAATGGGATAATGAGGGAATAACACACACCTGGCCATGGAACAGCTGAGCAGCCAATTGTCCCATTACTTTTGGTCCCTTCAAAAGTGGGAGGCACATATACAAACTGTTGTAATTCCTACACCGTTCACCTGACTTGGATGTAAATACCCTCAAATTAAAGCTGAAAGTCTGCAGTTAAAGCACATCTTGTTCGTTTCATTTCAAATCCATTGTGGTGATGTATAGAGCCAAAAAGAATAGAACTGTGTCGATGTCCCAATATTTATGGACCTGACTGTACATTTCAGTAAGCCAATATTTCTGTATTAAAAATACGTTTTTGTTGGTCTTATGTAATATTCAGATTTTCTGAGATACTGAACTTTGGGTTTTTACTAGCTGCAAGAAATAATCACCAAAGTTAAAAGAAAGGAATGCTTGAAATATATCACTCTGTGTGTAATGAATCTATATAATATATGTTTCACTTTTTGAATTGAATTACTGAAATAAATTAACTTTTTGATGATATTCTAATTCCATGAGATGCAACTGTGTGTGTGTGTGTGTGTGTATATATATATATATATACATATATATATATATATATATATATATATATATATATATATATATATATATATATATATATATATACATATATATATATATATATATATATATATATATATATATATATATATATACATATATATATATATATATATACATATATATATATATATATATATATATATATATATATATATATATATATATATATATATATATATATATATATATATATATACAGTATCTCACAAAACTGAGTACACCCCTCACATTTTTGTAAATATTTTATTATATCTTTTCATGTGACAACACTGAAGAAATGACACTTTGCTACAATGTAAAGTAGTGAGTGTACAGCTTGTATAACAGTGTAAATTTGCTGTCCCCTCAAAATAAATCAACACACAGCCATTAATGGCAACAAAAGTGAGTACATCTCTAAGTGAAAATGTCCAAATTGGGCCCAAAGTGTCAATATTTTGTGTGGCCAACATTATTATCCAGCACTGCCTTAACCCTCTTTGGCATGGAGGTGGATGTTAGAGACCTTGCGCTCCTCCACCTTCCATTTGAGGATGCCCCACAGATGCTCAATAGGGTTTAGGTCTGGAGACATGCTTGGACAGTCCATCACCTTTACCCTCAGCTTCTTTAGTAAGGCAGTGGTCATCTTGGGGGTGTGTTTGGGGTCATTATCATGTTGGAATACTGCCCTGTGGCCCAGTCTCTGAAGGGAGGGGATAATGCTCTGCTTCAGTATGTCACAGTACATGTTGGCATTCATGGTCCCCTCAATGAACTGTAGCTCCCTAGTGCCGGCAGCACTCATGCAGCCCCAGACCAGGACAATCCCACCACCAATGCATGACTGTAGGCAAGACACACTTGTCTTTGTACTCCTCACCTGGTTCCTCCACACACGCTTGACACCATCTGAACCAAATACGTTTATCTTGGTCTCATCAGACAACAGGACATGGTTCCAGTAATCCATGTCCTTAGTCTGCTTGTCTTCAGCAAACTGTTTGCGGGCTTTCTTGTGCATCATCTATCATCTTTAGAAGAGGCTTCCTTCTGGGACGAGAGTCATGGAGACCAATTTGATGCAATGTGCGACGTATGGTCTATATATATATATATATATCACTACCTTATCAAACAACCTGAAACCTAAATCATTTTTTTGTTGAATTCCAGTCACAATTGAGGATTGTATGCTGATTTAGTAAAGGAGATAATATGTAGAGCTGTAAATGTATAAAGATCCGCGCTTAGGACAAGTTGAGGGCTGCTGCCTATCTCAAATTAGTACCACTAGGGGTCTAATTGCAAGGATCAGTAGGTAATTAAAGAGATAAAAATGGCGCTGCCCTCTAATTTGATGAAATATTAGTCTTAGGCCTAGATATGCTGAAATATATAGGAATTTATGTCACTGACAGTGAAGTACAACATTAAAAAACACTCTATATATGTAGACAGCTTTGGGTACCATAAATAGTACTATAATGCAAGTGTAGTGCTTAAACATGTATTATAGTGCCGGAGAAATGGAAATAGTGCTGTAAAAAAGTGTAAAAAAGAAGAAAAAAATATTTTTTAAAATACACCGATTGTGCAAAAGTATTGAGACAAAATGGCGCCTGATTCAAAAAATTTTTTGTTTTAAAAGTAAACCAAAAACAATAAGTAAAAATTATTATCAGTGCAATTCTAATGATACTACCATGGATTAAAAGTGAATTGGTGACAAATCCTCAAAATTCAAAAGTATTGTGACACTTAGCGCCTGTAGTGGATACAGTGTAACAAAAGATATTAGTGGTGTAATTGTGCTATATACTCTCCAGGTATGCCATACATACAGCAATCCCGGATTTCTCATACAAAAATGTAAAATTAAGAAATCGCTACCAAGTAAGTAATTAATTGCATAACTCCATGTAGACACCACGAAAAGTTTTTAAAAACACTAAACTGAATAAGTCAATATATATGTATTAAGTAGTTTTTCTTGGGAATTTTATATCCGTGACTTCTGTGCTTGTGGTTCAACAGTAGTGACTTCAGGTGCTCACCCCCCAGTGCTCCCCCACTCACCAAAGTGTGTCACCCCTGCAGGGGTACCGAGCGATAGAGTGGGTGCCTTGGGGTGGTTGGTGGTATCTCCTGTTGCGTTACTGTTGTTTATGCGATGCGGTCCTTTCTTAGTATTCCTGGTTCATCTGTATGTTTAAGCGTGACAGACTCACTTCATACCTCCTTGTCTGCTAGCCTCTCCAAGATACCGGGGCCAAAAGGAAAAAGACAAAAAGGCTTCCTTCGTGAAGTATGTCAAAATAATTTTATTGTAACAACCTTTATCCAGTCCAATAAAAGGTGATGGTAAAAATGTGACAGTTCTAAGCAAAGAGTAAAATCGAAACTCCTGTATGCAGGGCTAGAACGGGACACGAGTTATTGGCGTGCGTTCCAACCCTGCGTTCCAGCATCCACTTCCTGGTCTGACGTGTGAGCGTGACTCCGCCTTACGCGTTTCGTCATCGGACGTTTTCAAAAGCGGTGTTGACGCTCACGCCTCACACTCTTTTGTAGTCCTACGGCCCACACCAATCCTCCCCTAATTATGGTAATATCGCTCGGGGGGTGGGGATGTGTTGCAGCCGTGGACAACCCTCATTCTTACATATGCGATACGTATATATTATAACATATCCTGCTGGCATTGTGATCTCTTCTCTACTATGATAGTCCCATGTGCACAGTAGTGATAACCCATAAAAAATAATTTCTGGATTTTAAGGGACAATTCAACATGAATCCTACCGGATAGGATGGTGTATGTAAACATGGGACATCCCACAGTGAGAGAAAGCACCTCGCAGTGCATAACAATGGCAAGAGCCACGTATACGTATGTTGGGTACTGTCTGCTGGTTACTAGAGAATGCAGTTATAATACAGTTACACACAAAAATTAAAAACATATACCTTAATACATATTAAAATACAAGTGTAAAAACACAAATATAGAAAATACAAATATGAAAAAATACAAATATAAAAAATACAAATATAAAAAAATACAAATATAAAAAATTCCAGAGATACTCAGAATTAACCATAATCCCTACTATTTGTAAACCATAAAGCTAATATCAAAATATATCTCAACCTTAATAGATCTCTTAGTATGGGTATGTAATAGTAGGATATTGTATAAATAATAAGATAAATATGTATGTGTATAAAAAATATTTTAAAAAACTTATTGTAGAGAATACTATAAGGAAGCTGTTTTAAAAGTATATATATTGGTTCTAGAGATAAAAAATTACCCACCCAAAACATAAAAGACAAATATAATAGGAGGTAAAATAACCTATATGGAGTTGCAGGTTTTTTGTATATAGTGTTGCATGCTCTGTCTACATATACCACAGGTTACTTGCAGACAGAGGGAGCGGACTCCATTCAATGTATATGGTGAAAGGGATTATTCACTTGTGTTATAGATCACACAGGTCTCGCACATTTAGGTTATGCTCAATTTTACGTGTATAGGTCTATATGTACAGCTCTAAGATTGGATCTACCTCTCATTAAAATACGCCTCAATTGCTGAGATGGTAAAGGTTTGGACCTATAGGCGAGAAGTAATAGGGCATATGAACATATAAACTTATGAATCTATGGGGGCACACAGTCTAGGGGGGCAGGGGGGACTTTCTGTCCTATGATCTAAGGGTCTTCTCCTAAAGAATTTTTCAGATTTGTTACAGATAAGGGGGGTGTGCATGGATTGTAATCCTCCATTATCGTAATAGTTGTTTAGGGATTAGCTATCAAACAATTCAGGTCTATGTCCAGATTAAGCCCTTTTGGGGCGAGAGACCCCAAACGATATATCCAGCTAGTTTCGTTTCTGGAAATAGCGGTTTCTCTGTTGCCTCCACGCCAATGTTCCTGCACCGAGTCAATACCATAAAAGGTAAGCACGCTTGGGTCCCTATGGTGGGCCTCATCAAAATGTCTGGATAGACTATGGTTGGGGAACCCTTTCCTAATATTCTTGATGTGTTCCCGAATCCTGACAAAGAGTTGACGTGTGGTTCTTCCCACATATTGTAGGAGGCATGGACATTCCACAATATATGTGACATGTGTGCTGCGGCACGTGATCAGTTGATTAATTCGATATTCTTTGTGATCACTACATGATTTGAATGTATTCTTCCGTCTCGGTTGTTTTTTAGCTACTTTGCAGGGTAGGCATCTCTGGCATCTAAAGAATCCTTTTAATTCCGGACATATTTTAATGGGTTTCGGGGGGTCTATGACATTTTTGACTAGATGATCCCTTAGATTGGGTGCCTTCCTGTATACAAATTTTGGTTTGGACGGCAGAATTTTTGACAAGGTGAGGTCTTCCTTGAGTATAGGCCAGTATTTTTTTATTATTTTTTCAAATTGTCTGAACTGGCTGTTGAACCCTGTGATAAATGCTATATCCGGCCTTTTATCGACTGTTTTGTTCTTATTGCGGAGAAGGGGGGGTCTATCTGCCGACATAATATCTGTTTTTAATTTCAGGAGTTTTTCTTTATCATATCCTTTTTCTTGAAATTTTCTTATTAGGATGTCAGCCTGTGTATTAAAATCCTCAGGTATATCGCAATTACGTCGTATGCGTAAAAGCTGCCCTTTCGGGACATTAGTCTTCCATCTTGGGTGGTGACAGCTAGCAGTGGGAATATACCCATTACGGTCAGTGGGTTTGAAAAAAGTGCGTGTTGCTAACTTATCTCCTGTTTTGAAAATTTCCAGGTCAAGATAATCAATTTTGTCAAGGCTCCATTTCCCGGTAAACGTAATGCCGTATTTATTATTATTTAAATTCTCAAGAAATTTTGTGAGACTGTCCATTGTTCCATTCCATAAGATGATCACGTCATCTATGTACCTTTTATACATTTTGATCTGGGGTATGTTTTTACTATAAATATATTGTTCCTCCCATAGGTCCATGAATAAGTTAGCTACGCTGGGAGCATAGCGTGCTCCCATTGCAACTCCCTTTGTTTGTACATAATATTTTCTATCATGCCAAAAATAGTTGCATTCCATGGCCATTTTGAGGCCCTCCAGGATATACCCAATCTGTTCCTGCTTCATCCTTGTGTTTCTGTGTAGGGCTCTTTCCACACCCCTTAAGCCATCCTTCTGTTCAATACTCGTATATAAAGAGTTTACATCTACTGCCACCAGCAGCCACTGTTCTGCTCCCTTGATCTCTTGTAATTCTTGAATCAGTCGCATGCTATCCCGCAGATATGATTTCCCTTCTTTGACTAGAGGTTTAAGAAATATGTCCAGGTATTCTCCCAATCTGGAAAAGATGGAATTAATCCCACTGATTATGGGTCTGCCTGGTGGTTTTTCTAGCCGTTTATGGATTTTTGGTGTATGATATATTATTGGTGTTCTAGTCGAGTTGGATATTAGATATTCCGCTTCTTTGCTATTTAAGATGCCCTTATTTTTCCCTTTTTCCACGTAGGTTTTAAGCTTCCTTTCATATTTTTTCTTTGGGTTCGCTTTGAGTGTTTTGTAGGTATTTTCTATGCTCAAAAGATTATTCATCTCATCCAAATAATCCTTCTTGTTCAAGATGACCAGTCCTCCCCCTTTATCAGCAGGCCTAATCACAACCTCATGTTATTTCCTATGTTTTTAATGGTTTTCCAGATATTGTTAGGCCTCTTCTTGTTAGTGTTTCCCATTAGTTTAATGTCTTCTTCGACCATTTTTTTAAAAGCGTTAATACATTGATTCCCTGGGGTTTTTGGGTTGAAAATAGAGTTGTTCTTAAGTCTTGTTTGTTCAAAATCTGAATCTACCCTACTTGATTCGCCTGGGTTCATCACAAAATGTTTTTTGATGTTCAATTTTCTCAGAAATTTTTGTAAATCAATAAATGCCTCAAATTGGTCAAATGGTTTGTCAGGGGCATACTTAAGTCCCAGTTCTAACACCTTCAACTCTTCCCGTGTGAACTGTACACTACTTAAATTAAAAATACCTTGTCCTAGTAATTTCTGGGCCTCTTTCTTCTTCTTGCCTCCTCGCTTTCCTCTTGCCTGTTTTCTCTTTCTGTATGACTGTATGTATGTCCTGCATCCATCTCCTGTTGGTATTCCCTCGTGGGTACGTTCCGGGGGTGAGTTACATATTCCTGATGGGCGTTGTACTCTCTTGGTCTTCTTGGACTCCAGTAGTGCTCTTCCCGTCTTGGTCCTCCCCTGTTCTGTCCTCTCCATCCCTGATTCCTGTATGGGATACGGGGTCTCCATCTGCCTGGTGGTTTGTCTTGGTAGGTGACTCTGGGAAAACCCCTCCTTTGACCTTCACCTCTACCGTAACCTAAATTTGGTCTTATATAATCATCCCTCGGGGGTTGTCTTCTGTACTCTTCCCTCAGGGGGGAGTACCGATTTCTTACAGGTACGTTGTATCTATTAGATGGGGTTCTAGGATTGGGGGGACCTCTGTGATCGTCCCTTCTGTTGTCTCTTCTCTCCTGTGGGGTAATGGGGGTATTTTGCCCACCTGGGCTATATGGTGGATGATCCATTCTCCTAGGTGTACTTAAGGACGGAATGGGTATTGCTTCCTCAGACTCCTCTTCCATGGAGGGATCCTCTAGTAACTCTTCATCTACTTCCCCGTTTGCTTGCCATTTATAGACTTTAGAATTTTTGTAATCCATTACATCTCTTTTAAATTTTTTCTGTTTCTTTGCTTGTATGTTACCATCATACTTCTTTATGGACTCCTGTAGTTCTTTTTCCTTATCTTTATACTCCTTCAGATGACTGAAGGGTAAAAGTAGATTTTTTATTTCCATAATATTCGTCTCGATCATTCGCATCTTAAATTGTCTCCTTTTAATAATATTCTGGAGTAGCTCTCCTTCACATTTGTTGAAAAGTGAGTACCAGTCTCTCATCAAATCACTATTATCTAACCCATCATTAGGGTGCATATCCCACCTAAGCCTTCTAGGGGTGATTTTTTCTGTGACATACATTTCCAGTGTGGAAATATCCCACCACACCCTGAGCTGTTTTTCCAAGGTGTGTTTTAACTGTTTAAGCAAGCCATGCATGTCATTATTATTGGATATCTGCTCTTGGCTAAAAATCGCCTCTACATTTATATTCCTGGTATTAAAGTATCCAAAAATGTCCATAGCTGCAGACTAAATCCACCCTAAGGTGGTTGAAAGCAATGTAAATGTATAAAGATCCGCGCTTAGGACAAGTTGAGGGCTGCTGCCTATCTCAAATTAGTACCACTAGGGGTCTAATTGCAAGGATCAGTAGGTAATTAAAGAGATAAAAATGGCGCTGCCCTCTAATTTGATGAAATATTAGTCTTAGGCCTAGATATGCTGAAATATATAGGAATTTATGTCACTGACAGTGAAGTACAACATTAAAAAAACACTCTATATATGTAGACAGCTTTGGGTACCATAAATAGTACTATAATGCAAGTGTAGTGCTTAAACGTGTATTATAGTGACGGAGAAATGGAAATAGTGCTGTAAAAAAGTGTAAAAAAGAAGAAAAAAATATTTTTTAAAATACACCGATTGTGCAAAAGTACAGTCATACAGAAAGAGAAAACAGGCAAGAGGAAAGCGAGGAGGCAAGAAGAAGAAAGAGGCCCAGAAATTACTAGGACAAGGTATTTTTAATTTAAGTAGTGTACAGTTCACACGGGAAGAGTTGAAGGTGTTAGAACTGGGACTTAAGTATGCCCCTGACAAACCATTTGACCAATTTGAGGCATTTATTGATTTACAAAAATTTCTGAGAAAATTGAACATCAAAAAACATTTTGTGATGAACCCAGGCGAATCAAGTAGGGTAGATTCAGATTTTGAACAAACAAGACTTAAGAACAACTCTATTTTCAACCCAAAAACCCCAGGGAATCAATGTATTAACGCTTTTAAAAAAATGGTCGAAGAAGACATTAAACTAATGGGAAACACTAACAAGAAGAGGCCTAACAATATCTGGAAAACCATTAAAAACATAGGAAAAAAACATGAGGTTGTGATTAGGCCTGCTGATAAAGGGGGAGGACTGGTCATCTTGAACAAGAAGGATTATTTGGATGAGATGAATAATCTTTTGAGCATAGAAAATACCTACAAAACACTCAAAGCGAACCCAAAGAAAAAATATGAAAGGAAGCTTAAAACCTACGTGGAAAAAGGGAAAAATAAGGGCATCTTAAATAGCAAAGAAGCGGAATATCTAATATCCAACTCGACTAGAACACCAATAATATATCATACACCAAAAATCCATAAACGGCTAGAAAAACCACCAGGCAGACCCATAATCAGTGGGATTAATTCCATCTTTTCCAGATTGGGAGAATACCTGGACATATTTCTTAAACCTCTAGTCAAAGAAGGGAAATCATATCTGCGGGATAGCATGCGACTGATTCAAGAATTACAAGAGATCAAGGGAGCAGAACAGTGGCTGCTGGTGGCAGTAGATGTAAACTCTTTATATACGAGTATTGAACAGAAGGATGGCTTAAGGGGTGTGGAAAGAGCCCTACACAGAAACACAAGGATGAAGCAGGAACAGATTGGGTATATCCTGGAGGGCCTCAAAATGGCCATGGAATGCAACTATTTTTGGCATGATAGAAAATATTATGTACAAACAAAGGGAGTTGCAATGGGAGCACGCTATGCTCCCAGCGTAGCTAACTTATTCATGGACCTATGGGAGGAACAATATATTTATAGTAAAAACATACCCCAGATCAAAATGTATAAAAGGTACATAGATGACGTGATCATCTTATGGAATGGAACAATGGACAGTCTCACAAAATTTCTTGAGAATTTAAATAATAATAAATACGGCATTACGTTTACCGGGAAATGGAGCCTTGACAAAATTGATTATCTTGACCTGGAAATTTTCAAAACAGGAGATAAGTTAGCAACACGCACTTTTTTCAAACCCACTGACCGTAATGGGTATATTCCCACTGCTAGCTGTCACCACCCAAGATGGAAGACTAATGTCCCGAAAGGGCAGCTTTTACGCATACGACGTAATTGCGATATACCTGAGGATTTTAATACACAGGCTGACATCCTAATAAGAAAATTTCAAGAAAAAGGATATGATAAAGAAAAACTCCTGAAATTAAAAACAGATATTATGTCGGCAGATAGACCCCCCCTTCTCCGCAATAAGAACAAAACAGTCGATAAAAGGCCGGATATAGCATTTATCACAGGGTTCAACAGCCAGTTCAGACAATTTGAAAAAATAATAAAAAAATACTGGCCTATACTCAAGGAAGACCTCACCTTGTCAAAAATTCTGCCGTCCAAACCAAAATTTGTATACAGGAAGGCACCCAATCTAAGGGATCATCTAGTCAAAAATGTCATAGACCCCCCGAAACCCATTAAAATATGTCCGGAATTAAAAGGATTCTTTAGATGCCAGAGATGCCTACCCTGCAAAGTAGCTAAAAAACAACCGAGACGGAAGAATACATTCAAATCATGTAGTGATCACAAAGAATATCGAATTAATCAACTGATCACGTGCCGCAGCACACATGTCACATATATTGTGGAATGTCCATGCCTCCTACAATATGTGGGAAGAACCACACGTCAACTCTTTGTCAGGATTCGGGAACACATCAAGAATATTAGGAAAGGGTTCCCCAACCATAGTCTATCCAGACATTTTGATGAGGCCCACCATAGGGACCCAAGCGTGCTTACCTTTTATGGTATTGACTCGGTGCAGGAACATTGGCGTGGAGGCAACAGAGAAACCGCTATTTCCAGAAACGAAACTAGCTGGATATATCGTTTGGGGTCTCTCGCCCCAAAAGGGCTTAATCTGGACATAGACCTGAATTGTTTGATAGCTAATCCCTAAACAACTATTACGATAATGGAGGATTACAATCCATGCACACCCCCCTTATCTGTAACAAATCTGAAAAATTCTTTAGGAGAAGACCCTTAGATCATAGGACAGAAAGTCCCCCCTGCCCCCCTAGACTGTGTGCCCCCATAGATTCATAAGTTTATATGTTCATATGCCCTATTACTTCTCGCCTATAGGTCCAAACCTTTACCATCTCAGCAATTGAGGCGTATTTTAATGAGAGGTAGATCCAATCTTAGAGCTGTACATATAGACCTATACACGTAAAATTGAGCATAACCTAAATGTGCGAGACCTGTGTGATCTATAACACAAGTGAATAATCCCTTTCACCATATACATTGAATGGAGTCCGCTCCCTCTGTCTGCAAGTAACCTGTGGTATATGTAGACAGAGCATGCAACACTATATACAAAAAACCTGCAACTCCATATAGGTTATTTTACCTCCTATTATATTTGTCTTTTATGTTTTGGGTGGGTAATTTTTTATCTCTAGAACCAATATATATACTTTTAAAACAGCTTCCTTATAGTATTCTCTACAATAAGTTTTTTAAAATATTTTTTATACACATACATATTTATCTTATTATTTATACAATATCCTACTATTACATACCCATACTAAGAGATCTATTAAGGTTGAGATATATTTTGATATTAGCTTTATGGTTTACAAATAGTAGGGATTATGGTTAATTCTGAGTATCTCTGGAATTTTTTATATTTGTATTTTTTTATATTTGTATTTTTTATATTTGTATTTTTTCATATTTGTATTTTCTATATTTGTGTTTTTACACTTGTATTTTAATATGTATTAAGGTATATGTTTTTAATTTTTGTGTGTAACTGTATTATAACTGCATTCTCTAGTAACCAGCAGACAGTACCCAACATACGTATACGTGGCTCTTGCCATTGTTATGCACTGCGAGGTGCTTTCTCTCACTGTGGGATGTCCCATGTTTACATACACCATCCTATCCGGTAGGATTCATGTTGAATTGTCCCTTAAAATCCAGAAATTATTTTTTATGGGTTATCACTACTGTGCACATGGGACTATCATAGTAGAGAAGAGATCACAATGCCAGCAGGATATGTTATAATATATACGTATCGCATATGTAAGAATGAGGGTTGTCCACGGCTGCAACACATCCCCACCCCCCGAGCGATATTACCATAATTAGGGGAGGATTGGTGTGGGCCGTAGGACTACAAAAGAGTGTGAGGCGTGAGCGTCGACACCGCTTTTGAAAACGTCCGATGACGAAACGCGTAAGGCGGAGTCACGCTCACACGTCAGACCAGGAAGTGGATGCTGGAACGCAGGGTTGGAACGCACGCCCATAACTCGTGTCCCGTTCTAGTCCTGCATACAGGAGTTTCGATTTTACTCTTTGCTTAGAACTGTCACATTTTTACCATCACCTTTTATTGGACTGGATAAAGGTTGTTACAATAAAATTATTTTGACATACTTCACGAAGGAAGCCTTTTTGTCTTTTTCCTTTTGGCCCCGGTATCTTGGAGAGGCTAGCAGACAAGGAGGTATGAAGTGAGTCTGTCACGCTTAAACATACAGATGAACCAGGAATACTAAGAAAGGGCCGCATCGCATAAAACAACAGTAACGCAACAGGAGATACCACCAACCACCCCAAGGCACCCACTCTATCGCTCGGTACCCCTGCAGGGGTGACACATTTTGGTGAGTGGGGGAGCACTGGGGGGTGAGCACCTGAAGTCACTACTGTTGAACCACAAGCACAGAAGTCACGGATATAAAATTCCCAAGAAAAACTACTTAATACATATATATTGACTTATTCAGTTTAGTGTTTTTAAAAACTTTTCGTGGTGTCTACATGGAGTTATGCAATTAATTACTTCCTTGGTAGCAATTAATCATCACTAGTTATGATTTCTTAATTTTACATTTTTGTATGAGAAATCCGGGATTGCTGTATGTATGGCATACCTGGAGAGTATATAGCACAATTACACCACTAATATCTTTTGTTACACTGTATCCACTACAGGCGCTAAGTGTCACAATACTTTTGAATTTTGAGGATTTGTCACCAATTCACTTTTAATCCATGGTAGTATCATTAGAATTGCACTGATAATAATTTTTACTTATTGTTTTTGGTTTACTTTTAAAACAAAAAATTTTTTGAATCAGGCGCCATTTTGTCTCAATACTTTTGCACAATCGGTGTATTTTAAAAAATATTTATTTCTTCTTTTTTACACTTTTTTACAGCACTATTTCCATTTCTCCGGCACTATAATACATGTTTAAGCACTACACTTGCATTATAGTACTATTTATGGTACCCAAAGCTGTCTACATATATAGAGTGTTTTTTAATGTTGTACTTCACTGTCAGTGACATAAATTCCTATATATTTTAGCATATCTAGGCCTAAGACTAATATTTCATCAAATTAGAGGGCAGCGCCATTTTTATCTCTTTAATTACCTACTGAATATGTAGAGCTGTATTTCATAAGTATGGGTCACCACACAAATTGGGTTATAGCTCTGTTTTCACTGGGCCATTGGTTGACCTGTGACCTCCACATGACTGCAAATGGCTGGGAGGAGAAGACAGCATTGCAGCTCACCGCATTACACTGTATCTCCAGAGAGAGCAGATGCTGGTAGCAGTTTCCTCTAGTGAAGACATTCTGCAATAACCCTTCTTACTTATTCTATAATAAACAGACTTATGCCCCGTACACACGGTCAGATTTTCCGACGGAAAATGTGTGATAGGACCTTGTTGTCGGAAATTCCGACCGTGTGTAGGCTCCATCACACATTTTCCATCGGATTTTCCGACACACAAAGTTTGAGAGCAGGATATAAAATTTTCCGACAACAAAATCCGTTGTCGGAAATTCCGATCGTGTGTACACAAATCCGACGGACAAAGTGCCACGCATGCTCAGAATAAATAAAGAGATGAAAGCTATTGGCCACTGCCCCGTTTATAGTCCCGACGTACGTGTTTTACGTCACCGCGTTTAGAACGATCGGATTTTCCGACAACTTTGTGTGACCGTGTGTATGCAAGACAAGTTTGAGCCAACGTCCGTCGGAAAAAATCCTAGGATTTTGTTTTCGGAATGTCCGAACAAAGTCCGACCGTGTGTACGGGGCAATACACATTAGTGTAGCCAGGGCTGTCTTTAAGGCATGGCAAAAGGGGCAGCTGCCCTGGGCCCTGTCATTGTTTTGGGGTCCAAAGCAGCTGCCTCATACTTGCCAACTATCCCAGTTTAAATTTCCTTGCCCCTTGAAGTTTTAGTCCCGTGCTATGTCCCAATATCTCAGTGTGAAGTTCTGTTACTAATGCTGCCCAGCTCTGTCCTATTGTTGTGTACAGATGACTCACCTGCAGACCCGAGTTTACATGGAAATAATCGCATTGATATGTAAAAAGCGGCACCATTAATATGTTAATAGCGTTGGACCTTCTGCATTGATATGTAAATAGAGGTGGCATTCATATGTATATCATGCCTCCCTGAGTACAGTCTAGCAACCAATCAGTGAGCAGTACTAAAGAGCAGTAACCTCTAGCAATCAATCAGTTAGCAGTATTGATGTACAGTAATCACTAGCAACCAATTAACAAGCAGAAGTCACGTGCTGTGACCTCTAGCAGCCAATGAGTGGTAATGATATGCTGTAAACCTCTGGCAACCAATCGCATTCACTGCCTGATCTGATTTAGTAAACTGATTTTGAGTCTATAGCTGCTATTTATTGGATGTCTCAGAGCAGGTGGAATTGCATGGAGGGGGCCCAAGAAAATGTCTGCCCAGGGTCCAATCAATGGTAAAGATGGCCCTGAGTGTAGCAGATTGGGAACTAGCTGTGCATCTGGTAGTGCATTACTGCTTTACAAATGAGGAAAAAAAAATAGGAACTATACTTGGGTGGAAACATTATTCTGCAATTATTATTTCTCTTTATGTTATTGCTGACATTCTGGCAATAATTCTTGGGTCCCAGTAGTGCCGGGACAAGGTCATCCAGCACCCAGTACAAAGTTGCCAAACTGTGCCCCCTCCCCATTTATATAGTACAAGACTATATATATCCTACACCCAGCAGTCACTCGCTGCCGTCGTCACTACTCCCGTCAGCCTTGTAACAGAAGGAAGGTGTCCCCATCCCTACAAGAAACCATTGCTCCCAGGGCAGCCGCCCCTCTCGCCCCTCCCCTTGTCCCGGCTCTGGGTCCCAGTATGGTAACAATTTTCTAATTTGGGTCCTGGATTAAAAATAACCCCTAATATACAGGAATACCTTATTCTTCATTGCAACTGCAGTCAGTGCTCCGTACTACTTCGCTCTTGCCTCGGAAAATGACGTTGCCAAGTACAAGTGGTTGCTGTTGCTCCTTCATAGTACACGTCTTGGTCGTAGATCACTCATCTAAGTCCTAAATGACCTGTTAGAAACATTTATGCGCTGTAAATAAATTAATATATACACTCACCGGCCACTTTATTAAGTACACCTTGCTAGTAGCGGGTTGGACCCCCTTTTGCCTTCAGAACCACCTTCTTTCTTTGTGGCATAGATTCAACAAGGTGTTGGAAACGTTCCTCAGAGATTTTGGTCCATAGTGACATGATAACATCACTGCAGATTTGTCGGCTGCACATCCATGATGCCAATCTCTATTGGATTGAGATCTGGTGAGTGTGATCTGGTGAGTGTGGAGGCCATTGGAGTTCAGTGACCTCATTGTCCAGTGGTGAGATGATTGGAGCTTTGTGACATGGTGCATTATCCTGCTGGAAGGAGCCATCAGAAGATGGGGACACTGTAGTCATAAAGGGATGGACATGGTCAGCAACAATACTCAGGTTGGCCGTGGCATTTAAACGATGCTCAATCGGTACTAAGGGGCCCAAAGTGTGCCGAGAAAATATCTCCCACACCATTACACCACCACCACCAACCTGAACTGTTGATACAAGGCAGGATGGATCCATGCTTTCATGTTGTTTACACCAAATTCTGACCCTACCATCTGAATGTTGCAGCTGAAATCGAGAATCATCAGACCAGGCAACGTTTTTCCAATCTTCTATTGTCCAATTTTGGTGATCCTGTGCGAATTGTAGCCTCAGTTTCCTGTTTTTAGCTGACAGGAGTGGCACCCGGTGTGGTCTGCTGCTGCTGTAGCCCATCTGCTTTAAGGTTCGATGTGTTGTGCACTCAGAGCTGGTATTCTGCATAACTCAGATGTAATGAGGGGTTATTTCAGTTACTGTTGTCTTTCTATCTGGAACAAGTCTGCTCATTCTCCTCTGACCTCTGACAACAACAAGGCATTTTCCTCCACACAGCTGCTGGATATTTTCTCTTTTTCGGACCATTCTCTGTAAACCCCGAGAGATGTTTGTGTGTGAAAATCCCAGTAGATCAGCAGTTTTTGAAATACTCAGACCAGCCCGTCTGCCACCAACAACCATGCCACGCTCAAAGTCACTTAAATCCCCTTTCTTACCCATTCTGATGCTCGGTTTGAACTTCAGCAAGTCATCTTCACCACGTCTAGATGCCTAAATGCATTGAGTTGCTGCCATGTGATTGGCTGATTAGCAATTTATGTTATCAAGCAATTGAACAAGTGTGCCTAATAAAGTAGCCAGTGAGTGTATATGACTTCTTTCTTTTTTTTTACGGGAAAACATTCTTGTATATGAGAGAGGAGGTAGGAGCACGTGATATTTCTAAGCAACCCTTGTCACATCTGTGCAAATGACCTTTGAAGCACTTTCTGGTTTAGGGGCTCGTTTACACCAGATGCAGTCCGGTGCGTTTTTAAACGCAGTAAAAACGCACATGCATGAAAAGTTAATGTATTCCAATGAGCCTCGTTTACACCACTGCAGTGATCTCAAGTGGGTTTAAAAGAAGTACAGCATGCTGCATTTTTCCGCACCAGAACGCACCATAAACACACACACAAAAGCGAGCAAACACAAATTAGTAAACGAAATAAATGAAAAAAATGAATCCAAAAAAATGCGCTGACAATACAATGAAAACGCGAGCAAACAGTGACACAGAGGGAAAGCAGAAATTGTGGTATAAATGAGCCTTATTTGATTCAAGTGAACCTAATTATCTTTTGCAGAAGCAATGCTTTTATGAGTGTGCTTTCTTTTAGGCTGGGATTAAGGCCCACACTTCACACTAGGCGCAGTGGGAGCGTGCATTCCGATCCGATTTTCTTTGTGTTTTTGCGTGTTTTTCATGCAGTGTCCATAGGGCAGTGTCCATAGGGCAGTGTCCATAGGGCAGCCCTACATGTGACAAACGTGCCAAAGAAGCTCCCATATCTTTTTGTGCGTTCCTTTACCATCAGCTAGCCAAGGTTCATGGCACCACAAGCGCAGCGCACATTTGTAGGGCATTACGGGAACGTGTGCGCAGAAATGCTCATTACTCCCTTTTGAATTTGGCCTTAGGCTGTAGTAATTTACATACATTATATGCATATAAATGGTAGGTACATAATATAAGAAAATCGGGCGAACGATCGTTCGGTTTTCCACGATGATTTACAGCAAGTCGGAACTGAGGACAGAAAATTCTCGCACCACAAAAGGCTTTTTTTTGTTATTTATTGTTTCCGATCATGCGCAGTCTTTCGTATCTGATTTTTCTCATATGTAAACCGTACGAAAACAGTACACATTAAAACGAAAATCGTTTGTTCTTTTCACGTATGAGAAAAAATCTTGGCTTTTCAATCATTGTATACACACTGTACGAAGATCGAGCGGTCATGCCTCCTTTGGAATTTGTCTTCCGATTTTTCTCATAGTGTGTATCCCCCTAAAGAAGACAGCTTGGCATGCAGGTACAATCTTACCAGGAGGGGGACTGGGAATTTTTTTGGGGTGGAGGATGGTCTTTTAAAGATGGCACAAAGAAAGTTTGGCATGCAGGAATTTATATCAATGCAGGTGGCCAAGAGGCCTCTCAACATAAATGATGTTCAGGGGTTCAAGGGTAAGAGGTATGTTCCTCGGAGGTCAGGTCACAAGCAGTGCTGGGACAAGGTCATCCAGTGCCCAGGGCAAACATGCCAAACTGTCCCCCCCCCACCACCGTTTGTGATGTGCAAGCTTAGGGAATCCTACACCTAGCAGTCACTCACTTGTCAAAATCACTGCCGCTGTCACTACTCCTGTCAGCCTTATATGAGGAGGAAGGTGCACCCATCAATACAGTAAAACATTGTGCCCAGGGCAGCTTCCCCTCCTGCCCACCCCCTGTCCCAGCCCTGGTGACAGGTCACACCATACACAAGGCTCCCCTTTCAAGCCTGTGTCAGCTGGATCCTCGGATTTTCCTTTCTGGACTTCACAGCCAGCAATCCTGATAAGACCCCATGGAGGTTTCTCCTCTTCTGTCTGACAGCACAGTCTCTCCTCTGCTCTCAGCAGCTCAGTCCTCTGGGCTCTCTCTGCAGCAGGCTCCTCTACAGCTCGGCACACAGCTCACAGAAGCGCCACGCTGCCCAACAGCACAGTTCTGTCCTTTGCACAGCACACACCAGCAGTTCTCATGATATTCCTTGCTGGCAGGGCCGTCTTAATAGCATCATGGGCCACTGGGCAAAGTAATGCACTGGGGCCCCCTACCAGCCTGCCCCAATTTACGCACCTACTCTCAAGAATTAATGTATAAATACTTGTAGCGCTGGTAGATTTGCGATCTACCATCTGATAAATACCATCTGGTAAATTTAGTAAATTGCTCGTTAGGGGAAGTTAGATTTGCCTCTGTTCCAACTTGGCTGATGTTGCATGTGTTTCCATACTGGGCCGGTGGGTGTCGTTGTTACTATCAGCTAGTGTTGGAAAGGCAACGTGTCAAAGCGTATGGATGCTCTTCTGTCCCGCAGACAACTCGGTGGAGGTGGTCCTCCGAGTGGGATTCTGGGAGAGGGTATTTATGGGACAGACGCCATGTTTTAGGGTCGTACTACAGCCACCTGCTGGCCCTTCTGGCTGACAGGTATGCGTTAGAGTGCTACCTCGTGGTCCTCCGTTCCGGAGGCCCGCGTCGCTGCGGCGCATGGGTGGGCCCAGAAGCTTGTCTGGGGCCTACCACAGCAGCCGAGGAATGTTCCTGAGCTTTCTATCCAGAGTGAAGAAGCTGGACAACCGAGGAGATCCCAGGGGAGGACCCGTCATGGAAGGATCATGTCAGGAACGGGTAAGCCACTGATGGGGAATGTATCTGGGACTGTAAATAAGTATCTGCAAGCGGAAGAGTTGGGAGATTCGGAAATAGAATCCATGTCGGATCTTTCCGGTGATGATGACTTATTTGAGACTATGTCACAAGAGCTGTTGTGGTCACAAGGCGAAGACGTCGCCTCTGCTATGACTTTCCCTGAATGCACAGCCCTGAGTTCTGGGAAGACATCACCCTGTGTGGAGCCGCACAGTACTATTACTGAGACTTTATCAAAAGTTGCTAGTTCACTACAGACAGTGCAGCGCTAAATAAATGGAGAAAATAGAATAAAATTGAGATAGAACACAATACAATCCACCACAGTGTAAAGATAAAAAAAGTCCATATAATCAGGTCCAAACAGATCTTCAAGGTAGAGAGGACTGTGTGTTTGCAATTGGTGTTTCCAGGAGCCCACCACCACAGAAACAAATGGCCTCTCACCTGGTGTTGTGGACCCTTTAGTTATAGAGGGTCATAAGCGCTCTTGGCATATAATATGCAAATAATATGCGGCTACACAAATCTTCATCAATGACCATCAAGGACCCAATATAGGACACTCCAATAGGGACATGTAGGAAATAAAAGTGGCGAAAATAGTGCTCTCCGTATAAAATGATCTTTATTACTATATAAGAAATGATAAAACACTCACAAGCGAAGTACTTGGTAATAGCAGACAAGCAGTAATGGCGATCTCCTGTTCCTCCGAACAGCAGAGCAGATGCGCAGTGGCCGCGGGTGACGTCACGACGCTACCTCGTTCTGGACGCGTTGCGTCCCAGTGGGCGGGGACTTCATCAGCAGATGAGGAACGTCGTGGGCACCCGCGCTAAATACCACGTAAGTAACCATGGCTACAGTACAACAAACGGAATTGACCTAAGGATCACCCGGAACTCAATCCGGACGTAACCCCTTATACAGAAATACAAAACAAACGGAAATGGCTCTCCCAAAAGCAATAGGAAAAGACATAGCTATGACAATAAAACACATCAATCCTGGAGGGACAAGTGCATAATTCCTGAAATGGAATATTACCATACCAAGGGGAAAATCAGATATTAAAAATATATATATATAAAAACATATATATATAAAATATTATCATTGTAAAATAAATATTCATAAATTTTCAAAACACTATAAAAATATTATAAAAATAAGAATAAGAAGTGAGTCATCCGCGGCCACTGTCATCAAATAGAAATAAAAATAAAAATAAAATTCAGCGATCTGATATAAAGCAATTTGTATCAAAATCAACGTTTAACCCCTCAGGGCAAAGAACCCTGGTTTCGAAGATCCAGTAAGATTCTCTCTTACTCAGTTGCCTTATGAAATTGCCCCCCTCCAGTGTCTCGTGACCCTCTCTATACCCCAAAACCTCAAACTTTTGGGGTTCTGATGATGATGGAGTTTGAAGTGTCTAGAGACATTGTGGGTTTTCAGGCCTTTCTTAATGTTGTTAACGTGCTCAGCAAGTCTCACATGTAGGGGTCGGGATGTTCTCCCTATATACTGGAGCCCGCATCCACACTCCAGCATATACACGACCCCTACCGTGTCACAGGTAATTAGCTGTTTGATATCATACTCCTTACCAGTAGCTGAGGCTAGGAATTTTTTCCTTTTCTTTATGTTCCCCTTTGCATGCTTGCATGGGATGCATTTGCCGCATGCATAGAAACCACTCAGAAAAGAAAATAACCTATCGGAAGAGGGAACAGGAGGGTTCAGAACGCTAGGGGCCAGACGGTCCCTTAATGATGGAGCCTTCCTATAAATAAACTGAGGGCGGTCAGGGAGCACAGGGCCTAGGACTTTATCTTGTTTCAAGATGGGCCAATTCTTCTGAACTATTTTCTCAAATGTGCGGTATTGCACATTATAGTCAAGCACCATCTTGAAATTATAATCGTCTCCACCTTTTACCATGACCGTATCAGAGACCAAAATACCTCTATCAAGACTTTTGACTTTAGTGATCTCTTCCTCAAGCTTGGAACGATCGTATCCTTTTTGTTCAAACCTGGATGTCAGAATGTTTGATTGCACCAAGAAATCCTCCTCCGTGGTGCAATTCCTACGCAGCCTGATGTACTGACCCCTGGGGATGTTGCACAACCAAGAATGGTGGTGACAAATCCCCAGGGGGATGTACGAGTTGCGGTCCATTGGTTTGAAAAAATTGGTCATAATAAAACGGTTGTGTATAATACTGATAGTCAGATCCAGAAAAACAACATTTTCCTGGTCAACCGTCCAAGTCAAGACAATGTTTTTGTGGTTACTGTTAAGAGCATCAATAAACAAGTCAAGTTTGTCCCTATCTCCTCTCCAAATCAGAATAAGGTCGTCAATATAACGACGGTAACAAATGAGTTCTGGGGGCTTATTAGAAAAAACTGCCTCTTCCTCCCAGTGGGCCATAAATAAATTGACCACACTGGGAGCAAAACGGGCCCCCATAGCAACTCCCCTCGTCTGCAAATAAAAATCCCTATTATACCAAAAATAATTTTTGGTTAAACAAAAGTTTAAACAACTCAACAGGAATTCTTGATGCCTCCCAGACAATGAGGAGGAGGATAGAGCCCATTCGACAGACGTCATAGCATCTCTGTGACCAATAATGGTATACAGAGAGCTGACGTCTGCTGTAACCAAAAAGGTGGGTGAAGAACAATCTAAACTTTCCAAAATCTGAATCACATGTTTAGTGTCTCTGAGGTATGCAGGGGTTTTAGTAACGAGTGGTTGCAAAAAGACGTCAATGTATTGCCCAAGACGAGCTGACACTGAGTCGATCCCATTAACAATGGGTCGACCAGGGGGGTGAATGATGTCTTTATGTATCTTGGGCAGAGAGTAAATCACAGGGGTTCTGCAAAATAAAGGATCCAAATACATTGCTTCTTTCCTGGTGAGGATTTTTTGATCCCTGCCATCCTCAATAATAGCATGCAATTCATCCTTATATGTTAACATGGGGTCTTTACTAAGGATCCTGTAGGTGTCTTGGTCGGAAAGCAGACGACTCATTTCTGACTGATAATATTCTCTGCTCAAAATGACCAGACCCCCCCCTTTGTCGGCGGGACGGATGACTATATCCTTCCGCTCGGAGAGCGATTTGATCCCGCGCTTAATAAACAAAGGATCAACAATTTTCTTAACCTTTAACTGATTTAAATCATGCGAAACCATATTTTTGAACACTTCTAAATGTTTATTATCGGTGTTCTGTGGGTTAAACGTGGATTTGTTGCGTAAAGATGAGTGTTGAGAGATGGACGGTTTAGTCCCTTGTTGAGGTTGGGCCAAAAAATATTTTTTCATATTAAGGGACCTAACAAATTTCTGGATATTAACATAAGTATCAAATTTATTAAGGTTTTTTATAGGGGCAAATTTTAAGCCTCGATCCAAGACCTTAATCTCATCGTCACTAAGAGTGATTTGGCTAAGATTGTAGATACCCTTCCCTACCGTGGTTTGGGCCTTTTGTACCCTCCTGCCCCCTCTCCTTCCTCTCTTTCTTTTCGCTTGCGAGGGCCGGCGTTTGGTGGAGTGTAGGGTATCGGCTGCCTCCACATCTCTCCTTGTGGGGGTTGAAAAGGCTGAGGGGGGTATCTCTGTTCCCCCCGTTGGCCTAAAAAACCATTTTCCTTATAAGGGGTGTGGTCAGCTAGTGGGGCAAAGTGGTTGGACGTGGGAATGGGTTTGTTGTAAGGGGGGTCGCGGCCTCCTCTCTCAAAGTATTCTCTACTTTCTTCATATGCTGGATAACCATTTTGATGGTAAGGAGTCACATGATGGTTATAGGGCCTATTATTACCCCTGCCCCTTCCTTTCGTGTTTCCTCTTTTGTTTTTCTTTTGGCCGTGAGTACCAGAGGGACTGTCAAGGACCCAATATAGGACACTCCAATAGGGACATGTAGGAAATAAAAGTGGCGAAAATAGTGCTCTCCGTATAAAATGATCTTTATTACTATATAAGAAATGATAAAACACTCACAAGCGAAGTACTTGGTAATAGCAGACAAGCAGTAATGGCGATCTGGTATTTAGCGCGGGTGCCCACGACGTTCCTCATCTGCTGATGAAGTCCCCGCCCACTGGGACGCAACGTGTCCAGAACGAGGTAGCGTCGTGACGTCACCCGCGGCCACTGCGCATCTGCTCTGCTGTTCGGAGGAACAGGAGATCGCCATTACTGCTTGTCTGCTATTACCAAGTACTTCGCTTGTGAGTGTTTTATCATTTCTTATATAGTAATAAAGATCATTTTATACGGAGAGCACTATTTTCGCCACTTTTATTTCCTACATGTCCCTATTGGAGTGTCCTATATTGGGTCCTTGATGGTCATTGATGAAGATTTGTGTAGCCGCATATTATTTGCATATTATATGCCAAGAGCGCTTATGACCCTCTATAATTAAAGGGTCCACAACACCAGGTGAGAGGCCATTTGTTTCTGTGGTGGTGGGCTCCTGGAAACACCAATTGCAAACACACAGTCCTCTCTACCTTGAAGATCTGTTTGGACCTGATTATATGGACTTTTTTTATCTTTACACTGTGGTGGATTGTATTGTGTTCTATCTCAATTTTATTCTATTTTCTCCATTTATTTAGCACTGCACTGTCTGTTTGTTGATGTTTATTGAGGGATTTGATTATTGGCCCTAGTGTTCAGCTGCTGTTCTAGTCCATACCATTTCGCGCTGATTCATTTTGTTTATCTGAGTTCACTACAGACACCGGCTGGGTCTATGGTGAGCAAATCATTGGATTCCCGTGTGCCTCCTGGTATAGGGAAAGACAGATCTTTGCCCAAACTTGCACGTTTGCAGAGAATGTTAAACAAGCGTGTGGCTGCAGAGTATGGTTTGGAATTCCCCTATGTTCCCCAGGACATAATGCAAGTGATTGAACTTACCCGGGAACTTTGGTACAGTGAAGCTGTTTGGGACTATTTGTCTGTGCCTAAACCTTTCCGAAAGACTGGATGTTCTGTTAAAATGGATGAACGTTTTAGTGGATGTTTTATGCACTGGAACTTCAGTCGGCACATCTACGCTGACAAAGTGGTCATCTGCAGGCCCGGAAAAGATGACGTTGTCTATTTCATTACCACAGTGGATAAAATGGGAAAGACACTGACCTTGCCAGATCCCTGGTTTTATTGGTGATTATGGACAAAAGAACTTTGAAGTTAGATAGTTAGTTAGCGTCAGTATAAAGAGATCTTTGTGGTCAAGATCTGCATATTCTGTTCAGTGTTTCAAATCCAAGGACTTCTTCTTGCTAGCCGGATTTCCTTCATTTAAAGAAATTATTATACAGGGATGGACTCCTTAAGATTATTTTGATATAGGTAAAAAGGAAGAGAGGCTAATTTAAAAAAAAAAAAAGATGAGGCTTTGCTCCTGATATTGTACAGTATATGTGTGTGTTTAATATGTTTTCCTTTTCAGGAACTATTGGATCTCCTATCAAGCTGGGAGGCTTTTCAGCTAGATAGATAGTGAGGTTATGTACAGTCATAGGATGGTTTTGTTTACGGACGTGAACATAATGTTTTGTAGATGTAAGTCTTATAATGTCTTTCCACTGTCTTTCTTTCTTCTTTGACTATCCAAGTTATTTAAAAGCTCAAATACCTACTTGGGAGTTACTGTAATTGTTTTTGGACAGACGTTGGGGACAACGTCTACTGTGGTGGGGGGAGTATGTAGCGCTGCTAGATTTGCGATCTACCATCTGATAGGTAAATTTAGTAAATTGCTTGTTAGGGGAAGTTAGATTGGCCTCTGTTCCAGCTTGGCTGACGTTGCATGTGTTTCCATACTGGGCCGGTGGGTGTCGTTGTTACTATCGGCTAGTGTTGAAAAGGCAACGTGTCAAAGCGTATGGATGCTCTTCTGTCCCGGAGACAACTCGGTGGAGGTGGTCCTCCAAGTGGGATTCTGGGAGAGGGTATTTATGGGACAGACACCATGTTTTAGGGTCGTTTTACAGCCACCTGCTGGCCCTCCTGGCCGACAGGTATGCGTTAGAGTGCTACCTCGTCTTCCTCCGTTCTGGAGGCCCACGTCGCATGGGTGGGCCCAGAAGCTTGTCTGGGGCCTACCACAGCAGCCGAGGAATGGTCCTGAGCTGTCTATCCAGAGTGAAGAAGCTGGACAACCGAGGAGATCCCAGGGGAGGACCCGTCATGGAAGGATCATGCAGAGTGCTGGTCTGGAGTGGGGCCTGGTGACTCGGTTGGAGGACGTATCCTAAAGTAACTTTACAGCATAGTGTTGCCGGGTTTGGCTTAAAGGTTCAAGCACTGTGACTAACATTCACTGCAAAACCAATACATCTTGTGGCAGAGGATCGTACAGGTTCATCCCAAGCAAGTCTGTGGCAGAGACTTTTGTTCGTGCTACGTACTGGCTGCTAGGCAAGTGAGAGAGGCCTATCCAGGCGAGCAAAGAGTGTGTCCCACAAGGGGAGGGCATTCTACTGTAATATTCAACTCTAAAGGACATTTGTCAAGAATCCTACAGAAAGGGATTTGAGCTTCCCTGCAGTTCCCCTTCTGCCTCTTTCCTGCTACTTCCTTCGTTAATTGTTCAATAAAGCATTGAAAACGTACTCAAATGTTGGTGCGTGTATAGTCCGGAGGTAAATTCAACGGAACCCTAGACCTGGTGCTGGTGAAACAGAGGGAAGGAGAGTGAAGGTAACAAGCCTGCTTAAACCAGCAGCTCCGCCGAGAGTTATTGCTACATACTAAATAGTTGATAGAATTAAACATAATAAAATTGATTTTAAACAATAAGAAAACATGCCATAAATCGAAGACTAATCAACACAAAGGGCACAGTATAGGGGGAGTCAGGAGGGCACAATACTGGGATCAGGAGGGCACAGTACAGTTTAGGGGACGCTGGCCAGGACACAGCCAATCCCGGAACAGCTTGGTAGAAAGCGTAACTGTACCGGCAAATACAGGACAGTTGGCAAGTATGATGTAATGCAAGATTATCATGGGGCTCTCATGCACCTGGGGCCCCTGGGCAGTACCCATGTATTAAGACAGCCCTGCTTACTGGCCTCAAGTGCGAACCCAAAATTTGGACAGGGAGACACGAGTCTAATGCAGGCCATACACCAGCGGTGTCAAACTCAATTTCTTTGCAGGCCGCATCAGCAGTATGGTTGACCTCAAAGTGACGGGTGTATCTGGGGTGCGCTATGTACAGAGTGCAGGGTTCAGGGGTGTGCTGTGTACATAGTGCAGGGTTCAGGGGAACATTATGTACAGAGTGCAAAGTTCAGAAGTGTGCTATGCACAGAGTTCAGTTGAGGAGTGTGCTATGTACAGAGGGCAGGGTTCAGGAGAGCATTACATACAGAGTTCAGGGGTGCGCTATGTACAGAGTGCAGGGTTCAGGAGAGCATTCCATACAGAGTTCAGGGGTGCGCTATATACAGAGTGCAGGGTTCAGGAGTGTATTATATACAGAGTTCAGGGGTGCACTATGTACAGAGTGCAGGGTTCAGGAGTGCTTAACCTACAGAGTTCATGGGTGCGCTATATACAGAGTGCAGGGTTCAGGAGTGCATTACATACAGAATTCAGGGGTGCGCTATATACAGAGTACAGGGTTCAGGAGTGCATTAAATACAGAGTTCAGGGGTGCGCTATGTACAGAATGCAGGGTTCAGGAGTGCTTAACATACAGAGTTTAGGGGTGCGCTGTTTACAAAGTGCAGGGTTCAGGAGTGCATTACATACAGAGTTCAGGGGTGCGCTGTTTACAGGGTGCAGGGTTCAGGAGTGCTCTTTGCAC
The DNA here is from genome assembly GCA_037952835.1 of Lithobates septentrionalis. NCBI lineage: Eukaryota > Metazoa > Chordata > Amphibia > Anura > Ranidae > Lithobates > Lithobates septentrionalis. The sequence goes on from JBBDGP010000164.1 coordinate 2,680,905, forward strand.
AGTGTGCAACCCCCCCCCCCCCCAAAGCTTCCTTGCATCTCTCTCTCCTACCTTGCCTGGCTCTAGCCATCCCCGCAGGGATAAGACAGTGATTGTTGCTAGTGGCTATACCAGCTGCTAGCAAAAATCACATGTAAAATCGAGCAGGCTGGTTGTACCCATACTGATTGATCGATCAACTTGGTACATTCAGCCTGGTCTTACATGGTTCAAATCTCGACCAGGTCCTGCTGACACTATGGCCGGCCTTAGGCAAATACAAATGCCTACAAATACCTGAATAACTATATTTTACTGAAATATTGCTGATGGCTGTGGCTTTTTCTTACTAGAAGGTCACTTGGGGACATCTCACGTTGTATGACAATACTCATCAAGATGCATAAGAATGTCATTTTGTCATTCAATAGCTGGAAAGTCCAGTTCTTCTTCATATTTCCTCCTTTCAAATATATTAGAAATATCCTAAACAAAAGTTAGGTTTACACCTTCGCTCTTCTGTGTGGCTGTTTTTACTCAGTTGCAGTGGAGTGTTGCAGAGAGTAGAAGGTAAGTCACTGTTTTTCAGGGACATTTGTGGTTTTGGTGTTTCTTTAGAACTTGCTCATCAAGGCTACAGTCACACATGGGCGTTTTGTATCGCAGGTAGAATAGTCGTGATCCTGCCCGCAATTTCAAAATGCCCGGGTGTGAATGACAAATCGTACAACGCACATTTCAGATGCCATTCATTTGAATGGCACCTTAAAACGCTGTGCGGTTCTGCCACGATTGACATGCGATAAATTGCAGCAAACCGCATCACATGAAGCTTTTCACCCAAAAAAGTGCAGGAGCTTCTTTTTGGCGACATGCTTCACGCGATGCAGTTATCCATTTATATCGCGTCAATTGCGGCAGAACGGCACCGCGTTTTTAGATGCTGTTAAAATAAATGGCATCTACAATGTGCGTTGTGCAATTTGTCATTCACAATTGGGCGTTTTGAAATTGCGGGCAGAATCACGGCTGTTCCATCTACGATTCAAAATGCCCATGTGTGAATGCAGCCTTAAAGCTACAGGCAAGCAGTTGCATGCGCATCTGGAATACAGATAATGAGATTTTATGTTTTGCTGTCTCTCTTCCATTGGTCCAGCTTGGATCGATGTATTTATTTGCAGTGTGTACCATACATGGCTGATGCCCCCGGTAGCTGGAAATCACTAAAGCAGACACCACTACTCCAGCGTTCTCTACTTCTGGGTCCCATGCCGATTAGTTGCCCTGCTGCATTGTGAACACAGGAGGGGGATCTTATAAGAGAATTCTTGCCCTAACATGACAGCAATATTAAACTTAGAAATCACTACAAGTAATACACATAAAACATGCCCTTGGGACTGCAAGAATGCATTCATCAGCAATAGAAATATAGAAAACTGGCTGGGGCAGCGCCATAGCTTTCTAGACGCGTTTACTAAATCTAGGCTCACTTCATCAGGAGATAGTTTTGCTCAACGAATGTATACTGTCTCGTGTCATCGAAGTTATGTGTGTATATATATATATATATATATATATATATATATATATATATATATATATATATATATATATATATACACACACACACCTTTATGGACCTTGCTTTGTGCACTGGTCCAAATCATTTGGTGGAGGGGGGATTATGGTGTGGGGTTGTTTTTCAGGGGTTGGTCTTGGTCCCTTAGTTCCAGTGAAGGGAACTCGTAAGGTGTCAGCATACCAAGACATTTTGGACAATTTCATGCTCCCAACTTTATGGGAACAGTTTGGAGATGGCCCCTTCCTGTTCCAACATGACTGCCCACCAGTGCATAAGCCATAAAAGGAAGGGATGAGCAAGTTTGGGGTGGAGGAACTTGACTGGCCTGCACCAACACCCAACAGAACACCTTTGCCCGGATTGCTTCAAGGCAGCAGGATTCTGGATTTCTGCCTCAGAAAAAGTAGCTTGTGGACTTCAACCTATTTACAGTAAATATGTCCTGCTCTTGGGGCTGAACCAAGCACTCGCATGACTTTATCTCTGATCTCTTTTTTTTTCTTTTTTTTTAGCTCATTACCTAATTTAATTAACACTATATTCAGTTATTGCCATGTTGGATGCAATCCTATTATACCGTGATAATTTAATATACCATATGTTATTGAAAAGGTGTCAATTTGTGAATTTAAATAAATAAATATAATCCTGTAACTAATAAAATAATACAACAAGAAGTGTTCTAGTCCATGTATCAAACAAACTCTGTGTAGGGATATTGTAACCAACATTGATGAGATCTAATATGATAAGGTAACAATGAAAAACAATGTAGGATGGGCGTTGGTTGATCAAGCTGTCTTTGTTCCCGTGTAGACCCCATTAGATCCCATCAGTGTTGGTTACAATATCCCTACACAGAGTTTGTTTGATACATGGACTAGAACACTTCTTGTTGTATTATTTTATTAGTCACAGGATTATATTTATTCAGTTATAACAGCAGCTGCCTTAATATATAATCACATAGATGTGGCACGGGGATATATGCTCAACAGCATATATATTTAACACTGCTTTATATTCAGTTCTACAGTGGAACCTTGGATTACGAGCATAATCCATTCCAGGAGAATGCTTGTAATCCAAAGCACTCGCATATCAAAGTGAGTTTCCCCATAGAAGTCAATGGAAACTAAGATAATTTGTTCCGCATTGACTTCTATTGCATGCAATACCGCATGTGGCCAGGGGGGGGGGGGGCGCTGGAGAGCCTCGGAAATACTCGGGGACAGCTCGGCTGAACTCGGAAACCCTTGGAAAGCTGCAAACCCAAAATATGGACAGGGAGACTCGAGTCTAATGCAGGCCATACACCAGGGGTGTCAAACTCAATTTCTCTGCAGGTCGCATCAGCAGTATGGTTGTCCTCAAAGTGACGGTTGTATCTGGGGTGCGCTACGTACAGAGTGCAGGGTTCAGGGGTGTGCTGTGTACAGCCTGCAGAGTTCAGGGTTGCATTATGTACAGAGTGCAAAGTTCATGGGGTGCGCTATGCACAGAGTTCAGTTGAGGAGTGTGCTATGTACAGAGTGCAGGGTTCAGGGGTGCCTTATGTACAGAGTGCAAGGTTCAGGAGTGCATTACATACAGAGTTCAGGGGTGCTCTATGTACAGAGTGCAGGTTTCAGGAGTGCATTACTTACAGAGTTCAGGGGTGCACTATGTACAGAGCGCAGGGTTAAGGAGAGCATTACATACAGAGTTCAGGGGTGCGCTATATACAGAGTGCAGGGTTCAGGAGTGCATTACATACAGAGTTCAGGGGTGCACTATGTACAGAGTGCAGGGTTCAGGAGAGCATTCCATACAGAGTTCAGGGGTGCACTATATACAGAGTGCAGGGTTCAGGAGTGCATTACACACAGAGTTCAGGGGTGCACTATGTACAGAGTGCAGGATTCAGGAGTGCTTAACATACAGAGTTCAGGGGTGCGCTATATACAGAGTGCAGGGTTCAGGAGTGCTTAACATACAGAGCTCAGGGGTTCGCTATATACAGAGTGCAGGGTTCAAGAGTGCACTGCATACAGAGTTCAGGTGTGCGCTATGTATAGAGTGCAGGGTTCAGGAGTGCATTAAATACAGAGTTCAGGGGTGTGCTACCTACAGAGTGCAGGGTTCAGGAGCTCATTACATACTGAGTTTAGGGGTGCGCTGTTTACAGAGTGCAGGGTTCAGGAGTGCTCTTTGTACAGTGTGCAACCGCACCCCCCCCTCCAAAGCTTCCTCGCATCTCTTTCTCCCACCTTGCCTGGCTCTAGCCATCCCTGCAGGGAGAAGAAAGTGATTGTTGCTAGTGGCTATACCAGCCGCTAGCAAAAATTGCATGTAAAATCGAGCAGGCTGGTTGTACGCATATTGATCGATCGATTAACTTGGTACATTCAGCCTGGTCTTACATGGTTCAAATCTCGACCAGGTCCTGCTGAGACTATGGCCAGCCTTAGGCAAATACAAATGCCTACAAATACCTAAATAACTATATTTTACTGAAATATTGCTGAAGGCTGTGGCTTTTTCTTACTGGAAGGTCACTTGGGGACATCTCACGTTGTATGACAATACTCATCAAGATGCATAAGAATGTCAGTTTGTCATTCAATAGCTGGAAAGTCCAGTTCTTCTTCATATTTCCTCCTTTCAAATACATTAGAAATATCCTAAACAAAAGTTAGGTTTACACCTTCGCTCTTCTATGTGGCTGTTTTTACTCAGTTGCAGTGGAGTGTTGGAGAGAGCAGAAGGTAAGTCACTGTTTTTCAGGGACATTTGTGGTTTTGGTGTTTTAGAACTTGCTCATCAAGGCTACATTCACACATGGGCGTTTTGAATCGCAGGTAGAATAGTCGTGATCCTGCCCGCAATTTCAAAATGCCCGGGTGTGAATGACAAATCGCACAACGCACATTTTAGATGCCATTCATTTGAAAGGCACCTTAAAACGCTGTGCGATTCTGCCGCGATTGACGTGCGATAAATTGCAGCAAACCGCATCACGTGAAGCTTTTCACCCAAAAAAGTGCAGGAGCTTCTTTTGGGCGATGCAGTTTGCCATTTATATCGTGACAATTGCGGCAGAATCGCGTTTTTAGATGCCGTTAAAATAAATGGCATCTAAGATGTGCGTTGTGCAATTTGTCATTCACAATTGGGCGTTTTGAAATTGCGGGCAGAATCACGGCTGTTCCGTCTACGATTCAAAACGCCCATGTGTGAATGCAGCCTTAAAGCTACAGGCAAGCAGTTGCATGCGCATCTGGAATACAGATAATGAGATTGTTTTATGTTTTGCTGTCTCTCTTCCATTGGTCCAGCTTGGATTGATGTATTTATTTGCAGTGTGTACCATACATGGCTGATCCCCCCGGTAGCTGGAAATCACTAAAGCAGACACCACTACTCCAGCGTTCTCTACTTCTGGGTCCCATGCCGATTAGTTGCCCTGCTGCATTGTGAACACAGGAGGGGGATCTTATAAGAGAATTCCTGCCCTAACAAGACAGCAATATTAAACTTAGAAATCACTACAAGTAATACACATAAAACATGCCCTTGGGACTGCAAGAATGCATTCATCAGCAATAGAAATATAGAAAACTGGCTGGGGCAGCGCCATAGCTTTCTAGACGCGTTTACTAAATCTAGGCTCACTTCATCAGGAGATAGTTTTGCTCAACGAATGTATACTGTCTGGTGTCATCCAAGATTATATATATATACATATATACACACACACACACACAATATATTACCCAAAGTATTGGGACGTCTGCCTTTACACGCACATGAACTCTAATGGCATCCCAGTCTTATGCCGCGTACCCACGATCGGACATTCCGACACCAAATGTTCGATAGGAGCCTGTTGTCGGAAATTCCGACCGTGTGTAGGCTCCACCGGACATTTTTTGTCGGAATTTCTAATAACAAAAATTTGAGAGCTGGTTCTCACATTTTCCGACAACAAAATCCATTGTCGGAAATTTTGATCGCGTGTACACAATTCTGACGCACAAAGTTCCGCGCATGCTCGGAATCAAGCAGAAGAGCCGCACTGGCTATTGAACTTCATTTTTCTCGGCTCGTCATACGTGGTGTACGTCACCGCGTTCTTGACGTTCGGAATTTCCGACAACATTTGTGTGACCGTGTGTATGCAAGACAAGTTTGAGCCAACATCTGTCGGGAAAAAAATTCAGGATTTTGTTGTTGGAATGTCCGATCAATGTCCGGCCGTGTGTACGGGGCATTAGTCTGTAGGGTTCAATATTGAGTTGGCCCACCCTTTGGAGCTATAACAGCTTCAACTCTTCTGGGAAGGCTGTCCACAAGCTTTAGGAGTGTGTCTATGGGAATGTTTGACTATTCTTCCACAACCACATTTGTGGGGTCAGGCACTGATGTTGGAAGGTATTCTATCGGAAATACTCGGGGACAGGTCGGCTGAACTCGGAAACCCTTGGAAAGGCTCGGAAACACTCTGGAACTGAGTATTTCCGAATGTTTCCGAGTATTTCGGAGTGATTCCGAGTATTTCCGAACAGGCGCCCCTACACCTCTGGCCTAATGCAGTACTGCACACCCCATTAGCTTGAATTCTGCTCGTTTTGCAAGACAACATTCGCAAACCGAGTCAGGATTTAAAAAAAGAAGTTGCTCGTCTTTCAAAACGCTCGTTACCTACATTACTCGCTATTTAAGGTTCCACTGTATGTGAAAAATGTACAATTTCCTTTCTTTTTTTTTTTTTTCTATGAATCAGCAGTGACAATTCCAAAAGCCATGCCCCCCTTCAACATTTCATCCCACAGTAGAGCAAACAGGCACATCCTACATGAGAGTGGCAATTCAGGAGCAGTGCAGCATTGTTGCCACACCACCACAGGAAGCTACATTAGGTGGCTTCAGTGGCAGGATCGACAGGTATTTGAGGGACTTTCAAGAACATTGTAAATGCAGATGCATTTACAATCATGTACTCCTGCACATATTTTTGCTTAAAGCAGAACTCCGGTCAAATATTTTTTTTCCCCCAGGCAGTCGAGCTGTGCCCACACTGCACGCGTTAACTGCTTGTTTTGTTCTAGGGGAGAGGACAGCGGAGACATACTTACCTGACCCACCGATCCTCCCTGCACAAGACCGGTTCCTTTTGCCCCCCCCCCCCCCCAAGGTCAATCAGTCTTGAAAATTGACTTTTCCTGACATTAACATGCAGAGTGCATGCTCCATAGACGGGAACAGTCCATGCCTGGACCGTGGGGGAGCACAGTAAACCAGGTGAGCATGAGCTTTCTCCTCACCCCTAGAAAAAACGAGCAGTTGAACCACGCAGTGCAATTATAGCCCCACTGCACGGTGAAAAAAAAAAAATTGCCCGGGGATGGCCTTTAATGGGAGGCACAATTCTACTTTTAATTCCTGGCCAAACTCTGGCCAAAACTTTTTTCTAATTCTTGATAAGATAAGAAAAAAAGTCTTTTCGTACCCACTGGGGAGATTTCCCACTACATCCTGTCCCAGTGACACCCTGTCACACTCTGACACTGGGACTGGAAGTGGGGTAAAATTTACCCTGGTAAAATTTTGCTATTTGCCTAGTTTTTTTTTTATCATATAACAAAAGACAAAGGTATATTTCTATTTTTCATTTTAGGAGCACCCAGCGGTTTAAGCCCAGGCATCCTTTCTTTGACCCGGAGTCCAAACAGCCATGTCTTTTGGTAAGTGCAAAGCAACAGTGTATTTGAATGGTGTGCTTTAGGCCTCTTTCACATGGGGCGGATTCCATTCTGATCAGCAGAAGATCTGTGAGCTAATCCTGCTGATCGGGAGCAGAGCGGGGCAGATGTCACATCTGTGCCCACTCAGTTTATGCCGAGTAGACACGGACAGACCCCGCTTTGCTCTATATACAGTGGTGTAGTTGGTAGCACTCTCACCTAGCAGTAAGAAGGGTCACTGGTTCGAATCCCAACCATGACACTACCTGCCTGGAGTTTGCATGTTCTCCCTGTGCCTGCGTGGGTTTCCTCCGGGTACTCCGGTTTTCACCCACACTCCAAAGACATGCTGGTAGGTTAATTGACTTCTGTCTAAATTGTCCCTAGTGTGTATGAATGTGAGTTAGGGACCTTAGAGTGTAAGCTCCTTGAGGGTAGGGACTGATGTGAATGTACAATGTATATGTAAAGCGCTGCATAAATTGACGGCGCTATATAAGTACCTAAAATAAATAAATAAATAAATATATTCAGCCAGGTGTACAGGGACTGCCTTACATCCACCTACCTCCAATCCTGTCTGCCAAAACAGAAAAGGATGCCGACCTCTTCAATTTTTTTTTAAAGATCTGATCAGAAGTAAGCGGGTGTAAACGCCCATTTACACCCATCTGTCCATAGGGTTGCATGAACCTTCCAATCAGGCCTACCTGAAAAACAGACAGGCAATCGAAAAAGGGGCCTAAAGTCAGCATCATTTTTACATTCAATAGAGAAAGCAAGTAGCGGGACTTTCCATGAAGTACCCGGGAACAATAATAGAATGGGGTAAAATAGCTTTGGATAAGGAGACCCTTGTGTGGAGATAAACTGTTAAAAAATGACAAAAAGCAAAAAATGATAGTGAGTGATAAAGGTTGAATGGAAAGAGATGTATGAAAAAGCAAGGTGGGAAAAAAGACAAGTGAAAAAAGGAAGGAAACAGTAGTCAGTAAGAAAGAAATGGAGTGATAGAAGTAAAGGGTTTTTGCTCCTGATGATAGGCATAAAGGCCTTGAAACGCGTAGAGCCAGCAACAACCTAGTGTACACATCTATGAATTCTTGATGGCCGTTCCAATTCATTTGTCGCTTTTTTGTATTTTATTTTCAGTGACATTTTTGTCTGTTCTTAATCTGCATATTTTACCAAATTTATCTATGTAAACATGTTCTAATCACTTTATGTATTCTATATCATGTATCGATTTCTTTTTGGAATGTTGATTTATGTATATTCTCTGGCTTTTATAATTTGTAAAGTTATACAAATGTTTATATATAGCAAAATGCATAAAATTATTTGATATAAAAAACTTTACGACAATCTAAATGAATTAAAAGCTATTTTACTCCATTCTATTATTGCTCCCGTGTGCTTCATGGAAAGTCCCGCTACTTGCTTTCTCTATTGAATATTACCGTGCCGGGATGGAGGAGGGGATCTGAACGGCCCCGCTATACCTCATTAAAAGTCCCACTAAAATCTTCTTTTCTATAATTTTTACATTGTAACAAAGCATGGCCAACAATATTTGATCATTTTATTTATATCCATGTCGTGAAACATTGCTGTAACATTTTTTTGAACGGTTCGTTGGGCACCCCTGAACTCTGCACTCTGTACGTTGGGCACCCCTGAACTTTGCACTCTGTACGTTGTGCATCCCTGAACTCTGCACTCTGTACGTTGGGCACCCCTGAACTCTGCACTCTGTACGTTGGGCACCCCTGAACTCTGCACTCTGTACGTTGGGCAACCCTGAACTCTGCACTCTGTACATAGCGCACCCTTGAACTCTGCATTCTATACGTAGCGCACCCCTGAACTCTGCACACTGTACATAGCACACCCTTGATATCTCCACTCGGTACATAGCGCACCCTTAAACTCTGCACTCGGTACGTAGCGTACCCTTGAACTCTGCACTTGGTACATAGCGCACCCCTGAACTCTGCATTCTGTACGTAGTGCACCCCTGAACTTTGCACTCTGTACATAGCACACCCTTGATATCTCCACTTAGTACATAGCGCACCCTTGAACTCTGCACTCGGTACGTAGTGCACCCCTGAACTCTGTATGTAGCGCACCCCTGAACTCTGTACGTAGCACACCCCTGAACTCTGTACGTAGCGCACCCCTGAACTTTGTACGTAGTGCACCCCTGAACTCTGCACTCTGTACATAGCAGACCCCTGAACTCTGCACGTAGCATACACCTGAACTTTGCATTCTGTATGTAGCGTACCCCTGAACTCCACACACACCACACTCCGGGTATTTATTGCCCCTTTAAGAACCTCCCACTGTTAGTACACTTTGGCCACACCCATCATTCGTTGCAGTTCAGTGGGGGGCGAGGTTGAGTTCTTGAACCTATTCTCTGAGAAAAAAGGCCCTGCATAAATTTATATAGTCTTCCAGATATAACTGACCCTTTGGAGGACAACCATAATGCTGATGCGGCCCGAGATGAATTTGAGTTTGACACCCCCTGCTCTATAGTATTCCCCACCACTCCTACCCCAGCATCTGCATAATGGAAAGTTGTACCAATATTCACCATAAGTTTCTATTCCTGGTTGCTAAATATGGTAGCATACATCTGGTAGCAGCCCTACCCTTAACTTCCTATAGGACTAGTGACACCTAAAAAAGTTTCTTTAGGAGTACCCACATTCTTGTAAATATTAACATGAAAGAGTAGGACCATAGTCATGCGCACAGGGTGTGCTGGTTGTGCCTGGGCACACCCTAATCACCCTATGTGGTGCTGATTCCCTCTGCTTCCCCTCTGCAGTGCTGCCAGCTCCCCTCCTCTCCTCTCCCTCCGGATGTGGGGGATGTTTCAGGATGGAGAGCGGAGGAAGGAGCCAGTAAATATTTCATTTACCAACCTTCCTTTTCTGAAAGGACAAAGAGAGTGATCTTACATAGTTACCTAGTTACATAGTAGGTGAGGTTGAAAAAAGACACAAGTCCATCAAGTCCAACCTATGTGTGTGATTATGTGTCAGTATTTCATTACATATCCCTGTATGTTGCGGTCATTCAGGTGATTATCTAATAGTTTCTTGAAGCTATCAATGCTCCCCGCTGAGACCACTGCCTGTGGAAGGGAATTCCACATCCTTGCCGCTCTTACAGTAAAGAACCCTCTACGTAGTTTAAGGTTAAACCTCTTTTCTTCTAATTGTAATGAGTGGCCACGAGTCTTATTAAACTCTCTTCTGCGAAAACGTTTTATCCCTATTGTGGGGTCACCAGTACAGTATTTGTAAATTGAAATCATATCCCCTCTCAAGCGTCTCTTCTCCAGAGAGAATAAGTTCAGTGCTTGCAACCTTTCCTCATAACTAAGATCCTCCAGACCCTTTATTAGCTTTGTTGCCCTTCTTTGTACTCGCTCCATTTCCAGTACATCCCTCCTGAGGACTGGTGCCCAGAACTGGACAGCATACTCCAGGTGCGGCCGGACCAGGGTCTTGTAGAGCGGGAGAATTATCGTTTTATCTCTGGAGTTGATTCCCCTTTTAATGCATGCCAATATTCTGTTTGCTTTATTAGCAGCAGCTTGGCATTGCATGCCATTGCTGAGTCTATCATCTACTAGGACCCCCAGGTCCTTTTCCATCCTAGAATCCCCCAGAGGTTCTCCCCCCAGTGTATAGATTGCATTCATATTTTTGCCACCCAAATGCATTATTTTACATTTTTCTACATTGAACCTCATTTGCCATGTAGTCGCCCACCCCATTAATTTGTTCAGGTCTTTTTGCAAGATTTCCACATCCTGCGGAGAAGATATTGCCCTGCTTAGCTTAGTATCGTCTGCAAATACAGAGATTGAACTGTTTATCCCATCCTCCAGGTCGTTTATGAACAAATTAAATAGGATTGGTCCCAGCACAGAACCCTGGGGAACCCCACTACCCACCCCTGACCATTCTGAGTACTCCCTATTTATCACCACCCTCTGAACACGCCCTTGTAGCCAGTTTTCAATCCATGTACTCACCCTATGGTCCATGCCAACGGACCTTATTTTGTACAGTAAATGTTTATGGGGAACTGTGTCAAATGCTTTTGCAAAATCCAGATACACCACGTCTACGGGCCTTCCTTTATCTAGATGGCAACTCACCTCCTCATAGAAGGTTAATAGATTGGTTTGGCAAGAACGATTCTTCATGAATCCATGCTGATTACTGCTAATGATATCATTCTTATTACTAAAATCTTGTATATAGTCCCTTATCATCCCCTCCAAGAGTTTACATACTATTGATGTTAGGCTAACTGGTCTGTAATTCCCAGGGATGTTTTTTGGGCCCTTTTTAAATATTGATGCTACATTGGCTTTTCTCCAATCAGCTGGTACCATTCCAGTCAATAGACTGTCTGTAAAAATTAGGAACAACGGTCTGGCAATCACCTGACTGAGTTCCCTAAGTACCCTCGGATGCAAGCCATCTGGTCCCGGTGATTTATTAATGTTAAGTTTCTCAAGTCTAATTTTAATTCCGTCCTCTGTTAACCATGTAGGTGCTTCCTGTGTTGTGTCATGAGGATAAACACTGCAGTTTTGGTTACTGAAGCCCCCCGATTCACTCGTGAATACTGAGGAGAAGAATAAATTCAATACCTTTGCCATCTCCCCATCCTTTGTAACCAGATGTCCATTCTTTATGGGGCCAATATGGTCTGTCCTCCCTTTTTTACTGTTTACATACTTAAAGAATTTCTTGGGATTTTTTTTGCTCTCCTCCGCTATGTGTCTTTCATGTTCTATCTTAGCCGTCCTAATTGCACCCTTACATTTCTTATTGCATTCTTTATAAAGTCTGAATGCTGAGGATGATCCCTCAACCTTGTATTTTTTGAAGGCCTTCTCCTTTGCTTTTATATACATTTTTACATTGGAGTTAAGCCATCCAGGATTTTAGTTCGCTCTTTTAAATTTATTACCCAATGGGATACATTGGCTAATGCCCTTATTTAATATGCTCTTAAAGCAAACCCATCTCTCCTCCGTATTCTTTGTTCCTAATATTTTATCCCAATTTATGCCTTTTAGCAAGGTTTGTAGTTTAGGGAAGTTGGCTCTTTTGAAATTCAGTGTCTTTGTGTTCCCTTCATGTTTCCTATTTGTGTGATTTATACTGAAACTAATTGACCTGTGATCGCTGTTACCTAAATTGCCCCGTATTTCCACATCTGTGATCAGGTCTGTATTGTTGAATCAGTAGATCCAGTAATGTTTTATTTCTAGTTGGTGCGTCTACCATCTGACCTATAAAATTGTCCTGCAAGACATTAAGGAACTGGCGAGCCTTAAATGAATGCGCAGTTCCCTCCGCCCAGTCTATGTCTGGATAATTAAAATCCCCCATTATGATAACACTTCCCATCCTTGCTGCTACTCCAATTTGTGATAGGAGATCCGTCCCCACTTCCTCCCTCAGGTTAGGGGGCCTATAGCATACTCCCATATCTATTTTCCCCTTAGCTTCATCCCTTTGGAGCTCTACCCATAAGGATTCCACCTCCTCACTAGCTCCCTCAGTGATGTCATCTCTCACATTCACTTGTACATTATTCTTGATATATAGACATACCCCTCCCCCTTTTTTACCCTCTCTATCCTTGCGGTATAGGGTATACCCTTGAATGTTTGCCAGCCAATCATGAGAGCTGTTGAACCAGGTCTCTGAAATTCCCACAAAATCCAAATCCTCCTTGTACAACAGTATCTCTAGTTCACCCATCTTGTCCGCCATGCTCCTGGCATTGGTGAACATGCCACATAGTTTAGACCGGTCGCATATTGTCCTCGTATTGGGTGTTTCAAGATTGCAACTAGGACTTGCTACTATACTCACCTTGTGTTTTTGTGCTTTGGTTAACCTATCACTAATGCCCCCAATACTACCCTCTGGAATATCTTCCGCGCTGGCTATCACTGTCTCTGGACCCTCCCCCCCATCGCCTAGTTTAAAAACCCCTCTAACTTTTTGGCCATCTTCCTTCCCAGCAGATCTGCACCCTCCTCATTTAGGTGCAGTCCGTCCCTTCTATAGAACCGGTTACCGACTGAGAAGTCGGCCCAGTCCTCCAGGAACCCAAACCCCTCCTTACTACACCAGCTCTTCAGCCACTTGTTTACTTCCCTAATCTCCCTCTGCCTTTATGGTGTGGCTCGATGTACCGGTAGTATTCCTGAGAACACTACCTTGGAGGTCCTTTTCCTCAATTTAGCACCTAAGTCCCTAAAATCGTTCTTTAGGACACTCCATCTGCCTCTGACTTTGTCATTGGTGCCAACGTGCACCATGACAGCCGGGTCTTCCCCAGTCCCTCCCAGTAATCTGTCCACAAGATCCATGATGTGCCGAACCCGAGCGCCCGGTAGACAACATACTGTTCGGTGCTTCAGGTCTTGGTTACAGATTGCCCTCTCTGTCCTTCTAAGAATTGAGTCCCCTACCACCAGAATCTGTCTTTCCTTTCCCTTTGCTGCCCCCCCACTCTCACTGGAGGAGTTCTTCCCCTGGCAGCTAGGAGAGTCCCTCATCTCCAGCAGTGCTGGTCCCTGACTGGTTTCACCAATGTCACTCAATGGAGCGTACTTATTGGGATGCTCCAGTCCTGGATCGGCCTCCCTGGCACTTCCCCCTCTACCCCTCCTGACTGTCACCCATCTACTCTTTGCTAGTGCCTGCACCTCTTTGTCTCCACCCGCCTCTGTGCTGGCCCCAGCCAGCACCTGCCGTGTACGTTCCTGGCTCACCTTTAGTATGGAGGGACTTCTCAGTGCTGACAGTTGCTTCCCCAGATTCAGAACCTGGGCTTCCAGGGAAACAATGTGCTTACATTTTGCACAGCAGTATTCGCCCTCGATCGGATGATCAAGGAACGCATACATGCAGCAAGATGTACAGAGAGTCGCCTCTCCACACCCGCCGGGCATCGTACCTATTAAATATAGTGAGGATTTGGGGATTTTACCCTGTCCAAATTACCTAACAGCTAGCTTCCTGGCACTAATACTCAAGACAATACACAGGTACACAACAAGACAATACACAGGTACTCACAGACCTACGTGCAATCGCAGAACAGTCGCAGACCTACGTACACTCGCAGTACTCAAGTATACAGTACACAATACACAAGTACTAACGATCCACACACACTACTCAGACAACACTCAGATACTCACACTACACAGGTACTATGACCCCTGTTATAACCTCCTGTTTTAAACTCTGGTTTTTAACTCCCACTTATACCAGCTCCACTTACACCGAGTTCCACACCCAGTTAAATAGGCACCTGTGAGCAATTAACCACCCCCCTTAATTGATAGACTGATGGAACCAGAGAAAAAAAAAGCTATTTAAAAAGTGACAGCAAAAGGCAAATGCGATTTCTACCGATCGCTCCTGTGTTCATTCTTAACTGAAGCATAGTAAACTATGTTTACTGTGCTTACTATGCTTCAGTTTGTGAATGAACAAGAAGCCACTCAGTACTGAATACTTCCCATTCATTCACTGTCCAGTGCAGCTGAGCCTGCAGAGGAAGGAACTGGGGAATCTCTGTCCTTAGTCCCTTGCTCTGACTCAAAACTGAGACATCAGGGGTCTGTTTAAACACTTGACATTTCACCATAGCACCCCAACGAGGCTTCTAAAAAAAAAAACTGTAAAAAAATAATATTGTAAAAAATAATAAAAAAATAATAAAAATAAAAAACTGCTGACACCACTGCCCTATTGACACCAATCTCTGCTCTACTGACACCATCCACTGCTCTGCTGATATACAGTACATCACATGTGTGTTTGTGCTCTGGGGTGCACACCCTAATGCTATAGACTGCGCACATCAATGGGTAGGACAAAGTATGCAGCCATGTTTAGGCACCATAAAAGGAAAATTTATAGTGATTAATGATACAACTTTGCATTTTCCTGGGGCCAACATGGTAGCATACATGTGGTAGAGCCACATGGGAGGGCATAATGCAGATACATTTTAATCAGAAACAGCTCAAACTGAAGCAGCCAAAGCCCTGCTTTTGAAATCTGCAGAAGCTAAATCTACACTGTAGCGCACCAAAAATTCAGGGAAAAATGACCAAATAGCCGCTTGACAGATGGTTTCAGGAGATACACTGGCATAGGCTGCTCTTCTTCTGGTTGAATGTGCAGCCAACACTTGAGGGTATTCTCGCCTATGCCCATCAGCTTGACAGTCTAAGTTTCCAAGGTTCCCATAGAGGCTTCTTTGCATTTGTTCACCTATTCTGGAAGCATGAACAGCCTGTTTCATGACCTGAAGGGTTCTGTTGCTGGGATTAAGGCACAGAGATATCTTACCAAAATCCAAGTCATGCAGGTCTTGTGAGTCAGGCTGATCTCTGAAAGATGGGACAACCCAATACTAATAGATATGTTGAATCAAAGCCACTTTGGGGACACACTTCAGGAAATAACTGTAGGATAACTTTGTTGGGAAAGAACATAACACTGGGTTCTCTACAGCCCAGGGCTTGGATCTCTGAGATTCTAGGAGCCAGTGTCACCATTACCAGGAACAAAGTCCTAAAGCTTAAATTCCATAGGGAGATGTAAAAAAAAAGTGGACCATAAAGAAAATTTAGAAGCAGAGGAAGGTCCCACTAGGCAAATCTCGGGAGGCCAAAGCTCACTAAAGCCCTTAAGATGAGGATCACGAAAGTATCTTCTGCCCACCTAGAGTTGGACATTGCAGAGATGGAAACAATTTGCATATTGAGAGCGCTCAGGCATAGCCCAAAAACTAGGCCTATTAATCTATAAGCTTGAGGGTACTTTATCTAAAGAAAACATTTACAGATATCATTAGTCCTGTGGACACTAGTTTATGCTTATTGTCATGATGGCCCCAGGAAAAAAACGTTATGTAGCTAGGTGAAGGAAGGGGCAGAGATGCTGGGCCAGCGGCAGAATTTAGGCACTTACTGAAAAGGGAAGGCCTATGACTTGCAAGGGATGGGTGGAGCTGTGCTAGGAAATTGACTCTCCTGTATTAGTTAAAGTAGTTGCTAGCAAGTTCAGAGGTACATTGCAAGTGAATAAAAAATTAGCGGAAAAGAAAAACTCTGCTAGTAAGCATTTACAATACTTAATTTGTTTGTGTGCTTTTGCCATTTGCCTCTTACTCAGATCTTGCTGTGTCTTGGGTCCCAATGCCACCTGCGATTAGGGACATCCTGCGGCTGGAATCACAGGTGTGTATGAACATCTGAGGCCCCTCAGCCAAATCAATGACAGGCTGACTGGAGCTGCAGCTGTCCACCGCAGTTCGTGTGTATGCGCACATCCAGCAGTTACCTTCGGCTAGAGACAAATGACCAGTCCTTGAGGCAATCTGTAGGCATCCAGTTCCTATGGCCTATCTTATATTTTGCTCTTAGTTTCTAATTTCCTTTGATGACTTGGCTTCCCTCTGACTACTACTATGACAGATGGTTTCCAAATTAAAAGTCATGTATGGAACCTGACAAGCCTTGATGTGTATAACCTAACCATTTACTTTGTATAGACAGAATACAGTACTATTTATACCATATCTTATATTCCATGTTTTGTTTTTTTCACAGAACAGTCAGAACTTTTCAATTTACATCCTATACAAACTCAACCTAAACCGCAGAACCCACCCACCACAGAGCAATTTCCTGAACCCACCACTGTTACACCCCCGGGACAGGTGAGGAGACATAGACCTGGGAGAAGCCGCCTCCTGGGCAAGGTCAAGCTCTGAGCTGCTAGCTGCTCAGATTTCTTTTTTTAAATACTATTGTCTACCATTCCATCAACAGGAACTCCAGGCAAATATACTGTATTGTCAAAAGTATTGGGACACCTGCCTTTACATGCATTTTAATGGCATCCCAGTCTTAGTCGGTAAGGTTCCATATTGAGTTGGCCCACCCTTTGCAGTTATAACAGCTTCAACTCTTCTGGGAAGGCTGTCCACAAGGTTTAGGAGTGTGTCTATGGGAATGTTTGACCATTCTTCCAGAAGTGCATTTGTGAGGTCAGGCACCAATGTTGGACAAGAAGGTCTAGCTTGCAGTCTCCGCTTTAATTCAGCCCAAAGGTGTTCTGTCAGGTTGAGGTCTGGGCTCTGTGTAGGCCAGTCAAGTTCCTCCACCCCATACTTGCTTATCCATGTCTTTATGGACCTTGCTTTGTGCACTGGTGAGCAGTCATGTTGGAACAGGAAGGGGCTATCCCCAAACTGTTCCCACAATGTTGGGAGCATTAAATTGTCCAAAATGTCTTGGTATGCTGACGCCTTAAAAGTTCCATTCACTGGGGCCGTGGCCGGGGTGTGAGACCGGACGGACTTGTATCTGCAGAGCTCCGTGCCGATCCGACACAATACCCTGAATAAGGGCGCCTATATGCCCACAAACGTCACGGCAGCTTCTGCGGGCATCCAGGACCCCCCCTGGTGGCGAACATGTCAGCTAAAAGCCGTGGTAAGCCCGGCAGAGAGCCGAAAGCACAGCGCTCTGTGATGGGGTGGGGCGCAAGTTCACCAGGCGCCATGTCAGCCTCCACTTTCGGGGGAAGAAACCAGCTGGGGACAGTGCAGAGCCCAGGAATCACAACATCTCCCTCAGGCATGTCATCCTTCACTGCGGCACACGAGGTTGCTATCCCTTCTGCAGCGCCCAAGGTAATAACCAAACCAATCCTGGCTGCTATAGAGGGCTTCAAATCTATGATGTTAGTCCGCATTGACCACCTGGCATCAGAGTGCACCCTGATCCGCCATGATTTGGATAAAATGAAGGGGAGAATTTCTGAAGCGGAGGACCGGATTGGCGCGGTGGAGGACCAGCAGGGCACGCATACCACCCAAATCGCAGAACTGCAATCACGGCATAAAATGGATGACGCCGAGAACAGGCAGAGGCGAAGTAATATCCGTGTGGTAGGCCTGCCGGAAGGTGCGGAGGGCCAGAAGCCTGCCATTTTTGTGAAACACTGTTCAAACAGTTGCTGAATCTACCAGATATGGCGCCCACGTATGTGGTTGAGAGGGCACATAGGGTACCAATGGGAAAACGCCCGCACCCCTGAGGGCGCACCCACCAGACCATTCCTGGTGCGACTTTTGAATTTCAGAGACAGGGATATGATTCTGGCGGAGGCAAGGAAACATCCTGAACTACCTTCTGAAAACACAAAATTGATGCTGTTCCCGGATTTCTTGGCTGAGGTTCAGAAACGCTGCAGATCCTTCAATGAGGTGAGACGCTGTCTCCGGGAAAAAAATATCAAATACAGTGTGCTGTTTCCCAGCCGGCTGAGGATCCCTCACAATGGCACGGTACAATTCTTTGATACGCCGGAGGAGGCCAATGAGTGGATTGACAAACTGTGAAATGGCAACTGGGACATTTTGATGTACTGATTTACAATGACTTCTTGGTACTGTACTGCTAGCAGGGCTAGGACTTCCTGGAAGATGCCTGTTCTTTCATACTCCTGCTGGCGGTGTTCCTACATAGGGTGTATAAAGACACAGACACTCCTGGCAATATGTGGGAGGTGGATTGGCCATCACTCCTTCTCAGGGGCATGGACGAAAGTTAACACGAGAACAGATTTTTTTTTTCTCATTACCTTATTTTTGGACTGTCTGTTTTTGAAGGTTCTTACTATAGACCATGTTCTGGACCTACATTTTTTCTTTTTCTTAGTCACGTTCTTGTAAGTTTGACTAGTTTCGGGACTACGCTGCGTGTATTAGTTGAATGTTTTACTCAGAAGCAGGGAGTTATGGGGGATTGGGGTTGTTCTGTATTCACATGTGCAATGTGTCATACTACACCCTTGGCTACCTGAGACTTATAATCTAGACAAGACTTTTAGGGGTCACTGGTCGCTAGCAGTCATAGAACAGATATGTTATTTGTTGTATTATTATCTCTATGGCTGGAACAGTGATTGATTTGTTTTCTTGGAACGTTAGAGGCCTTACCGATAAATTCCGTCGTGCCCTAATGTTCCAATACTTAAAACCACTTAAACCGCATATTGTCTTCTTACAGGAGACTCATTTAGATGGCAATAGGGTCCTGACTATGCGCGTTCCTGGATCCAGCGTACCATACATGCTACATACTCCACATATGCCAGGGGGGGTAGCTATTTTGATCAGTAAAACAGTCCCCTGCACTGTTCATCAAGTCATCACGGATCCAGGGGGCTGATATGCGATTGTTGTAGCTGACATTAGTATGAATAAGATGGTGTTAGTAAATGTGTATGTTCCTCCACCATTTCAAATTTAGGTGTTGTATGACCTGCTGGGTAGGTTGGCTCCCTTCATGCACCTGCCTCTTATTGTGGCTGGCAATTTCAATGCCATTTTAAATGCTACTCTAGACTCATCTAACTCCAGGAGAGTTGCATCAGGTAGTGTTGTCAACTTGGGCTGAGATGGCTACTCTCACAGAGGTAAGGAGATGGAAAAATCATGACACAAGAAGTTTCTCACACTTATCCAAAATGCATAAGTCATCCTCAAGGATTGATCTGACATTCGCAAATGCTTCAATGCTGCAGCTGGTGAGGGGAGCAAAGTACATTGCGGGGGGCCTGTCGGATCACACGCCCTTAAGGTTGCATATCGGCTTGCCCTTACAGGTTAGGGGAAGTGCATGCCGGTTAAACCCAGGATGATTGGAAGAATCGGTTGCTTCCCAGGTGGCACCAGTTTTTTCTGGTTACTGGGAGGACAACCTGCAGTCAGCTCCCTTGCCTGTAGTGTGGGATGCCTTCAAGGCATGTATGAAAGGACAGTATATCTCTGCAATCAAACAGGCACACAAACAATTTATTGCTGAGTCACAAGAATTGCAGAACAGGGAGAGGATGTGTGAACTGGCGCATGCAAGAAACCAGTCAGACATCACCTACACTGAACTGCTTGAGGCGCGCCGTCTTTTGCCATTACACTTTACTAAGTTGACGCACACTTCTTGGGAGAGGAGGGCAAAGTCCCTCTTTGAACAAGGAGATAAAAATGGCAAACTTTTAGCTATGTTGGTTGCGGAACAAGGAGTCCAGACCAACATTCCTTGTATTACCAACTCTCAGGGAACTCTGCTGTCAGACCCGAATAACATCATAAACACTTTTGTAGACTACTATAGCACACTTTACACACCTATCCCGGTATATAACAAACAGGATCTTGAATCCCTGCTTACTTCCATACGCATTTCAAAACTATCTGAGGAAGATAAAAATAGTTTAGGGGTAGAGATCACTGAAAAAGAAATTGAAAATGCCATTAGATCATTCCCACCGCATAAATCACCGGGGCCAGGGCCGTCTTTAAGGCGGGGCAAAAGGGGCAGCTGCCCTGGGCCCTGTCATTGTTGTGGGGCCCAAAGCAGCTGCCTCATACTTGCCAACTTTCCCAGTTTAAATTCTCTCAGACCTTGAGGTTTTAGTCTCATGTTGTGTCCTAATATCTCACCTGCAGACCCTGTGTTTACATGTAAATACCGGCATTGATATGTAAATAGCAGCAGCATTCATATGTAAATATTTGCAGACCGGCAGCATTCTTTGTAAACAGAGGTGGTATTCATATGTATATCATGCCCCCCTGAGGCCTCTGAAGACATTTGTTACGATGAAACATGTCAAGCAGGCTGACATCCGTACGCTGATTGCTGCAGCCGTTTGTTCCTATCATTGATGCATGCTGTTTTAAGCTTCAACTGTAAGTTACTACAATAAAAGTTTTTTTATCTATCATTACGGGCTTCACTATGGGTCCTTCATTTTCTTTTCTCGGATATATGATGACTACATGCCTGAATGCCTAATTCTGAAGTGACCATTGGGAGATGTTTATATGTGAAGGAAATCCCACGGATGCTGTGGTCTGATGAGGGGTTCCAGTGGGCTGGATTTGCTGGATGCTATTGAGAATTTATCATCTATGCCTAATCCTTAACACCTTCTGGTAAGCAGACTACATTACCACGTGGTGACGAGTGACTCTTTCTACATCTGCACAATATATTTGGTGATTGGATTCCTCCCACTCTTCAATTTCATTTTTGAACTTTTCAGCGCCGCAATAATTTTTATGCATGTGACTTTTTGTTTGTTATCTATGAACTTTGCTGGCCGCTTGCTTTTTTCAGTTCAGCGCAAATTTTTACTTGTTTTATGCTAAAATATTCTGGAGGTTAAGTGGTTAACATTTTTTGGAATCAATTGACTTTTCCAAAACGAAAACCTCATTCCCTGGGAGAATTTTATTCACTCTGAAAAAAATATTTCCATCCTGCTCCTTTGATTTTTTTCTTAACTGTGGTTGAAAACCACCAATTTGACCCCATTAGCTATTAAAAAATGTTTTTATTTGTTTTGCTCAGAGCACTTCCTTTAGGCCCCTTTCACACTGGGGTGGTTTGCAGGCACTATTGCGCTAAAAATAGCACCTGCAAACCGAGCTAAAACTGCCACTGCTGTGTCTCCAGTGTGAAAGCCCGAGGGAGGGAAAAAAAACTCCTGCAAACAGCATCTTCGGAGTGGTGAAGGAGCGGTGTATACACCGCTCCTTCGCTGCTCCTGCCCATTGAAATCAATGGGGCAGCGCGGCTATACCGCCGGCATAGCGCCGCCGTATCGGCTCTTTGCGGGCATTTTTAACCCTTTTTCAGCCGCTAGCGGGGGTTAAAACGACGGTAAAGCGGCGCTAAAAATAGTGCTGTTTTACCACCGACGCCCCCACCACCCCAGTGTCAAAGGGGCCTTACAGGCAGCACAATCAGCTGAAGGCAAGACAGTCTGATTGAATAACAATGATTTCTACTTATCTGGGTCACTCATCTAAAAAACAGTCATAAACAGCTTCGCCGTGTAAAACAGTTTTAGTTATAATAAATTTGACTTATTCCTTTTTTTTTTTTTACAGGAAAACATTGCTGTATTGGATCATAATAGAGGTAGGAGCGCATTATTATATTATTATTATTATACAGGATTTATATAGCGCCAACAGTACTATAAAGGGTGACAGAACAATTACAATACAGTTCATGTAGGGGATGATCTGATGGAGGTGACTCGGGTACAGTTCTTAGGTGGAGGTGGGGGAAGTGGGTAGGCTTCCCTAAATAAGTGAGTTTTCAAGGATCGCCAGGGTAGGTGCTAACTGGACGTACTGGAGCAGGGAGTTCCAGAGGATGGGAGAGGCTCTGAGGAAGTCATGGAGGCGAGTATGGGAGGAGGAAACAAGGGAACTAGAAAGCAGGAGGTCCTGGGAGGAGCGGAGGGGACAATTTAGGTGATATCTGCAGATGAGGTTGGTGATGTAGCTGGGGGCGATGTTGTGGGTGGCCTTGTATGCTGTGGTTAGCATTTTGATTTTATACAGAGGGGTAGCCAGTGAAGGGATTGGCAGAGAGGGGCAGCAGTCACGGATTGTTTAGAAAGGTTTGTTAGTCTAGCAGCAGCATTCATAATAGACTGAAGGGGATAGCCTGCGTAAGGGTAGGCAGATGAGGAGAGAGTTGCAGTAGTTGAGGTGAGAAATAACCAAGGAGTGAATACGTTGTTTTGTCATGTCATTAGTCAGGAATGGACAAACGCTGGAAATGTTGTGCAAGATTTAGCCAGTGATTGGATGTGGGGTCAGAGTCTAGGATTACTACCCAGCACCTTGGTGTGTGAGGAGGGACCAATGGTTCTGTCGTTGATCTCAATGGTAAAGTCATGGAGGGGATCGTGGAGGAAGAAATATTACAAGCTCAGTTTTAGAAAGATTGAGTTTCAGGAAATGATGTGACATCCACACTGATATACAAACAAAGGTTTGGGGGGCACACGCTAAACATACATTTCTAAGCTTGGTGCTTCTATAAAGGCCAATATACAAACGGAGCCATAGAGAGTAGCGCACACACACACAAAAAATGCTGCTTTCAAATCTTGCAAGACTACTTAAAAACACCTGATCTTAATAAATATGGGGATTTGGTCACACTATATGGCCATGCTGTGTTTAAGCTCACTACTGCATTAAAGTACCCCATTATCAGTGGGTCCTACACTATTCATAGAATGAAAGATAAATCCCACTCCTTACATGGCAGAAGTGTGCTTTTTGTGGATTTTTTTTTCCTCAGTAGAACGGTGTCATAGTCACCTCTACGGTCCGTTAGGTTCAGATCTCTGACATGACCCCTGTCAGAATGGGGATTTGCCTTGTTTACAAAGGCAGTTCCCAGTTCTGCCTCTGTAATAGGCGATCACAGGCCGCTGGCGGACATCGAGTCTGCCTGACCCACGGGCACGCTCCAGCCCGCAACTGCACCTTCGCGAGCCGCCGTACAGCTATGGCGATTTGCGCAGGAGAACCGACCTGCCGTCGTATAACGACGATGGCTGGTCGGCAAGCGGTTAACCAAGTGTTATTTTACAGAGGAGAAAGAAGGTTTTAGAGCTAGGTTGTTGAAAAATGAATTGTTATAGCGCCACATCCCTTGAATATGTATAAAATATAGAAAGGTTATTTTGGGACTTTTTAAACGCATATGAGACAAAAATATAGAAAAAATATAAATGTAATAGATTAAAATTTTAGATTGAATACATACATTTTTTTTTCCTCATTAATGTAGTCGACCACGCCCCCTAAAACGTCACAGTCCCAGCATGCCCAGGGACTGTGACATCATATGGGGGCGGGGTCTCCGCCTATATAAGTCACAACGCAGCCCTCAGAGACCAGTCCAGCCGGAGAGAGCGTCGTGTCAACATCTGGGGGAAGAGAAGAGAAGAGAACACAAGAAGCCAAGAAGCCCAGAAGTCCGGACCTCCGCTGGCAATAGAGCTACCTGAAGAAAGCGGAGGGGCCGGCCGAAGACCTGGGACACCGGGAGAAGAGGCCGGAGAGCGGAGAAGAACCAACCGGACGCCGGGAGAAGATGAACCGGAGGGACCCCCGAAGACGGAAGAAGACCCCCCCCCCCCGGAGCTGTTTAATAAATTATTTTAAAAACCTGTGTTGTGTTTTATTACTGACACTTTTTACCTAGGTAAATGGGTAGGGGTACCATGTACCCCATACTCATTTACATAGGGTGGGGGGCCGGGATCTGGGGGCCCCCTTATTAAAGGGGGCTCCCAGATTCTGATAAGCCCCCGCCCGCAGACCCCGACAACCAACGGCCAGGGTTGTCGGGAAGAGGCCCTTGTCCTCATCAACATGGGGACAAGGTGCTTTGGGGGGGGGGCGCAGGGCGCCCCCCTCCCCCAAAGCACCCACCCCCCCATGTTGAGGGCATGCGGCCTGGTACGGTTCAGGAGGGGGGGGGGGCGCTCGCTCGTCCCCACCCCCCTTCCTGACCGGCCAGGCTGCGTGCTCGGATCGGGGTCTGGTATGGATTTTAGGGGGACCCCACGCCGTTTTTCGGCGTAGGGGTTCCCCTTTATAATCCATACCAGACCTAAGGGCCTGCGACGGGGCTCGCAAGGTTTCAATCTCGCCAAAAAAAGCGGCGAGATTGAATTCCTTTTCTAGTCCCGTCGTACCAAAGTCACGTTCAAAATGAACGGACTTGTCCGTGTGTGGGAAAGTCCGTTCGTTCTGGAAGTCCGTCGGGAAGACCGGATTCCGGAAAGTCCGGCCGTGTGTAGGCAAGTCCGGCCGTTCAGAAAGTCCGGCGGTAGTCTGCCGGAAGTCTGGCGGCAAGTACGTCGGACCTAGCTTTCTAGAAAGTCCGACCGTGTGTACGCGGCATTAGTTTTAAGCCATTTCTATAGTGATACAGCCATTGTTCATGGCGACTTTTTTCTCCTAGTTAAAATTGTGTTTCTAAACTTTAAAACATTTGTAATATAATAACTGTTAACGGACTGGACAGTTTATTAATACTCTTGGTGCCAGGGTCTGGAACTTAGCCGTGTTAGGTCAACAATAATTTAAATATACATCATTCATTTTCTCTATATTCCTTTGGTTCTTATCAAATTGATTCTCTTTCGTAAAGGAATTTTTTAATCTTACAATTTTTGTACGATTTATATAGTATTGTATGGAATGGTTTTGGATCGGATGTATCCTATGGACTACTTTGTTGGCTTCCAACAGGTGGCGCCATATCAGCTGTTCCTTGGATCTAACTTTATCTACACATTTCCTCTACAGAGGTAAAAAGGTGTTTGAGCAGATTCCTCTGCTCCGTCATTTTTACATCTGCGCACCAGGGTGACAATTTTGTCACCAATGGGCCACCGTAGGTTTCTCCAACTCCGGACAGGAAATGTATAGGGGAGATCGTAAGATCTCTCCTTCATTTCCGGCGCCATTCGGCTGCCGCCACGTCACTTCCGGTGTGCCTGGTGACATCTGACGTCACTTCTGGTGCAGCGAGATCTGAAGTTCAGCTTTACAGGTGTCCTCAGTTCGTTTTGGCACCATTGATTTGGCGCCAGATGAACTGGAGAGGGATAAAAAAGGAGGCTTTCACCACTTATTTAGTGTCTTGGTCCTTGTGAGGACAGGAACCTTGGAGGTGCGCTCGTGTGATGAATAGGTATTTGGATCACCGATCGTTTTTTTTTCTTATGCTTTCTGTTCAGACATACTTTTGAATCTGTGCTTATTTGATTTAAGAAAAACCCAGGATATCAATGCCAAGGCCTTCAGGGAATATCTTTCTTCCTGGTGGCTCTTTTCTTTGACAAGGATTTGAAGTTATTCTTCTATTCCATGTATTCGGTTTGGGCAGTTTAAGGTAGGCAATTCCTTATAGACCCATGTCCCTCGCATCCAATCATAGAGGAACTATTCCTCAGATATTTTTATCTTTATCTATACAGATGGACCCATGGTATATCCTCCTAGCATTTTCTATCACTCTCTATGATACTCCCAAGTGATCCATTATATCCATCCATACTAAGGGTGTTAGTTCATCTATTGAATACACAGGTTAGTGTCCAGATCAGCATTAATTGTGTTTTATTTTCTGTTCAAGTCTGCAATGTCATATAAATATTTTTGTATTAATTTGTATTTTCTACTCAGTTTAATCAAACACAGCTGGACTCAAATGAAGGTGTAGAACCATCTCAAGGATGATCAGAAGAAATGGACAGCACCTGAGTTAAATATATGAGTGTCACAGCAAAGGGTCTGAATACTTAGGACCATGTGATATTTCAGTTTTTCTTTTTTAATAAATCTGCAAAAATGTCAACAATTCTGTGTTTTTCTGTCAATATGGGGTGCTGTGTGTACATTAATGAGGAAAAAAAATGAACTTAAATGATTTTAGCAAATGGCTGCAATATAACAAAGAGTGAAAACTTTAAGGGGGTCTGAATACTTTCCGTCCCACCTGTAAATATTTTTGTATTAATTTGTATTTTCTACTTGTATTGTCATTTTTTGAAATATGTATTTTCTATTGTAGTGATCATCTTATATACAGTGCTTGCTGTAAAATATCTCCTGAAGAAGCCACAAAAGGCAAAACATGTAGAGATAAATCAGATGTGCATTTTTGTCTGTATATTCCATTGATCCAATATATGAATGTTTTATGTATTCAAGCTAAAATTTTAATCTATTAAATTTATATTTTTTCTATATTTCTGTCTCATATGAGCTTAAAAAATCCCAAAATAACCTTTCTATATTCTATACAAGTGTTATTTTACTCAATGTTCTTAAGACAAGTAGTACAATAATTGTTTAGGCAAGTATTGTTTATAGGCTCAGAATCTCAAGACACTTGAACAAGTACAGTATGCAATGTAAAAAGAATCATAATAAGATCAACTGCAACATTATCTGACTCTTATAGAACCTATGACCCCAGGCATAAAAGGGAGAAGAATTACATTTTTCTCTTGTCTGACAGCTCCCTCCAACTCCTGGTGTCACTGGCCCAGAACCTCTGTAACAGGTATCATAAATATTGTAGCACCCTAATGTTTAGGCAGGGTTGCTCCTAAATTTACCTGCCAGGTGTAGCTACCTTGGCTCATTGTTAGGGATCAATTGATTTCACCCTAAGTCTAGAATTACTGCACTTCTATCTTCTGCCGCTAGGTGGCCGGGTACCTGGTGACACTGGATAAGAGAAGGGCAAAGCAAGGACAGATTAGGAGTATATGGGGTATCTCCAACAGGCAGGCTTTTTCTTAAATCCCTTGGCCTGCTGGGAGAACTTATATATTTGGGTGGAGTCAGGTGATCAGTGTTCTGTGCCACCTGGATGGCTGTCTGGGTGGACGTGTGTTGTCTTGCCCGGGCTGCTAGGTTGGGGGCCTATCCCGGGCACATCTGGCTGCTAGGCTGTCTAAAGGCCTAGCCAGAAGCAAGAGAGCAGCGTAGGGTTAGAATTGCGGCTTGCAATCCAACCAGAAGTGATGGTTCTTCCGGCCAGAGAACCTGTCATGGTTGGAGGTAGAGGGGAAGCTGTCGCCACTAATGGACCAACCATCTTATTACCAGGGACCATTGTAAGCACCTGAAGCAAGTACCAGAGCAGTATTCCCACCAACCGGGGACGGTGAAGAATTGGGAAACTTTAGCAGATGTCAAGCCGGGGACCCAGCCAGCGGAGGTGATGCTTGCAGAGCAGCCTTGTGTGTCAAGCCAGCTACGGAGCGGGCCAGTGGGGTGAAGCTTGAGAAGTATCCGAAGTGCCAAGCTAGGGACCCAGCAGAGAAGCGGGGGCGACGATTGAGGAAGATACTAAAGTGAAGATTGGAAGAGCTCAAGGGATTCAGTGGCAGTGAATCAATAAGTCTAGTGAGAGAGAGACTGGGAGCTCAGTGGGTAGAGAACCTACCAGAAGTGATCTTAGAGAAAGTAAAGGAGTTTGTTACAAATTGAGTTGGAAACTGTTCTAAGACTGTTGCCATAGGAGACAGCATTCCTACACATGCAGATGTGGTGTCTTGCTGGATGCCTTTCCCTGCATGGCTGTCTACCTGTAGAAGTCCCCGAGTCTGCCAGTTAACATTGCAACTACCTAAGGGTATCCTGGTCCTAAACCCTCTCTTCCACAGTTCTGTTCAAGAGAAATAAAATCTCTTTGCATTCAAGAAGTGTCTGGCACCCATTAATCTACCGTGCACTACACCCACTATGCCTTACAACCCATTCTATATGGAAGGATGTCAGCAGCTCTTGGCCCTGGAGGTTCTCATTAGACTAAAGGAGGCCTGGGACCTTGCTACAATATGATATCAAACTGTAACATTCAATTTCCAAGGGGGAAGGGATTGCGTTAAATTTGTATGAATATTATGCTTAACCACTTGAGCCCCGGACCATTATGCTGCCTAAGGACCAGAGGTCTTTTTCCAATTTGGCACTGCGTCGCTTTAACTGCTAATTGCGCAGTCATGCAATGCTGTACCCAAACGAAATTTGCGTCCTTTTCTTCCCACAAATAGAGCTTTCTTTTGATGGTATTTGATCACCTCTGCGGTTTTTATTTTTTGCGCTATAAATGGAAAAAGACCGAAAATTTTGAAAAAAAATGATATTTTCTACTTTTTGTTATAAAAAAAATCCAATAAACTCAATTTTAGTCATACATTTAGGCCAAAATGTATTCGGCCACATGTTTTTGGTAAAAAAAATGTCAATAAGCGTATATTTATTGGTTTGCGCAAAAGTTATAGCGTCTACAAACTAGGGTACATTTTCTGTAATTTACACAGCTTTTAGTTTATGACTGCCTATGTCATTTCTTGAGGTGCTAAAATGGCAGGGCAGTACAAAACCCCCCCAAATGACCCCATTGTGGAAAGTAGACACCCCAAGGAAATTGCTGAGAGGCATGTTGAACCCATTGAATATTTATTTTTTTTGTCCCAAGTGATTGAATAATGACAAAAAAAAAAAAAAAAAAATATTTACAAAAAGTTGTCACTAAATGATATATTGCTCACACAGGCCATGGGCCTATGTGGAATTGCACCCCAAAATACATTCTGCTGCTTCTCCTGAATATGGGGATACCACATGTGTGGGACTTTTTGGGAGCCTAGCCGCGTACGGGGCCCCGAAATCCAATCACCGCCTTCAGGATTTCTAAGGGCGTAAATTTATGATTTCACTCTTTACTGCCTATCACAGTTTCGGAGGCCATGGAATGCCCAGGTGGCACAAACCCCCCCCAAATGACCCCATTTTGGAAAGTAGACACCCCAAGCTATTTCCAGAGAGGCATATTGAGTCCATGGAATATTTTATATTTTGACACAAGTTGCGGGAAAGTGACACATTTTTTTTTTTTTTTTGCACAAAGTTGTCACTAAATGATATATTGCTCACACAGGCCATGGGCATATGTGGAATTGCACCCCAAAATACATTTAGCTACTTCTCCTGAGTACGGGGATACCACATGTGTGGGGCTTTTTGGGAGCCTAGCCGTGTACGGGACCCCGAAAACCAATCACCGCCTTCAGGATTTCTAAGGGTGAAAATTTTTGATTTCACTCTTCACTGCCTATCACAGTTTCGGAGGCCATGGAATGCCCAGGTGGCACAAAACCCCCCCAAATGACCCCATTTTGGAAAGTAGACACCCCAAGCTATTTGCTGAGAGGCATGGTGAGTATTTTGCAGCTCTCATTTGTTTTTGAAAATGAAGAAAGACAAGAAAAAACTTTTTTTTTTTCTTTTTTCAATTTTCAAAACTTTGTGACAAAAAGTGAGGTCTGCAAAATACTCACTATACCTCTCATCAAATAGCTTGGGGTGTCTACTTTCCAAAATGGGGTCATTTGGGGGGGGTTTGTGCCACCTGGGCATTCCATGGTCTCCGAAACTGTGATAAGCAGTCAAGAGAGAAATCAAAAATTCACGCCCTTAGAAAGCCTGAAGGCGGTGCTTGGTTTTCGGGGTTCCGTACGCGGCTAGGCTCCCAAAAAGTCTCACACATGTGGTATCCCCGTACTCAGGAGAAGCAGCAGAATGTATTTTGGGGTATAATTTCACATATTCCCATAGCATGTTTGAGCAATATATCATTTAGTGACAATTTTGTGCAAAAAAAAAAAAAAATTGTCTCTTTCCCGCAACTTGTGTCGCAATATAAAATATTCCATGGACTCGACATGCCTCTCAGCAAATAGCTTGGGGTGTCTACTTTCCAAAATGGGGTCATTTGGGGGGGGTTTTGAACTGTCCTGGCATTTTATGCACAACATTTAGAAGCTTATGTCACACATCACCCACTCTTCTAACCACTTGAAGACAAAGCCCTTTCTGACACTTATTGTTTACATGAAAAAGTTATTTTTTTTTTGCAAGAAAATTACTTTGAACCCCCAAACATTATATATTTTTTTAAAGCAAATGCCCTACAGATTAAAATGGTGGGTGTTTCATTTTTTTTTTTCACACAGTATTTGCGCAGCGATTTTTCAAACGCATTTTTTGGGGAAAAAACACACTTTTTCAAATTTTAATGCACTAAAACACACTATATTGCCCAAATGTTTGATGAAATAAAAAAGATGATCTTAGGCCGAGTACATGGATACCAAACATGACATGCTTTACAATTGCGCACAAACGTGCAGTGGCAACAAAATAAATACATCTTTAAAAGCCTTTAAAAGCCTTTACAGGTTACCACTTTAGATTTACAGAGGAGGTCTACTGCAAAAATTACTGCCCTCGATCTAACCTTCGCGGTGATACCTCACATGCATGGTGCAATTGCTGTTTACATTTGACGCCAGACCGCCGCTTGCGTTCGCCTTAGTGCGAGAGCAGGGGGCGACAGGGGTGCTTTTTTTTTTTTTTTTTTTTTTTCTTTATTATTTTTTTGCTTTTTTATCTTATTTTTAAACTGTTCCTTTCATTTTTATTTTTTTTTAATCATTTTTATTGTTATCTCGGGGAATGTAAATATCCCCTATGATAGCAATAGGTAGTGACAGGTACTCTTTTTTGAAAAAATTGGGGTCTATTAGACCCTAGATCTCTCCTCTGCCCTCAAAGCATCTGACCACACCAAGATCGGTGTGATAAAATGCTTCCCCAATTTCCCAATGGCGCTATTTACATCCAGCGAAATCTAAGTCATAAAATGCTCGTAGCTTCCGGTTTCTTAGGCCATAGAGATGTTTGGAGCCACTCTGGTCTCTGATCAGCTCTATGGTCAGCTGGCTGAATCACCGGCTGCATTCTCAGGTTCCCTGTTGAGACAGGAGAGCCAGAGAAAAACACGGAAGACGGTGGGGGGGGGGCATTCCCTCCCACGGCTTGTAAAAGCAGTCTAGAGGCTAATTAGCCGCTAGGATTGCTTTTACATGAAAGCCGACCGCTGGCTGAAAAGAATGATACCAAGATGATACCTAAACCTGCAGGCATCATTCTGGTATAACCACTCAAAGTTGTGAATGGCGTACCTGAAGACAAAAAAATGGTTAACAATAAAGCACAGTAAACGGTAAAGTATAAAAAATTGCATACCTGAAAAGCAAACATGATAAAACATAATAACAATAAAACATTGCAGAATAAAATACAGTAAAAAAGAGCAGAACAATAGAGAGAATAGAGAGAGAGAGAACAATAAAACGACAACTATTTTTTTTTATTTTATATATATATATATTTTTTTTTTTTTTTTTTTACACTTTTTTTGTAACTAACTTTTATAACTGTAACCGGTTCCAGGTTCGGGTCTCTCAAAATGTGATGGCATCTTGGGAGACCCTGTGAAAGTGTGCCTAGTCTGTGCAATGCTGTACCCTACGCTAATACTCAACTAGTGTATGGTAGCGTTCAAAACATTCACCAATGCAAAGACCAGGATTGTCAGGACAGGAGGGACAATAATAGCGGGTGTCACGCCTATATCCGCGCTAGCTGCAGACACAATATCTTTTTTGGGGGCGTTCGCTGGGTAGGGGTACTCGGGAGGACATAAAGAAAATGCCTCTCATGCAGCCGACTGCATTTGGTTGGGGATGTGAATGGGGGAAGTACGGGCGCTGCAGAAGCGGTGGGTTCCCAATTAGGATTGGCGAATGCAGTAGGAAGGGCACTATGGGCACGACGGGCCTGTGTTTGTCTTTCTGGTGGCAGCGGGACACTACTTGTGCTTGCCACCTCACCAGCTTGAACTGCACTTATGGGACTCGCCACGTCACCAAGTGTTACTGCAGTGCTGGTTTGACTACGACCGGGGTGTACTAGGCCGCTGGCGCTTGCCAGTTCACCAAAACGCTACCAAAAAATCTGTTAGCGATCGCAGGGATCAGGCCTGACTCTGCGAACGCTGCAGTTATGCGTTTTAGTCTTTTGTAAGTGACAGTGATCGATCGATACTGCACTTGGGTGGGCTGGGCCGGGCGGAGGGGCAAAACGCAGGTGCTAGCAGGTATCTGGGCTGATCCCACTAACACTGCGTTTGTGAGAACCCTAAACTGCTGGGGATGCTAGTATAGATCTGATCGGATCAGATATTGATCCGTTCAGATACTATACCACTAAGGGTGGTGTACGGTGCGTGCGTGGGTGTTAGCGGTACTGGCGCTAACCTGACGCTGCCTGGGGCTGGTGCTTGCCAGTTCACCAAAATACTACCAAAAAAACTGTTAGCGATCGCAGGGATCAGGCCCGACTCTGTGAACGCTGCAGTTATGCATTTAGTGTTTTGTAAGTGTCAGTGATCGATCGATACTGCACTTGGGTGGGCTGGGCCGGGCGGAGGGGCAAAACGCAGGTGCTAGCAGGTATCTGGGCTGATTCCGCTAACACTGCGTTTTTGGGAACCCTAAACTGCTGGGGACACTAGTATAGATCTGATCGGATCAGATATTGATCCGTTCAGATACTATACCACTAAGGGAGGCGTATGCTGCGTGCGTGGGTGTTAGCGGTACTGGCGCTAACCTGACCCTGCCTGGGGCTGGTGCTTGCCAGTTCACCAAAATACTACCAAAAAAACTGTTAGCGATCGCAGGGATCAGGCCTGACTCTGCGAACGCTGCAGTTATGCGTTTAGTCTTTTGTAAGTGACAGTGATCGATCGATACTGCACTTGGGTGGGCTGGGCTGGGCCGGGCGGAGGGGCA
Organism: Lithobates septentrionalis; assembly: GCA_037952835.1. Taxonomy (NCBI): domain Eukaryota; kingdom Metazoa; phylum Chordata; class Amphibia; order Anura; family Ranidae; genus Lithobates; species Lithobates septentrionalis. Next base: position 2,714,402 of record JBBDGP010000164.1, read on the forward strand.
AAACGCAGGTGCTAGCAGGTATCTGGGCTGATCCCGCTAACACTGCGTTTTTGGGAACCCTAAACTGCTGGGGACGCTAGTATAGATCTGATCGGATCAGATATTGATGCGTTCAGATACTATACCACTAAGGGAGGTGTATGCTGCGTGCGTCAGTGTTAGCGGTACTGGCGCTAATCTGACGCTGCCTGGGGCGACGCATATCACCGCCGGGCGATCAGGGGGCTAAACCTTTATTCGGTAATAAACGGCGGGTGCCCTGACACTATAAAAAATAAACAAACTAACCAGCGTCAACCGTAACGGTTATACGGTGATCAGTGGTGAAAGGGTTAACTAGGGGGCAATCAAGGGGTTAAAACATTTATTCGGTAGTATATGGGGGTCCCTGACGCTATAAAACGCTGACGGCGAACCTAAATATTTATGTCCCTAACTAGCGTCACCAGCGACACTAATACAGCGATCAGAAAAATGATCGCTTAGTGACACTGGTGACAGGGGGTGATCAAGGGGTTAAAACTTTATTAGGGGGGGTTAGGGGGGTACCCTAGACCTAAAGGGGGGTAATACTCACTGTCCCAACACTAACTGTCACAAACTGACACTATGCAGTAATCAGAAAAAAAAAAAACAAAAAAAAAAACTGCTGGTGTCAGTTTGTGACAGGGGGGGGGGGGGTGATTGGGGGGGGATCGGGGGGCGATCGGGGGGGGGGATCGGGGTGTTTTGTGTGCCTGGCATGTTCTACTGTGTGTGTGTTGGTGCACTCACATTGATGTCTTCTCTCCTCGGGCCGGAACGGAAAATACCGAGCCGAGGAGAGATGACATCATTTCCTTTGCTGCTGTTTAGCATACAGCAGCAAAGGAATGATTCGATTGGCCGGCGGCGATCGCGAGGGGGGGGCCACGAACGGATGGTCTCCCCCTCACCACCGATCGCCGGGGCACAAAGGACGACCACCTCGGGCACCGGGGGGGGGTCCGATCGGACCCCCCACCCGCGGAAGGCAAATCACGTACACTGTACGTGATTTTGCCTGTCCGTGCCACTTTGCCGACGTACATCGGCGTGAGGCGGTCGTCAAGTGGTTAAAGTCCTTTAAATAGGGGGGATGAGGAAGATGGTGAGGAAGTGCTCATGATTTAGAGATCCGGTGTCTTCACCTAGCTTGACAGCTTTTTTCTTATGTATATGTGCATGTACAGTATCTCACAAAAGTGAGTACACCCCTCACATTTTTGTAAATATTTGATTCTATCTTTTCATGTGACAACACTGAAGAAATGACACTTTGCTACAATGTAAAGTAGTGAGTGTACAGCTTGTATAACAGTGTAAATTTGCTGTCCCCTCAAAATAACTCAACACACAGCCATTAATGTCTAAACCGCTGGCAACAAAAGTGAGTACACCCCTAAGTGAAAATGTCCAAATTGGGCCCAAAGTGTCAATATTTTGTGTGGCCACCATTAATTTCCAGCACTGCCTTAACCTTCTTGGGCATGGAGGTCACCAGAGCTTCACAGGTTGCCACTGGAGAGTCCTCTTCCACTCCTCCATGACGACATCACGGAGCTGGTAGATGTTAGAGACCTTGCGCTCCTCCACCTTCCATTTGAGGATACCCCACAGATGCTCAATAGGGTTTAGGTTTGGAGACATGCTTGGCTAGAACATCACCTTTACCCTCAGCTTCTTTAACAAGGCAGTGGTCGTCTTGGAGGTGTGTTTGGGGTCGTTATGTTGGAATACTATCCTGTGGCCCAGTCTTCAAAGGGAGGAGATCATGCTCTGCTTCAGTATGCCAGAGTACACGTTGGCATTCATGGTTCCCTCAATGAACTGTAGCTCCCCAGTGCCGGCAGCACTCATGCAGCCCCAGACCATGACACTCCCACCACCATGGTTGACTGTAGGCAAGACACACTTGTCTTTGTACTCCTCACCTGGTTGCCGCCACACACGCTTGACACCATCTGAACCAAATAAGTTTATTTTGGTCTCATCAGACCTCAGGACATGGTTCCAGTAATCCATGTCCATAGTCTGCTTGTCTTCAGCAAACTGTTTGGGGGCTTTCTTGTGCATCATCTTTAGAAGAGACTTCCTTCTGGGACGACAGTCATGCAGACCAATTTGATGCAGTGTGCGGTGTATGGTCTGAGCACTGACAGGCTGACCCCCCCACCTCTTCAACCTCTGCAGCAATGCTGGCAGCACTCATACATCTATTTCCCAAAGACAACCTCTGGACATGACGCTGAGAACGTGCACTCAACTCCTTTGGTTGACCATGGTGAGGCCTGTTCTGAGTGGAACCTGTCCTGTTAAACCGCTGTATGGTCTTGGTCACTGTGCTGCAGCTCAGTTTCGGGGGCTTGGCCATCTTCTTATAGCCTAGGCCATATTTAGAGCAACATTTTTTTTTTTTTAAATCCTCAGAGAGTTCTTTGCCATGAGGTGCCATGTTCAACTTCCAGTGACCAGTATTAGAGAGTGAGAGCGATAACTCCAAATTTAACACACCTGCTTCCAATTCACACCTGAGACCTTGTAACACTAACGAGTCACATGACACCGGGGAGGGAAAATGGTTAATTGGGCCCAATTTGGACATTTTCACTTAGGGGTGTACTCACTTTGTTGCCAGCGGTTTAGACATTAATGGCTGTGTGTTGAGTTATTTTGAGGGAACAGCAAATTTACACTGTTATACAAGCTGTACACTCGCTACTTTACATTGTAGCAAGGTGTCATTTCTTCAGTGTTTTCACATGAAAAGATATAATAAAATATTTACAAAAATGTGAGGGGTGTACTCACTTTTGTGAGATACTGTGTATTTTCCTTCCACGTCACAATTATGTGCCACTTTGTGTTGGTCTATCACATAAAATCCCAATAAAACACATTTACGTTTTTGGTTGTAACATGCCAAAATGTGGAAAATTTCATGGGGTATGAAGACTTTTTCAAGGCACTGTAGTTACATCGTTCCAGCTTGGACCATTTATAAATATGTATGCACCATACCTGGCCAATGCCCATGTAAGCTGGACACTCCAGTGATCTGCTTATTTCTGAACAAAGGAGTTTGGCCGATTTGGCACGGGCACCATTCAGAGAATACTTTGCTTTTTCTGAATTAATGCAAAGTGTTCTCTGAATGGATAGGGTGGGGAGACAGGGTGATGACATCACATTGTCCACCTCATCTAATCAGAAAACACTCAGGCCAGCCGCTTAGCACGGGACACGAAAGCCAGTGGAGATCGCTGGAGTAGTGATGTCTGTTTCAGTGATTTCCAGCTTCCAGGGGGTTGACCAGGTATGGTTTATAGCAAAATTTCAAAGATCTGGAGTAGAACATATAATGTGGTCTAACATGGAGCAGATACTCAGAATCTTTTATGTTTTTTTTAGTACTCCGAAACGTGTCCAAGCAGACTCTCTTGGCTGTAAAGTATTTGCCCGGCACATGCTGCTGTTGCTGCTCTATAACAGTAGGATACTGGCTGACAGATGCCTCAGAAAATGATGTTATTTTTGCAGCTTATATGAAGGACTATGGAAGTATAAAACAAGTAAATATTACTCCATTTTACACTGTAATCTATATGAAACGTGTATCTGAAACCAAGAACAAAAATATAATAGGACAGCGTACCATTCTTTCGTTGCTGTGGCTGCACTAGATTTATTTCTTTAGGCTTTTTTTTTTTAAAAATATTCTCAACTAATGATCCTGTCAATAACAGACGTCCCGACCTAGCGTGAGGACGCTCACTCACAGTACTGTATCTATGGGTCTTTTGTCACTCTTGGACATGTAGCGGTACCCCTGTAGGGGCTGCTGGTAGTTGTGGTCCATCTCTCACCCTGCACAGCCAGGCACAGGAATTCCCAAATTCCCAGACATCCAACAGTCAAGAAATAGTCCTTGTATTTGTTTGTTTTTTTATTAGAGGAATCAACTTGGATGGGGATAGGGTACTTATGGGAGGCCCACTTGATTGCAGATAGGAAATTAGGGACTGAAATGATATACACCACTGGTATATACATACTTATCCTCCTGTACCTCCAGCACAAACTTGCTTGTAGAACTACAACTCCCAGGTCCAGCTAGCACTGAATTGCAGGCCTGACACTGGCTCAGCCAGGCCCAAAGCAAAAATGCTTTTTGCAGGCAGGGACCGCGAAACCCTATGGTATAGCAAAAATGGTAATAAGGAGAGCCGGCAAAACTGTAATCCTTGAAGTGACGTTTATTGGTACATCAGAGTGACAATAAAACAATAAAGCTGACGCGTTTCGGCAATACCCTTAGTCGTGCAAAAATGGTAGTCCTAGTGCTAGCTGTCCCACGTGACTGCTGATTCCAGTACCACATCTTCAGGCCCTGGCAGTAGCCACGTGGGAGTCCTAAGACTCCCTGGCCAATAGGGTCACAGGAACTGCTTCCTGATTGGCCGGGAGGAGAATCAGGAAGACAATAAGAAAAATTAATTTGCTATTGTTACACAAGTGGGTGGGCACAAGTGGGTGGGCTCCCCGCCCTGTAGCATGTCACATAATGGCATGGATGCCAGTGACATAATTGAACAAACATGGTAAATGACATGGCCCAAATATGGCCTTAGCTCATCTTTAGCTGGACCCCTGCTGTCAGCCGCATCCGTCTTAGGTGTGAACCCAGCCTTAGTAAAGGAGATGACATGTAGAGATGTAGAGCTGCATTTCATAAGTATGGGTCACCACACAAATTGGGTTATAGCTCTGTTTTCACTGGGCCATTGGTTGACCTGTGACCTCCACATGACTGCAAATGGCTGGGAGGAGAAGACAGCACTGCAGCTCACCGCATTCCATTGTATCTCCAGACCAGATGCTGGTAGCAGTTTCCTCTAGTGAAGACCAGAGGTGGCTGGTGCTCAATATTTGGGGGGGGGGGGGCAGCAAACAAACCTCCCCCCTCACTTGCACTGCAGCCAGCCACGTCAACCCCCCATCCAGGAGATGGATGGGAAGGCAGCCATACCTTAGGAGAAGACGAGGATTGAGGACGAGGGGTAGGGCTGCTGCTCCTCGCTCCAGCCGAGGGAAGAGCCGGGGCTTCTGCTCTCGGCAAAACAGACGTTGCTTCTCCTCCCGGCCCAACAGGAAGTGGGTCCTGAGACCCGATTGGCCAGGAGTCACTCGTACTTGGACGAAGTAGTGGTGAGTCCTAAGACTCCCTGACCAATCGGGTCTCAGGACCCGCTTCCTGATTGGCCCGGGAGGAGAATCAGGAAGACAATAGCTAATATTAATTCGCTCTGCACCCTGAGCCCACCCTTTTTTTAAGCCAGTTGGAGCCACAATCTCTAGTCATGTGCTTCAAAAAAAAAAACACATTGAAATCCATGCGTCCGCAAGTAGATTAGGGGGCTGGACACATGGATAGGGGGGGGGGGGCGGCGCCCGTGCGCCCTGTCGAGCGGCCGCCACCACCCACAACCTCCTTTCTACCTGCCCACAGCAAATACCAGGGCTGCCAACCACCACTAAATTCAAGGACAGTTTGTAAAATCCGTGATTTTTACATCTGTCCATGAATGTTTGTTACAGACATGCAGTATGCAGGTTTTTACAAACTGTCCATGAATTTAGGTTAGGTTCACACTACCGTGGGTGGTTGTGGGTGCAGGAAACACAGCTGTTCCCGCACCCGCAATCAAAACATGCTGCTCTTTACGCCAGCTATTCTTAATGGCACCCCCCCAACACAGCTAAAAACTCAGTGCGTTTTCAGGTGTGGGAACGGACAGGACAATGCATGGTGGAAAAGCACCATGTGATTTCCTGGCCCCTGCGGTTCAAAAATAGGAACCTTTTTCCTGCATGAACCGCAGGCACAGCAGCCCATTCAAATGAACGGCCTGCCGTGCCCGGGCAAATGCGCCCAAGACAATTCCTCTTCTTCCAATGTGGCCCAGGAAGGTCAAAAGGTTGGACACCTCTGTGCTAAAGGATTTGCATTTCTGTCCATCCATTCCTGAGATTTCCACAGCTCTGTCCCACAAAATAGCTCTATCTGGCAGGATAGGAGACTGGATTTCTCTCTGCTGCAGTTCAGTAATATTTACAGTAATATTGTCCCTCCCTAATTCTCTGACTGGAAGCAAAAAGCAGCAGAGTAATGGGCTCATCTTTGCGTCACTCTGTTCTCTCCTCCAACCAGCATGTTCCTTGTCAGCACTACAGTGCAACTGACTGCCTCCTTCTACTGCCTTTCCTTCTCCTAGTCCGTGCCTCTGCAGAACTGCCCGAGTTTAATAGTGGGTCTAATTCAGCGATTTACGCTGCTAGAATTTAAAATGTACATTTAATGGTACATAAATGACTACAGAACTTCATTAATCCGTGTCTTTTACATCTGTCTGGAGTTCTGCTTTAATCTGTACAGTATACATTGATTACATATCTTCCTGCAGATGAGGATTACCACTCCGACTGAAGAACTCATAGGCTATGTATACGTAGAATCAGAACGGAATCTCCTGAGGATGTCAATTGAGCTGCCGACTGGAATAAGAAAGTTTTCCGCTGTTGTGCCCGCTTGGGACCATACAAAACACGGGTACTTGGACGAAGTAGTGGTGAGTCCTTCATTTCCTCTATTCTAGGTACGTGAAAACCAAAGGCCTGCAAGGTCTTCCAGCTGGTTTTCTTTAGAAAGCAGCCACAACTGGAATAGAAAAGCCTGTCCCTTGCCAGCATGCTGAGAAGTCCCCTTGCTCTCAGTGTGGAATGGGTAGTTCTCCCTGCAGAGGTCTGACATACCCCTCTGCTGTATCAGAGCCAATCACCAAGGAGCTATGCTATAGAGCAGGGGTCTCAAACTGGTGGCCCTCCAGCTGTTGCAAAACTACAAGTCCCATAAAGCATTGCAAGGCTGACAGTTCCAAGCATGGCTACCACAATCAGAGGCATGATGGGACTTGTAGTTTCGCAACAGCTGAAGGGCCCCCAGTTTGAGACCCCTGCTATAGAGACTATGGGAAGAGGAGGCAGCTCCAAATCGTATTTATTGCCACTTGTCGACCGCATAACAATATTATATAGTGGAAAAACTGGCTCTCCTAATTGCAGGTGGGAGTCACGCCATTGCGCCGTCACGCCGCTTATGCGGTGTATAGTCACAGCATAAGCCGATCAATGGGTGCCGGCCAATGGACGTCCGCCGGCACCTGCTGACCAGTGAGGAGAATGACAGAACAGAGCTCCGTCTATGTAAACAAGGCAGAGCTCCGTCGTGTCAGCGGGGATGTGCTGGGTTTTGCTTCCCTTTAAAACAGGGAATAAAACCCAGCACACCACTTTAGTAAAAGCACCTCACAGTAAACACAAAAACACTGGCTAGGCACACAGTTAACTCTTTGATTGCCCCTGATATTTAGCCCCTTCCCAGCCATTAGTACAGCGACAGTGCATATTTTTAACACTAATCACTGTATTAAAATAGCATAGAAAAGGCGCCTGCTTAATTGTGAAATAAAATCAGTGAAGCTGCCACCTTTAGGCTCCGTTCCCACCTAGGCGATTTGAATTGTGGGGCGGAAACGCCGCAATTCCAAATCGCGGCAAAAATAGGGATGCGTTTGCAATGCCATTACTCCTTAATGGCACCCCAATCACGCCGCAATATTGTCGCCCGATAAATCATGCTGCAATCGTGGCGAATCACAACAGGCGGAGCTATCGCCCAAAAGAAGCTCCTGCTCCTTTTTGAGCGGCAAGCGTTTCTGTGTTACAATTGCAGTGCGTCAATCGCGGCAAAGTCGAGGTGCGTTTCGGGTGCCATTAAGAAATAACGGCATTGCAAAGCGTCCCGTGTTTTGCCGCCATTTGGAATTGCGGCCAGAATCGCAACGATTCTGTCCGCAAATCAAATCGCCTAGGTGTGAACCATAGGGGTGCGCTGCCTATTACATTAGGGTGTGCACCCCAAAGCTTAAACACGCACGCCTTTCTCTGCAGCCTCAGCTGCACTGCACAGTGAATGAATTGGAAGTGCTCTGTGCTGAGTGACTTCCTGTTCATTCACAAATTTACAATTTACTATGCTTCACTTATGACTGAACACAGTGTTCACCGTGTTCATTTAGAAAAGGAAGGGGCCGGTAAATTACATATTGACTAGCCCCTTCCCCCACTCTCCATCCTGAATCGTGCGCAGCCGGGGAGAGTAGAAGAGAGGAAGGAAGCCAGCAACACTGCAGTGTGTGGGGGTAACAACACGGGACTGAGAGCATGGGCAGTGGGGGGAATCAGCACTGCACAGAGTGATTAGGGTGTACCTAGGCAGACATACTATTGACACCCCCCAGGCACAATATTTAAAGGAATATTTCTATTATATATATATATATTTATTGTTTCACTTTAAGCATTAAAAAAAATCACTGCTCCCTAAAAAACGGCCGTTTAAAAAAAAATTTTTTTCATTGATAGGTGTCCCCTGGGGCTGGACCCAGGTCCCCAAACACTTTTTATGACAATAACTTGCATATAAGCCTTTAAAATTTAAACTTTTAAAATTTAAACTCATGTTAGTGTCCCATAGACTTTAAACATTGTTCCGGCAGCTTTCGAATTTGCCCCGAACACCGCATATTGTTCGGTGTTCGCAGAACATCTGAACAACCATAGGCGTGCGCAGCCTATTGGATTAGGGTGTGCACCCCAAAACTCAAACGTGTGTGGATAGATTATATATATATATATATGCACACTTACTTTTTTGCTGACAAGTCAGGCAGGGAGGGCTCATATCGAGTTTTGTTTTTATTTTTGGTCCATCGTGTGTCTGGCTGCCAGTGCCTGCCCTGCTCAGTGCTGTCTCTCACTGCTCACGTCACCTCACTAAGCAGATTGAAATTTACTGGCACAAAACCCAAAGTTTACTGGCACAGGCAAATTTTTACTGCCATTTTACAAAATTACACTTTTAAGTGCAAATTTCAGTATTTAAGCTACAAACAAGTACACTATGCAAATAGCAATGCCATTTAAGGTACGTATGAAGGTAAAAAAAAAACATATTTCTGTTATTTTCGATATAATAATAGTCCATCGGTTTCTGTTCCCCATCACCCCCTGCCTCCGCCACCTCCTGCCGCCAGCTCCTGCCCCCACCACCATCACCTCCTGCCAGCTCTTGCCACCACTACCTTTTGCCCCCAGAATCTCCTGCCCCCACAATCTCCTGCCACCACCAGCTCCTGCTATCATCACTTCCTGCCAGCTCTTGCCACCATCACCTCCTGCCCCCACCACCACCTGCACCCACCGCCACCACCAGCTTCTGCCACCACCACCTCCTGCCACCACCACCTCTGCCACCATCACCTCCTGCCCCACCACCACCACCTTCTCCTGCCACCACCACCTCCTGCCCCAAACACCTCCTGCCACCACCACCTCCTGCCCCAAACATCACCACCACCTCCTGCCACCACCAGGTCCTGCCCCAAACACCACCACCACCTCCTGCACCCACCACCACCTTCTGCCACATTCACCTCCTGCCACCACCAGCTCCTGCCCCAAACACCTCCTACCCCCACCAACAACTCCTGCACCCCCCCCCCCAACACACACACACCTCCTGCCACAATCAGCTCCTGTCAGCTCTTGCTACCACCTCCTGCCCCACCACCTTCTGCTCCAAACACCACCACCACCTCCTGCACCCACCACCACCACCTTCTGCCACCACCAGCTCCTGCCCCAAAAACCACCACCACCTCCTGCACCCACCACCACCACCTTCTGCCACAATCACCTCCTGCCACCACCAGCTCCTGCCCCAAATACCTCCTGCCCCCACCACCACCTCCTGCACCCTCCACCTCCTGCCACAATCAGCTCCTGTCAGCTCTTGCCACCATCACTTCCTGCCCCACTACCTGCTGCCACCACCACCTCCTGCCTCAAACACCACCACCACCTCCTGCACCCACCACCACCACCTTCTGCCACAATCACCTCCTGCCCCAAATAACTCGTGCCCCCACCTCCTGCACCCACAACCTCCTGCTACAATCAGCTCCTGTCAGCTCTTGCCACCATCACCTCCTGCCACCACCACCACCTTCTGCCACCATCACCTCCTGCCACCACCAGCTCCACCACCATCACCTCCTGTCAGCTCCTTCCACCACCACCTCCTGCACCTACCACCATCACTTCTTGCCACCACCAGCTCCTGCCCCAACCAGCTCCTGTCAGCTCTTGCCACCATCACCTCCTGCCACCATCACCTCCTGCCCCAAACACCACCACCTGCCACCACCAGCTTCTGCCACCATCACCTTCTGCAACCACCAGCTCCTGCCACAATAACCTCCTGCCTTTATTACCTTAAAGCAAGGAAGTCTGAGAATGCAGGCTTGCCCGGACAGCATCTCCTAAGTGTCACTGGTAGCCGAGTTACACCGTGGTTAACCTGCTTGTTAGTTGGATAACTTCTGCTGTGGTTTGCTCCTATGGGGACGTGGTGGATAGCAGTCCATTCCTATTGTAGACCCAGACTGCTGTCCGGACCCTCTGCAAACAAGAGGTGGTAACGTAACTCTACTGATTTCAGTCTCAGCTCTCGCATTACTAGCAGTGTGGTTGTGCTTTGTTTTAAGTGGATTTTGGGACACTTTGACATGTTGGAGCAGTATCTGCTGATCTAATGATTGATTTTTGTTATATCAACCAAGTTACCCCCAGCTAATCAGCTGTACCTTGCGACTTACACGTGGCGGAGACCGCAGCAAAAATTCATGTGATTTTATCACCCCATATGCCCTATAGAGTTTCTTCGCTGGTTCTTCGCTGGTTGTGTTCCATTATACTGCAGAAATGGATTCCTTTGGATCTTTTTGATATGCTTGGAGCATGCGCATGCAATGATCTTAGGTTCATCAATTTTTTTATTTTTCTTATTTTTCTAATTTGGATCCCATTTAGCAGTTGGTGACACAGTCAGTGGGGCCCTCCCAGATGGGTTTAGTTAGTATATTTTGATTATCCACAAACCCACCCCCCCCCCCCCCCCGGGGGACCACACATGCACAATGCCTCCTTATTACTAGTTTAGACCTTCTTTTTTGGTTAATTTGATGTGGCGATTAGCCGTAGGGACATTGTGCATCTGTGGGAGTCTAGGCGCCTGCACATTGTTTGTTATATGTGAGTATCTGTTTGTTATTGTCTGTCAATTTTGTTCATCTGACTCATGTGCATATCGTGTGCAATCAGCACCCGGTGAGCACATCTTTCAGTGTATGGTGGATCGTATTTATTCGTACATCTGATGAATTAATTATTGCAATTTTAATATATGTTATGCTAATAAACTTTTTTAAAATTTTTTAACACTACTCTCCCATGAATGTCCATTATATCCATAGTAACTGTCTCTGGGCCTAAGGGAATCACTTCTTTGTGCCTTCCTTTGACCCTTCCTTCCTTTTTTGAATATATTTGTTTTAGTTACGGATATGACCTCCTAATTAGAGGAGAGACACTGGGTAAGAGTTACATTGTGCAGACTAGGCATTTATTTTCCAGGTGGTCCCCCTCTTCTTCCTTTTTTTCCACCTCCTGATTTACCTTTACCGTGGCCTTGCTGATGCCCGCCACTGACCTGGCCCACCGCCATTGTGTACGGGCCACAATATCGGACCATACTATCAATAAGTCCGCATATTCTGAACGAAGCCGAGGAAAGTCAAATTTGACGTCCCTTATTAGCTCCCTCATGGACCGTAGCCCTAAATCATTCCCTCCAGCATGTACCACCAAAACATCGGGGGCTCCATCAAGCAAAACATAACGCTCAAACTCAGGAACTATTCTGCTCCACAATAGACCAGGCATCCCGATCCAATGAACCACTGCCTCCTCCCTAGGAATGCCCAATTGACATCCGGCAGGTTGAACATCAGCTCTCCTCGCTCCCCAATGGACGTATGAGTGGCCCATTATCATAATCAGGCACACATCTGAAAGTACATGAAACAATGAACCCAACAACTCGAAAGACACTGGCCGACCATCCACCAGCCGATGCCCCCTGCGATAACCCTTTAATGCCTGCCTTACCAAAAAATCCTTCGTACAATCCCTACGACCCAACAACTTAAACAAAAATGTCAACCCCGCCAGCTTACGCCAACGCCGACACTCCCTCCTCCACATTCCGACCTATGAAATACAACACCAAGAACCCATCATCACTCTCACCTACCGCACCGCTCAAACCCCGTACCAGACCGAACCACTCCTCCAAGGCCCTTGAATACACCAACCAGGTAGCCTCACTCACCGACCGCCGAATCAGCGTCGCAGTTTTTCCAAGGCAATCCGCCACAGCTGTGCTGGACAAGAAACTCCCAGGTGCGCTGCTCCCGGAGCCAATAAGCGAAACTTTTCCCACTGAAACTTTTCCCACTGAAATTTAAAAAGAGCATCAGCCAATTAATTACTACAACCCTGGATATGAACAGCATACACAAGAGCATTGCAATGTAAGCAAGTCAACACCAAATGTCGCAGCAAACGTACCACCAGAGGTGATGAAGCTGACACGCTATTAAAGTGGTTGTAAACCCTTGTTTACAACTTTATGTTACAGGTAAGCCTATATTAAGGCTTACCTGTAGCTAACAAGGATATCTCCTAAACCTGCACAGTTTAGGAGATATCCCTGTATTTGCATGTGCCAACGTCATGCAGCACATGCGCACTTAATCCAACTGAAGTAATGGCGCTATATGCCGTTGCTTCAGTTGTACTGTGCCGTTCCCACACGCATGCGCGGAGTGACGTCATCGTGGCTCCGGCTAATCACAGCACTGGAGCCGCGATACACGGATGTCACTCTGGGACAACATATCGGCGGTCGGAGGGGGAGACGTGGACCAATGCGGGGGCTTCGATCTGAGGTAAGTAATACATAATTAGCTAGTATGCTATGCATACTAGCTAATTATGCCTTTGTCTTGCAGGCTTTTTTGTTTTTTAATTTTTTTGCTGAGGGTTTACTTCCTCTTTAATTGCCTGTACCACTGCCATGTTTTAACAATTAAAACGTATTCTCTTGTTGCAAAACTGAAAACCCCAAAGCTCAATTGCAAGCACAATCGGAAACAGTTCCAACAGTGCCAAATTCCTGGTAACCCTAGCCTCCCACCATTCCAGAGGCCACGGGCTGGCACTCCATTGCCCCCCAAAGTATGCCCCATAGCCCGCCGATCCTGCGGCATCAGTGAATAGCTTCAAATCAAAACTGGACATCCGCACCGACCTTCCATTATAAGAATCCAAAAAGGACTCCCAAACTAGGTCTGCCCTATGTTCCTGGGTTAGGCGAATGTGATGCCCGGGCACCCGAGCCCCTGCGGTGGCAGCCTCCAGCCGGCGATTAAAAACCCTGCCCATCGGCATGATCCAATACACAAAGTTGAGCTTCCCCAGAAGCGAATAAAGTTGACACAGGGTCAACTTGCCAGCCCCCCGCACTGAAAGCACCGCTGCCCGCAAGTCCGTCATCTTGTCTTCCAGGAGGCGGTATTCCATGGCCACCGTGTCAATCAAAATACCCAGAAAACTCAGAACCTTAGGTGGACCTTCCGTTTTGTCATCCGCCAGCGGAATGCCAAAGTGCTCCACCATGTGCTGAACCGTAGGCAACAAAACCCTACACTGATTCGAACCGGCCGGCCCAATACACAAAAAATCATCCAAATAGTGGATGACCGACGGAAGCCCGGACACCACCCTAACCACCCACTCAAAGAACAAACTAAAAGTTTCAAACAAGGAACAAGAAATGGAGCACCCCATGGGCAAACATTGATCGATTAAATAGCACCCTTGCCACTTACAACCCAGCAAGCGAAAAGCAGATTTAATATCCGTTTTTGCCAATAAAGCCCCCGACCATAAGCACGAACCCACCGCACTGCCGCGTCAGAAGATGTGTATGAAACACAAACCCGGATCTATGAACTCATTCACCAAACCCCCTCGGGGATACGACAAATGCTGTATCAACCTAAACTTGTTGGGTTCCTTCTTAGGGACTACTCCCAAAGGATAAACCACCAGATTATCCAGCGGCGGAGAGATAAACGGCCCCACCATGCGGCCCAGCTCAACCTCTTTCGCCAATTTTGCAGATACCACCTCTGGACGAGCCAACGTCGACTTCAAATTGTCCGTAGATTGTAGGGGACGGGGTAGCCTACTCGGAATACGAAAGCCCTCTACGAATCCAGAAGCCAGCAGGTCCGCCGCCTCCCGGTTTGGATGCCTACCTAGAAAACGGATGCATCCTTGCTATACTCACTGGAGTTTTCCCTTTTTCCCGCAAGCTCCCCAGTTCTGCCCTTACCTCTTTGCGTTCATCTATTAAGGGAGTTGGAGCCCTCGCAGCCAGAGCACTCATGTTTAAATTTGCACGACGTTCCGAACTTGCAAGTCCTTTCGTTGAACGCCCAGCAACACCCCTTTCTCTTGTTGGCCAGCTGTCCAAAGGAAGAAGATCCGCCAGCCCCTGACTGAAAAAACAAAGTCCCAGCCCGTGCCGAGGTCATGAGCCGCATCCCATGTGGTCCCAGCGCAAGGACAGACGGAAGTGCTCATCGTACCTAAGACATGCCAGACTGTCAGACTCGAAAAGCTTCCCCGATCGCATCCAAATAACAGAAGAGAGCGGAGCGATTCTCCGGCGCCCTTTCCCCTATAACGCTGGCCAAAATTGCAAATTGGTAAATGACCGGGGAATGAGCCTGTAACGCCTTTTCTCTTCCTCCTCCTTCTTGCTATCATTCAACTTACCTCTGTCCAGGTTAAATTTTTCCAGTGGAAGAAGGGAAAAAATTTCGACGTACTCACCCCACCAAATTTTTTCCCCTACCTCCTGCTTGAGGTGTGCTCCCAGCGGCCCTTCAAAAATAGGATTTTTATAACAGCTTACCTGTAAAATCCTTTTCTTGGAGTACATCATGGCACACAGAGCCACAGTAATTACTGTATGGGTTATATGGCACCTTCAGGTGATGGACACTGGCACACCCTAGACAGGAAGTTCAATTCCCCATATAACCCCTCCCCTTACCGGGAGTACCTCAGTTTTGTAGCAAAGCAATACACGTGTAACCAAAAAGAGGGACAGGACCTCTGTGTCCCGTGATGTTCTCCAAGAAAAGGATTTTACAGGTAAGCTGGTATAAAAATCCTATTTTCTTTATCATACATCACAGGACACAGAGCCACAGTAATTACTGTATGGGATGTCCCAGAGCAATGCCACCTGAGGGGAGGGGCACAAACAAAAGTAGGGTGCAATCAGACCTGAGGACCTATACTGCTGCCTGCAGCACACTGCACCCAAAGGTGATATCCTCATGCCTTCTTACATCCACCTGAAAGAATCTGGTGAATGTATGGACTGAAGACCAAGTTGCGGCCTTGCAGATCTGAGCCATGGAGGCTTGGCGACGCACTGCCCAAGTAGCACCAACAGCCCTGGTGGAGTGCGCTTTGATTTGAAAAGGTGGAACTTTCTTCTTCAAACCAAGCTTGAATAATTACTTGTCGAATCCATTTGGCAATAGTAGATTTTGACGCTGCCTGTCCTTTCCTAGGACCTTCAGGCAACACAAACAAAACATCTGTTTTCCGAATCTGAGCAGTCGCCTTAAAATAGATTTTGACTGCTCTCACTACATCCAGAGAATGTAGTGACCTTTCTTCCGTAGAACAGGGTTCTGGAAAAAATGAAGGTAGAACAATATCCTGGTTTAGATGAAAACCTGACTCTACCTTCGGTAGAAAGTTAGGTAGAGGACGCAATACTACCTTATCCTTGTAAATAATTAAATATGGCTCTTTACAAGAAAGAGCCGCCAACTCTGATACCCTTCTAGCAGAAGATATGGCAACCAGAAAAACTAGCTTCCTTGTCAAAAGGACCAAAGGAATATGTTGTATCGGCTCAAAAGGCTGTTTTTGTAATGCCGACAGAATCAAATTCAAGTTACCCCCTGTATAAAGCTTTGGATCAAAGAATGCAAAGCAAGCCGACGTTGAAACAATACCGATAAGGCCGAGACCTGGCCCTTGATAGTACTCAAGGCCAGTTTCATCTCTAACCCCATTTGCAGAAAGGCAAGGATTCTACCTATGACATACTTTCTAGGATGCCAACCCCTGGATTCAGACCAGGAAACATATGCCTTCCAGACTCTATAATAAATGACCCCGGAAGCTGGCTTCCTTGCATTAATCAAAGTAGATATCACTGAGCCTGAAAGCCCACAATTCTTCAGAATGTGGGTTTCAATAGCCAAATCGTTAAATTTAGCGCTTGTAAAGTAGGATGGAACACTGGTCCCTGCAATAACAGGTCTGAATGTGGTGGTAGGGGCCATCTTTAATATTTCTGCATACCAAGATCTTCTGGGTCACGCTGGGGCCACAAGAATTACCGACTTCCTTTACCACTAGATCCTGCAAAGAAGTTGAGGTAGCAGCAGAAAAGGAGGAAATGCATAAATTAGTGAGAACTGATCCCACGGGGTCACCAACGCATCTGTCCCGCATGCGAGTGGATCCCTTGTTCTTGACACAAAGCTGTCAACTTTGTTGTTGAACCTGGACGCAAACAGATCTACGTCCAGGATCCCCCATCTTTGGTATATAGCCAGGAAGATGTCGGGGTGAAGGGACCATTCCCCCGGGAACAATTGCTGGCGACTTAAGTAGTCTGCCTGCCAGTTCTCTACCCCTGGAATGAAGATTGCCGATATGCACGGCACATGCTTTTCTGCTCAGGTTAGGATATGGTTTACCTCCCCCTGGGCTGCCTGACTTCTGGTGCACCCTTGGTGATTGATATAAGCTACTGCTGTGGCATTGTCAGATTGAATCCTGACAGGAGAATTCTGCAACATGAATGTCCAGGCCCTTAGGGCTAGGTATGCTGCCCGAATCTCTAGAGCGTTGATGGGCAAGGTCCTTTCGGTTCTGGACCATTTCCCTTGGACAGACGCCTCTTCCAGGACTGCTCCCCAACCTGAAAGGCTGGCATCTGTTGTTATCACCTTCCAGGTAACTGGTAAGAAGAATTTCCCCTTCTGCAGATTCTCGGGTATCCTCCACCAACCGAGGCTCTGGAGCACTTTTGGCAACAAACGCATCGGAAAATCTAGTGCTTAGATCTTCTTGTTCCAGG
Source organism: Lithobates septentrionalis (assembly GCA_037952835.1). Lineage (NCBI taxonomy): Eukaryota > Metazoa > Chordata > Amphibia > Anura > Ranidae > Lithobates > Lithobates septentrionalis. Next base: position 2,731,686 of record JBBDGP010000164.1, read on the forward strand.
CTGACAGGATACTGTTTTGCAGCAGTCTCAAATAAAATTGAGCATAGGGAACTGCTTTAAATGAAGCCACCATCTTCCCCAACAACCTCATACAAAGGCGGATAGAATGACCCTTCTTTTCCCTGACCAGCTCCTTTATGGCGCTGATTTTTGCCTGGGGTGAGAACACCCTCTTCTTGGCTGTACCTATAACCAGACCCAACTACTCTAATCTTCTTACTGGCTTTAAAGAATATTTCTTTAGGTTGAGGACCCAACCAAGGTATTCCAGGTAGTTGACTGTGGTGACCATGCTTTGGTCCAAGCGGGCTACCGACTGGTCTATCAAGAGCAGGTCGTCTAGGTATGCTATTATTGTTATACCTTGAGTCCTTAATCTGGCCAGAGGAAGGACCAGAAGTTTTGTAAGCACCCGAGGTGCACTAGCTAGACCGAAAGGCAAGGCTACAAACTGAAAATTAAGTTTTTCTACTTCGAAACGCAGATATTTCTGGTGAGCAGGGAAAATAGGTACATGCAGGTATGCATAATTGATGTCAATTGATGCCAGAACTTCTCCTCCTTGTAGGATGGAGACTACTGATCTGATTGATTCCATGCGAAAAGAGCGAATTTTCAGGAACCGGTTTAGATCTTTCAGATCTAAAATGGGTCTGACATCTCCATTTGGTTTTGGCACCAAGAAAAGGTTTGAATAAAACCCCAACCCCTGCTCTTCCATGGGGACCACCACGATCACTTTTTGCGACAAAAGTCGGTCTAACGCTAGAAAGAGAGATTTCTTTTTCTCTGGATCTTTGGGAACATTTGACCTGAGGAAACGAGGAGACGGGAATTCTTGGAACTCTAGTTTGTAACCTAGAGCTATTATGGAGACCACCCATCTGTCCTGAAATTCCTCCTGCCGGACCCATGAGAACTGCAGAAGTCTTCCCCCCCCACTCGAACGAGCAGGGGCGCCCCTTCTTAAAGAGGCTTTAGCGTTCTGTCTTGTGGGTTTCCTCCCCCGGGATTTCTTTTTTCCCTGGGGTTGACCCTGAGGTTTACCCCTTGAACCTGATGGTGGAGGCTGTCGCGACTGCCTGGAAGCTGATGCCCCTGGCACTGGAGAAAGAGCCCGTTTATATGAGGGACATTTACTCTTTTTCTTAACTGGCAAAAGGGTACTTTTCCCACTTGATATTTTTTGGATATATTTGTCCAAATCATCCCCAAACAGCTTTTCACCGCGGAAAGGAAAACCAGACAGGAGCTTTTTGCATGGCGCTTCGGCTGACCAACTTTTCAACCATAAGATTCTACGCATATGTACCAACCCAAGCGTAAGGTGAGAGGTTTGATAAATAGAATCTCTGATAACGTCAATTGCAAAGCACAAAGCCGCTGGCAGCTTGGCTAACTCCTGGGCCTGCTGTTCAGGGAAAACCTTGAGCACCTGTTTCAAATGGTCTCTCAAGGATTGACATACCCCAATTGCCGCCACTGCAGGTTGAGCCACTGAACTTGCCAAGGAAAAAATGTTTTTTAACAGGAATTACAATTTTTTTATCAGTTAGATCCCTAAGCATTTGCGCATTGTCAACTGGACAAGTCAAACTTTTACTCACAGAGGATATAGCAGCGTCAATTGCTGGTATACTCCACATCTTAGTGAATTTTTCCTCCATGGGATAAAGTGTTGAAAACATTTTAGGAGGGAAAAAATGCTTATCTGGGTGATCCCACTCAGAATACATAAGCTTTTCCAGCAATAAATGAACAGGAAAGGCACGCAAAGCTTCAGGAGGCTTTAGTAAACCCAAGAAGTGGGCTCTTCAACCGACTCAGTTAAGGGTAGCTTAAATGTGGAGCGGACCATTTCAGTAAGAGAATGCACCAGCAACTTCTCAGCATGTGAAGCTGAAGAAGGTCCTTCCCCACTTGATCCCTCAAAAGAGGAGTCATCAGTCTCTCCACGGTCCCCTGAGGGGGATTAAATTTCCCCCTCCCACTGTTCCTCTGTTTGAGGATCCCGGGTGGTAGAAGGGGACCTAAAGTGGTTTCTTCCACTCTGCGCAGATGCGATTTAAAGCCGCTAACCTTTCCTCCAATCCACACATAGCTGAGGAGAAAACCTTCTCAGTTATATAGACAGGGGCTGAAGTGTTGGAAGCAATTGCAACCCCTGATGACCCCAATGGCTCACTCTGACCAGCCTCCCTAGATCTTTCATGGGGGGGTGTTGCAGAAGGGGGTCCTTAGGGCCTGAGGGCGACCCCTTTGTGCCCTTGCTTTTTGTGGTATTTGTACCACCCCCTCTGGTCACAGTGCTGAGCACAAATGCAGAAGTACTGCCAAAAAAATGCACCTACTGCTGAGCAATAGTCCAGCAACTGCTGCTGCTATTAAGCTCAGCCTGATGCTTAAGTAAATGCGCCCTGGGAATGCCTGTGTCACCCACACTCAGATGCCACCCGTCTGCTCTGTGTCCCTGCTTCAGCTGTATGCACCTGAGAAAAGGTGCACTTTATAGCTACACAGCCCGCGATGTGGACACTGAATCACGCCGACGCCGCTAAGCCCTGCCCCCCTTTCTCCGACCACCCACCGCGCCCCCCCTCATCTATTTCAAAGATACAAGAAAAGATGAGGGGGGGGAGAGGAGGAGAGACGCCGGATGGAGAACCACCATAATGGTGGCGGCAGCGGTGCGGCACACTGCCGACAGAGCCATGCTCCCTTTGCCTCCTGGTGTGAAGCTGTCCAGGTGGGGAGACATTCTAAAGAGGAAAAAAAAATCCTTCCCACATCTTACCTGGGGCTTGGGGTGGAGGAAGTGTGCAGCTTGTGACACAGAGAGAGACTGACAAGCATGGAATCAGGTACGTGCTTTGACAGCCCCCGGGGGCGACTATAGGCATGACAACATTTACTTAAAGGAGAAAACCCACAAGAATTAGAAAAATTCCTTAGAGCCCTTGCACACTGGGGCAGTTTGCAGGCGCTATTGCACTAATAATAGCGCCTGCAAACCGACCCGAAAGTGCCGCTCCTTGCATTCCAGTGTGAAAGCCCCGAGGGCTTGCACACTGGAGTGATGCGCTGGCAGGACGGTAAAAAAAGTCCTGCCAGCAGCATCTTCGGAGCGGTGAAGGAGCGGTGTGTATACCGCTCCTTTACCGCTCCTGCCCATTGAAATCAATGGGACGGCGCGGCTATACCGCCGGCAATGCGCCTCTGCAGAGGCGCTTTGCGATGGTATTTAACACCTTCTCGGCCGCTAGCGGGGGGTAAAACCGCCCCGCTAGCGGCCGCATACCGGCGGTAAAACGCCGCTAATAATAGCGGCGTTTTACCGCCGACGCCGCCCCCCGCCCCAGTGTGCAAGGGCTCTTAGGAATCTCCCCTACCTTATCCAGCTGCAGGGTTCTGGTAAAACCAGACCCAATCTTCACCCTTGATGGTGGGCTCCATTTAAAAACCTTCAGGAACTGAGACCCCTTTTTATCGGGAGGATCCACACTACTGGGCCTGTAAAGCATCCCGCCAGGAATATGGCTGAAAAACCCAAATACTGGATCCCGGGGTCCAGCTCTCTAAAAAGAGAAGCATTACAGGCAAAACCTTGTTTCTTCTGACACGAGGCCCGGGTACCATTCAATTCGGCCTGGAAAAGAAACCTTGAATGGATCCGGTTGCATAGCTTGCCCCAGCAAGAAATATTCCAGCGGAGCACATCTTACTCGTGACCAACACTTAAGACACTGGCGAAAAAACTGAGGTACTCCGGTAAGGGGAGGGGTTATATGGGGAATTGAACTTCCTGTCTAGGATGTGCCAGTGTCCATCACCTGAAGGTGCCATATAACCCATACAGTAATTACTGTGGCTCAAAACCAAATGGTGATGTACGATAAAGAAACAAACGTACACCTCACAATTTGCCGAGTCCGCTAAACGGACCCGGTCCACCTCCTTATCTGCCGCCTTACCTTTTCCACTGTCAGCCGCGCCGTCGTCCCTCGCTGGGGATATCTGTCCTGCCACTGGTCCCGAGGAAGTCGCCACCCCTGGGGCTGTCCGCGGCAGACTAGACAATGTCCCTGTCCCCACTGCCAACGGGCCACCATCCACCGCCTGTCCACTTGCTCCAGAAACCCCAGGAGGAACCCAGGCCGCCTTGGGCAACCCAGTACCTGGTAGGGGATCCAGCCTCAAACCAGCCAACAGCTACGCCAGGCCCTGCCCTCCCAGCAACCCCAGTCCCTAATTACACAGACCCCGCAGCATTCAACACCCCCCCAGCCCCAGACACACACACTGAAGACACAGATGGTAGGCCTGAAGGGCACTTGCCAAGCTGCCGAGGAATTGGACCTTCACCAGCCGTCATCACGTTTTCCACCGCTGCCGGCACCACCTCTGGCTCTCCGTCACTCTCCTCTTCTAGCTCCTCCTCTGACAGGGAACGTCCTCGCAATTTGCTGTGCTGCCCCGGCCCGTTGTTCCTGGCACCTGCCGAGCGCCATCTTGGCTGCCAGTAACATCATCAGCCATCATCTTCCACGATGGTTTAACACCATATCGTTTTTAGCATACGTTACTGCCAGTTTAACACCATATAGTTCTGTGTGCGTTACTGCCAGTTTAATGACATATAGTTTTTTGTGCGTTACTGCCAGTTTAATGCCATATCATTTTTGTGCGTTACTGCCAGTTTAACGCCATATAGTTCTGTGTGCGTTACTGCCAGTTTAACGCCATTTACTTCTGTGTGCATTACTGCCAGTTTAACGCCATATAGTTCTGTGTGCATTACTGCCAGTTTAACGCCATTTACTTTTGTGTGCGTTATTGCTAGTTTAGCGCCATATAGTTCTGTGCGTCACTGTATGTTTGGCACATTATATTGCATTATATTATAGTGTATCCGTGGAGTCTGTCTGTGTAGTGTGAGTACACAAATTAAAGTGCACCAAACACCTCTTTACATTGATTAGAGTGCATCTACATACAGATTTCAACTTCTTCTTTACATTTGCTTATAAGCACCGCCCCCTCCTTCCCAATAATGTCTGGGAGGACAAGGAGAGGCAGAGGTTCCCTTGGCGCTGTAAGGGGGCCAGCAACAAATGTGTCCACAGGCAAAGGTGGATAAGGTGGTCAGTCCTTAGGCAGGGCATAATTTTCTCCTTTTAGTGAGTTTGCCCGTGCTATCCAGCCACAGCATGCAGAGGAGATGGTGGAATGGCTTACTGAACCTTCCTCATCCTCCTCTTCCTCTGTCATGCAAGCAGAGACAAGTGTGCAGTCCCCTGCAGTTGCCAGAGTGGATAAACCTGCCTCCTTGTCCACATCTATTCCTGCCATAGCCCCAACATCAGCCACTGAGGAGTCAGCTGAGTTATTTGACCACAGCGTCAGCCACTTGCTCCTTGAAGATGCCCAGCCATTACTGGATGCAGATATTGGTTCTGAGGTTGAGGATGACAGGAACATGAGCGTAGAGTGAGGGTGGAACACTGGTAGACAAATTGGCATTCATGTTCCCCAAGCCGCAGCGTATTGCCAAGTTGTCTCCAGTGGTAATGATGAAGATGGAGGAGATAAAGATGATGATGATGATGATGATGAGGTCACTGATGTGACTTGGGTGCTAGATAGAGCAGAGGAGGAAACTGAAGGTGAGGCGGCACAACCCCAAAGAGGCCGACATCAAGAAAGAGTAGAGAGCAGCCACCCTATTCCATCACATTCTGCAGCTGTTATCTCCCAGCCCACTCCCCAAATCTCAGCTGTCTGGGCCTTTTTCAGCACATCTGCAGCAGGACGCACTGTTGCTATCTGCAAACTGTGTCTCAGGCACATCAAATGTGGCAAAAACACCAACCATTTGGGTACAACATGCTTAACAAGGCATTTAACGTCCAACCACTCAGCCAGTTGGCAAGAGCATCTAAAAGACAACACAAAAGAGGCACAAATTTGTCCCTCCTCATCCTCCTTACCCACTTCGGTCTGCCCCTGCTATACCGAGTCATTACCTCTCAGCAGCCTCCACTGACAGGGATGATGGTATAGCAGAGGGTGTCCCAGGTCCTAGCAGCGCATCTGCCAGCAGCACACCTCCAGCTGTAGACTGTAGCTGGCAAATTTCTCTGCCCCATCTGCTGCAGCGGAAATAAAATACAGTCCCTGCCACCCACATGCCCAGTGTCTAAATGCAAGCTTGTCAAAGCTGTTGGCTCTCCAACTTCTGCCTTTCAGCCTAGTGCATTCTGCCCCTTCCGTGAATTCGCACAATGTGCTGTACCACAATGGCAGGTTTCCAGTCGCTACTACTTTTCACGTAAGGCTGTTCCATCTCTCTACCATCATGTGGAAGGGAACGTTCTGGCATCGTTGGGCAAGGCAGTTAGGGATGATATATTTAGTTCACAGCACAATGGGTAACACTGCTTGCAACTCAAAAGGATGCAGGACAGGGCTCGGTGCTGCAGCTTGTTGTTCCCCCATGTCTTCATACAGCTGGTGGTGATGATGCCAGACCTGTGAGCTCTACCCACTCCTCCTCCTCCGCCACCTCCATGCCCTCCTCTGCAGAATTGTCCTATGAACATCAGACTCAGGCTAAAAGGTGCCATGCAGTGCTTCAGCTGGTGTGTTTAGGGGACAGGAACCAAACTGGAGAAGAGATTCTTGCAACTCTGCAGGGACAGGCCCAGAGGTGGTTCACACCACGCCAGCTGGAGCTAGGAATGGTGTTGTGCAATAATGGCTCGAACCTCCTGTCCGCCCTTAGACAGGGAAAGTTGACACATATGCCATGCCTTGCACATGTCCTCAATTTGGTGGTGCAGCGTTTCCTAAATACATACCCAGATTGCAAGATATGCTAAAGCTGGCCAGAAGAGTCTGTAGCCATTTCAGGCGGTCATACACAGCCAAAGCTCGGTTGGCTCAAATTCAGTGGGAAACTCACCTGCCCGTAAACCGCCTGATTTGTGACATGCCCACCAGGTGGAACTCGACTTTGATAAGGCTGCAGCGGCTTAACATGCAGTACCTGTACGAATACGGCACGATGACAGGCTCAGGCCGCCTCGGCTTTTTTTACCCACGCCAATGGCTGATCATTAAGGATGCATGCACTGTATTGTCACCATTTAAGGAGGCCACAAGGATGGTGAGCCGTGACAGTGCATGCATCAGTTGCACAATCCCTGTTGTGTTGCTGCTGGAGCAGACTCTGCGTGGCATTATGGAAAGGGCACTGGAGGCAGAGGAGGACTTTCCTCTCAAGGCCCACTTTATCCTGACACCATCATTCCTATGTCACAGAACATACAGGAGGAAAGAGAGGAGGAGGATGAGGAGGAGGATTCTGGCACTTTCATAGGCTTCGAAGAAGAGGAAGACATGCGTCAATCTGTAAGCGATGGCTTTCCAACCCCAGGATCCTTGGTACATGGCTGGGAGGAGGAAGTTCCAGATGCTGTCATCCTGAGTGACCCAGAGGAGTCTGCTTCTCAAGCCTTGGCAAATTTGAGGCGCATGGGCAACCTCATGCTTCAAAGCCTACGAAAGGACCCAAGAATATGTGGCATAAAGGAGAAGGATGATTACTGGTTGGCAACCCTCCTTGACCACCGTTATAAGGGGAAGGTCTCAGAACTCATCCCATCCCCACGGAGAGTGCAGAAGATAAAATCTCTTAAGGACACGTTAAAGAGGATTTTATTGAACATTATTCACTCCAATAGGTTACAGTGTCATGGAAAACGTAGTTTTGAGTCTTCTGTTGTTCAAGAGAGGAGCGTTGGAGAAGGCGTCTGCCTAAGTGAGGCATTTCAGAATTTTTTTAGTCCTCCCTGCCCTGGGCTGTCAGCTTCCCCTCCCATTGGCAGCGTCTGCATCACATGGTGGACAATTACCTCGGGGCCAAAACAGAGATGGAGAGCTTTCCAGCTGACGATCCACTGACTTACTGGTTCATGAGAATAGACCACTGGCCAGAACTTGCTCAGTATGCTATTGAGTTGTTGGGCTGCCCTGCATCAAGTGTGCTTTCATAATGGCATTCAGTGCTGCAGGAGGTTTCGTTACTGATCATAGAATGCGTCTGTCCACAGACTCCATGGACCGTTTGACTTTTATAAAAATTAATCAGTCCTGGATTACCAGCTATGAAGCCCCTGATGCCGATGTCACTGATTAAGTCTTTTTGGGATGTGAAATCTCTGCAGGACTTCGAGGCTGCCTAGCTTTGAGGGTGTTCAATCATTTCATCTGGAAGAATGTTTTGGTATAGGTTTCATGGGCACAATTAACACCCAAAGACCATTTTTCAGCACTGTTTGACAGTGCACTTGCCTTCATCAAGAGCACCTCTATAGGGTTATGGTGGGAAGGATCCACCGACACCCAAAGCCCAATTTTTCTGCACCTGTTTGACAGGTGCATATCATTGCAATTTTTTACAGCAAGGCCAATTCTTGCTTTCATCAAGATTACTTCTTTACACCCAAAGATCAATTTTTACGCAACTGTTACTTCTATACAAAGTCAAAGTGACACCAGAATGTATCCAAAAAATCTCTAATCTTGTTTCCAGTGCACTATATTGTGGCCTCATCATACACACTGGCTCCCCAGCTGTTGCTGGGCAAAATAAAGGCAGCTTACAGGGAAAATGTCATTTTTTTTTGCTTTATAAATGCAATTATTGCTGCAGCAGATTCTAGACATGGTACATATCTGCCACTTTACAGGTAGACTAAGGGGACCCCCCAGGTACTATATTGGAAGGAATTTTTCATTTTTAGGCTTTCACTTTAAAAATCAAAAAAATCACTGCTCACTTAAAAATTACGTTTTTCACAAACTTTTTTTTTAATGATACATGTCCCCCAGGGCAGGACTCGGACCCCTAAAACCATTGTATGCCCAATTACTTGCATATAAGCCTTCAAAATGGGCACTTTTGATTTTTGACATTCGGGTCCCATTGACTTTAATGGGGTTCGATATTTGGGTCCGAACTTTCACGGTGTTCGAAAGTTCTGGTGCAAACCGAACAGGGGTCTGTTCGGCCCATCCCTAGTGACAAGTAACAAACTGCATCTGGTGACAAGTGAGCGCTGCATCTCTGGTGACAAGTAAACTGCATCTGGTGACAAGTGAACACTGCATCTCTGGTGACAAGTAACAAGCTGCATCTTGGAGACAAGTGAGCGCTGCATCTCTGGTGAGAAGTAACAAGCTGCATCTTGGTGACAAGTGAGAGCTGCATCTCTGGTGACAAGTAAAGCTGCCTCTTGGTGACAAGTGAGCGCTGCATCTGGTGACAAGTGAGTGCTGCATCTCTGGTGACAAGTAACAAGCTGCATCTTGGTGATAAGTAACAAACTGCATCTGGTGACAAGTGAACGCTGCATCTCTGGTGACAAGTAACAAACTGCATCTGGTGACAAGTGAGCGCTGCATCTCTGGTGACAAGTAACAAGCTGCATCTTGGTGATGAGTAACAAACTGCATCTGGTGACAAGTGAACGCTGCATCTCTGGTGACAAGTAAGCTGCATCTGGTGATAAGTGAGCGCTGCATCTCTGGTGACAAGTAAAGCTGCCTCTTGGTGACAAGTGAGCGCTGCATCTCTGGTGACAAGTAACAAACTGCATCTGGTGACAAGTGAATGCTGCATCTCTGGTGGCAAGTAACAAGCTGCATCTTGGTGATAAGTAACAAACTGCATCTGGTGACAAGTGAACGCTGCATCTCTGGTGACAAGTAACAAGCTGCATCTTGGTGATGAGTAACAAACTGCATCTGGTGACAAGTGAACGCTGCATCTCTGGTGACAAGTAAGCTGCATCTGGTGATAAGTGAGCGCTGCATCTCTGGTGACAAGTAAAGCTGCCTCTTGGTGACAAGTGAGCGCTGCATCTCTGGTGACAAGTAACAAACTGCATCTGGTGACAAGTGAATGCTGCATCTCTGGTGGCAAGTAACAAGCTGCATCTTGGTGATAAGTAACAAACTGCATCTGGTGACAAGTGAGTGCTGCATCTCTGGTGACAAGTAACAAGCTGCATCTTGGTGATGAGTAACAAACTGCATCTGGTGACAAGTGAACGCTGCATCTCTGGTGACAAGTAAGCTGCATCTGGTGATAAGTGAGCGCTGCATCTCTGGTGACAAGTAAAGCTGCCTCTTGGTGACAAGTGAGCGCTGCATCTCTGGTGACAAGTAACAAACTGCATCTGGTGACAAGTGAATGCTGCATCTCTGGTGGCAAGTAACAAGCTGCATCTTGGTGATAAGTAACAAACTGCATCTGGTGACAAGTGAACGCTGCATCTCTGGTGACAAGTAACAAGCTGCATCTTGATGACAAGTGAGCGCTGCATCTCTGGTGACAAGTAAACTGCATCTGGTGACAAGTGAGCGCTGCATCTCTGGTGACAAGTAACAAGCTGCACCTTGGTGACAAGTGAGCGCTGCATCTCCGGTGACAAATAACAAGCTGCATCTTGGTGATAAGTAACAAACTGCATCTGGTGACAAGTGAGCGCTGCATCTCTGGTGACAAGTAAACTGCATCTGGTGACAAGTAAACTGCATCTGGTGACAAGTGAGCGCTGCATCTCTGGTGACAAGTAACAAGCTGCACCTTGGTGACAAGTGAGCGCTGCATCTCCGGTGACAAGTAAAAAGTTGCATCTTGGTGACAAGTGAACGCTGCATTTCTGGTGACAAGTAACAAGTTGCATCTTGGTGACAAGTGAGCGCTGCATCTCCGGTGACAAGTAAAAAGCTGCATCTTGGTGACAAGTGAGCGCTGCATCTCCAGTGACAAGTAAAAAGCTGCATCTTGGTGACAAGTGAGCGCTGCATCTCCAGTGACAAGTAAAAAGCTGCATGTCTGGTGGCAAGTAACAAGCTGCATCTTGGTGACAAGTGAGCGCTGAAACTCCGGTGAAAAGTAACAAGCTGCATCTGGTGACAAGTGAGCGCTGCATCTGGTGACAAGTGAGCACTGCATCTAGTGACAAGTGAGCACTGCATCTAGTGACAAGTGAGCACTGCTTCTATGGTGAAAAATAACAAGTGCATCTTGGTGACAAGTGAGCGTTGCATTTCTGGTGGCAAGTAACAAGCTTCATCTGGTGACAAGTGAGCGCTGCATCTGGTGACAAGTAAGTGTTGCATCTATTGAAAAGTGAGCGCTGCATCCGGTGACAAGTAACAAGCTGCATCTGGTGACAAGTGATGTGGCAAGTGACACAATGCATCTGGTGGCAGGCAACGTGCCAAGTGACATGCTCAGGGCTCCCATTGATTCTGCATTATGGTAAGTTGAACTATTTCATTTTATATTACAATGTAATAATAGAAATATTGCACTTTAATCATCCATCCTTCTTTATTTCTTACCTTCGCTCTCCTTCCCTCCCTATCTCTTTCTCCCTTTCTCTCTCCCTCTCTTTTTCCCTTTCTCCTTCCATCCCTCTTTTTCTTCTCCCTCCATCCGGTTTTCATCTCAAACTCTAACCACACCCCATTTAGGCCACGCCCAATAATTAGGTTTAGCCACGCCCATTTCCCTCGCCCCATGCTGTGCCTAAAAAACAAATGCCCCGTCCCCTGATTATAATAGGACATTGCCTACATACAACAAAGTGTCCCTAGACATTTTCTGACAATGTTGGCAACTATGCACTATCGCTTACTCTGCTTGCTAGATTTAGCTGAAGTACTCTCCTGCTATACTGAGTGCGTGCACCTGAGAAGCTATGAACATTGGAGACTACTGACACCTCATAGTTAGAGTTATTTACTTGCCTAGTAGACATAGGTGTGCGCAGCCTTTGGCATTAGGGTGTGCATTAAAGCTCCAACACATATGCGTTTGTGACATATTTACCGGCCTTTTCCCTGCTCTCTATCCTGAAACAATGGGGGAGGGGGTAGCAAGGAAGCACACAGGGGGACCTGGGCAGCAGAAAAAAGAGGAACAGGGAGAGGAGGGGGTTGCATATATTGGTACTGATCCCTTGTATTTTCCTCTTGTGGCAGCTGAATGTCGGCGAGAGGGAGAAGAGGAGAAGCCTACTTTCATCTGTTGCAGGAGGAAAATACAGATCGGTACCACTAAATTCCATTTAAAAGCATTGGCTTTCTATCCCGTGTTATCCTCTGAAGAAGTCACGTGACGTGACGACACGCGTTAGGAGCACGGGACGCTGCCACACAACAGCTGATGTTACGAGCACGGCGCTCGCGGAATTTTTTACCCCCCAGCTGTCATCCTTTGTAAGTTCATAGTGATTTTACTTATGCAATAAAGTGTTTTATGTATACGGGATCACGCTATATGCGGTTTTCTTGTTTCGATACCACACTGCTTATATGACGTATGACGGGTGGTGAGCTACAGGAGGTGTGAGACGTTGGAGGGTCCTTTGGCCAGCGGTTTGGATTATACGAGTTCGGCACTCGTGGTTTGAGGCTTGCGCTCATCTGTTACAAGTGAGTGCAACCCCCCCTCTCCCCCCTCCCTCAGCCTGCCTGTCTCCCTGTTTCTATTTTCAAACGGTATCACACCATATGCTGTTCATTTTGTTTTTTCACATACGATACTACTGCATTTGTGAGCCATACCATCTGCTGCAATTTTCTGGATTTCATCATCCACTGGGCGCTTAACACATATGCTGTATACCTTACAGCTGTAAGGTAAGGGGCCTGTGTACACTGAGGTGCTCCCATCGAAGACCACCCCTCTTTCCCTGTCACTTTTATTGTGTTTTTTGGATTGTGACTCAGAAGTGTCACACTTGGTGGCGGGACTGTTTTTTATATATTTATATATTTTTTCACATGTTTGCTAATTTTTTGCCATCATCATTTATTGTTTTTTTCATGCTGAACTTTTTTTCATGTTTTCACTGGTCAAGTGTTTTGATTCTTTTATAACGTTTATTAATGGGACCATTTTATATTTATCATTTATTTGTCCACTTGTGCACTTAGTGTTTCATTCACTCATTGCTTATTGCTTTTTGATATTTCATTGGCTTGATCGCCTCTTTTATCATGTGCATTACTTAATTTTATGTCATTTAATTCCACTCTCCCTTCATGCCAACACTATTTAGTGGTATTTCCATTCGTTCACTATATGCACTAGTCAGTGTGCCTTTGTATTTCGTTTCTTATAGATTTTTTTAGGTCACTTGGCATGTTTGTCACATGCACTTTAGTTTAGTGTAGTCTCTCCCTTCCCTTATCCCCTTCCCATCACAGCGCAACTACCATCCCCCTTATTACTCATGTTTGTTTTGTCTGTTTGGAGCAGTCTTTTAGGTGTTGCAGCAGTGTCCCCTTGGTAGTATAGGAGTCCGCTAGCAGTGCAGGAGTTCCTCTTTTGTTTTTACTTTCATCTGTTGCAGGAGGAAAATACAGATCGGTACCACTAAATTCCACCCCCGCCGGCTCTTCTGTCCAGGTTCTGGGGGTTGGCAAGGAAGGATCATGGTTGACCTGTCACTTACCAGTGATTGATGGGTTGCCAACCCCAGTATTATTGGGTGCCCAGGCACACCTGGCACACCCCTTGCGGACGTCTATGCTAGTAGATAGAATTCGCTGTCATGGTTTTAGTTGCGAACTACTGGGACAATATTCATATCTCTGACTAATGTATTCATTTGACTGTATTGGGTAAATGGAGAGCCCAGGAGGTCTCCGTTGTGAGTGGCTGATAAATAGCTTACACCCCAAGAGTTTCCTAGGACTCACTCTGACCCTAATATTATCCTGCATTGCTGCTTTTTTTTTTTTTTTTTTTTTTTTTTTTTAGATAATCAAAAGTAATTTTTATTAGTACAAAAAGTATGGATAATAAATTCTGACATTAAAAAGTCAGGACATGAACTGGAGTACAAATTTGATATCCATGACAGGTGGCAGTGTACAATAAAATAAACCATAGGCAACAAAGATGTAATAGCACAAAGTCTAAAATGTAGAATACTGACGCGTTTCGACCCCAGTGGGTCTTCTTCAGAGGATAGGTGTATAACAACTGTAGGGATGTAAACATGCATCAAAAAATCTTTTTTTTTTTTTTAGAAATTCTTTATTTTCTGACAGTCATATATCACATGCCACATGAAACATTTCTTTTAAACATCATATCAGCATATACATCTTTTTTTTTTATCATAGTATAGCTATTTAGCACGTTTCCTTACAAAGTAGTTCTAAATCTCTTCTGTTCCAAGGGCAAGCATATATTTCCCCCTTTTTCATTTCCCCTAGCCCCTATATCCCACCCCACCCCACCAGTACCAAAAACAAAAAAAAAAGAAAGTTTAAACACCACCCCTCCAGGGGAGGAGGGGGGGCCCCTCTCCTCAGGTCCATTCGATCTTACCTATTCCCCTTCTCCTGTTCTCTAATTCTATACTCTACTAAGGGGGACCAAATCCTCCGATATTTCTCATCTTGTTCTTTCAGCATCATAGTCAAGTTTTCCATTTGTTGAATTTCTGTAATTCTAGCCCACCACTGGAATTTAGTCGGAGGGACTGTACTCTTCCACAGAGCCGGGATACAAGCCCTTGCGGCAGTGAGAAGGTGTTTAAGCAGGGAATTCCTATATTTTTCCACCGATAGGGGAACGTCATTTAGTAAGAATGCAGCCGGGTTGCTCCCAAGAGACACACCTGTAATGTCCTTAATCGTTTCCTCAACTATTTCCCAGAAGCCCTTAATTTCCTCACATTCCCAGAATATATGTATCATCGTTCCCACCCCCCTCTTGCAACGCCAACATCTGTCTGATACCTGTGGATACATTTTTTGAAGAGCTGATGGTGTTCTATACCATCTGGTAAGGATTTTATATCCTCCCTCTTGATATCTGCTGGCAATTGATGTTTTATGTACTGATTTTAGCATTTTCGTCTTCTGTTTTTGAGTAAACGTTACTCCTAGCTCTCTCTCCCAGGCTTGCATAAAGTTAAGCTCCTGTGGAGCTTCCAGGCTTGTTAATGTTTCATAAAAATATGATAAGGAGTGCCTCACATTTTCGTCGTTTAAGCAGATCCGCTCAAAGCTAGTTAGCTCCCGTATTACTGAAAATGTTTTGATTTTTGAGCGGATATACGCTCCTAACTGCATAGATCTGAAATAATCCAGGTCTTCTGTCACTTCTCCCTCTATCTCGCCTCTTGTCATCAGGCGGCTGTCCCTAGAAAAGTCTATCAGCCTACTTTTCCCTTTATGTTTTATTACCTCATACCTCCGATCGATTAGGCCTGGTAAGAAGTCCGGGGCGCCCAATACCGGGGTCATTGGGCTCGGAATTGGTGAAAGATTTGTTTTTTTAAAGATCATATAAATGGAGCGGATAGTTGCCCCTGTTAACGGGTGTTTTTTCACTATGGTGGGTAATTCTGATTTTTTTATCCATGCTATTCCTTCCAATGGAATTTTAGTCGTCGCCTGTTCTAACTGTACATGTGGTTTCCTTACGGAGGCGCACCATTCCACCACTCTCGCTAATTGTAGGGCTTCCCTGTAACGTACTGGGTCTGGGAAACCGATACCTCCTTTCCCTTTTGGGAGTGCTAAAATGTTTCTCCTTACCCTTGCTGGTTTACCTGCCCAGATAAACCTCAGAAACCCTGATCTAAGGTCCTTTAAAAAGTTTGATGGAATCTTTATTGGTAGTGTTTGAAACAAATAGAGAATTCTGGGCATCACGTTCATCTTTATGATATTTGTCCTTCCAAACCAAGTAAAGGTTTCCCTGTCCCATCTCCTAAAATCTTGTTTGATTTGTCTCAACAGCGGGGCATAGTTTAGTTCGAACATTCTACTAAGCTTCTTTGGGATTTTAGTCCCCAGGTAACTTATGTGGGAATCTGTCCACCTGAAATTGAATTGTGATTTTATCCGGTTTATGTCAGTTGTATCCATTTCCAGCCCCATAGCTTCGGACTTAGTATAGTTTACCTTATAGTTTGCTAAATCTCCATAATTATTTATCTCACATAGAAGGGAAGGGAGGGATATAGTTGGAGAGGTTATGAAGAAGATCAGGTCATCAGCATATGCTGCTAACTTGTGTTCTTCTCTCTCCGTCTTGATACCCCTAATATTACAATCAGTGCGTATTTTCCTTAAGAAAGGTTCCAGTGTGAGAATAAAAATAATTGGTGAGAGGGGGCACCCCTGCCGCGTTCCATTTTGTATCTCAAAAGGGTCCGACAGTCTGTCATTAACCTTCACCCTCGCACTTGGAATTGAGTAAAGGTTTGAGAACCAGCTCAACATTCCTTCACCCAGTCCAATATGTTGTAAAGTTGTTTCAAGAAAAATCCAATCAACCCTATCAAAGGCTTTTTCTGCGTCCGCTGAGAACAGTATAAGGGGTTCCTGTCTGCTCTGTGCCGTGTATATTGCATTTATTACTCTCTGCGTATTTTCCCTCCCCTCCCTTCCTGCCGTGAATCCCACCTGGTCTGGGTGAATCAGTACCGGGATATGCTCTTCTAATCTTAACGCCAGAATTTTAGAGAAGATTTTTAAATCCACATTCAGCAACGCAATTGGCCGATAACTAGAGCATTGGGATGGATCCTTTCCTTCCTTCGGAATTACTGCTATATGTGCCATCAAAGTCTCTCTAGGTATCCTCCGTCCTTCCCGTAGGGAGTTAAAAGCCGCTGTAAATCTCGGGGCCAATTTCTCAGCAAAAAGTTTATAGTACATCAGGGTGTACCCATCTGGGCCCGGGGCTTTCCCTACTTTTAGCAGGTTTATTGCTTTCTTAAATTCTTCTATTGAAATTGGTACATCTAGATCTCTTGCTACCTCCTCCGTTAACCTTGGCATTTCTGAGTTACGCAGATATTCTTTTGCCCTCTCTTGTTTGTTTCTGCACCTATGTGGGGGCTGGTGACCATCCAACTGGTATAGACCCTCATAATATTCCCTAAAAATCTGTGCCATCTCCTGTGATGAATTCGCCACCTCCCCCTTCTGTGTTTTAATACCCGTCAAATGGGGTGGTGTTGTGGCATCCTTGAGGGCCTTTGCCAGCATCCTACTTGGTTTATTCCCGAATTCGTACAATGTCCGCCTTCCCCGTTTCAATTTTGCTTTAGCTTGTTCGATGAGGAGCGAATTCAGGTCCCCTCTGAGGCCACCTAGTTTCTCCTCTAGTGACTGTGTTTGAGATTTTTTATGCTTTAATTCTACTTCCCTGATTTTTTCGAGCAAGTCCTTGATCTGTGCATTAAGCTTTTTTTTCCTATGTGCCCCAAGTGATATCAAAACTCCCCTCATCACACATTTGTGTGTTTCCCAGACACAGAATGGGGTAACTTCATTCGACTCATTTGTCAGGAAGAAGGAATCTAATTCCTGGTTAAGTTTTTGCTCATACTCCTTGTCTTTTAATAATGTTTCATTAATCTTCCAATGCCATTCCCGGCGTTCCTCCTCCCCTAAGTCCAACGTACAGTCTGTCGGGGCGTGGTCTGACAAGGTAAATGATCCTATTTCCGCACTCACCAGTGATGATATGACTGTCTGTGATATCATAACATAGTCAATACGAGTATATGTTTTATGTTTTGGCGAAAAAAACGTATAGTCCCTGTCTTGGACATGGAGTGACCTCCATGTGTCTATTACTTGCAAATTACTTAATAGTTTCTTAACTCTTCGTATTTTTGTCAGTGAGAGGTATGAAGCTCCCCTAGACGTGTCCAGGAGCGGGTCTAATACTAAGTTTAGGTCTCCTCCTATCACTAGAATACCCTCCTTGTGTTGATATATCATTTGTAGGCAAGTTTCGAGGTAGCTGACCTGTTCTTCATTTGGGAGGTATAGGTTCACCAATGTGATCCTCTGTAATCCAATTTGTCCTTTTACGATTAATAGGCGACCCTCCTCGTCTGTGACTACCTTCAATTCCTTCCATGGAATCTGTTTTGAGACTATGATTGATACTCCATTTGTTTTGGCACTCGGAGATGCACTATGATAGACTGTTAAGAATTTATGATTTCCGAGTTTTGGTATTCTATCCCTTCTAAAATGTGTCTCCTGGAGGAAGCCAATCTGCGTCCCCAGCCTTCCCATCTCCGCAAGTAATCTAACCCGTTTTTCCGGGATGTTCAGTCCCTTGACATTATATGAGGTGAATTTTATTCTAGTCATGTTTTTTGCGATCTGTTGGAAACTACGAGGAGAGGGGCCCTCCAACCAGGACCCTAGGGAGCGAGAGAAAGAAAAAAGAAAGAAGAAAGAAAAAAAAAAAAAAAAACCCCCTTGTACCAGTTCGGGGTTACAATCCGAACGGCGCGGAACCTCGGTGCCGTTTGGAGAAAGAAAAAAAAAAAAAAAAACGTTACAAACGCCTCCGACTTTCCCTCCACACGGAGGGGAGACGTCTTTTGTAGGGGGATACCCCTGCGCACGAAAAGTTTGAGTGTGTATATATCAAAAATAGCAGTGACACGCCCATTGGTAATAGCTAAGAATGAGATAGCCCAGGAGAATACACCCGTAATAATACCAGACAGCTACCGTTATACAGTTATGTTTTCATTTCCATACTTATTTTATGCTTGTTAACATATAGCCCCATCCATCCCCCCCCTCCCCCCAACCCCCCCCACACACCCATCCAACCCTTTCCTACCCCTTGCTCCCAAATAGCCCCTACCTCCCCCCCCTCCACCCCTGTCCCCGTCCCTCCCCCCAGCGCCCCCACCCCCCCACCATCCCCAGAAAAGCCGGGGCGTTGGAGAGAAAAAAAGGGGGGGGAACGGGGGAGAGGGAGAAAAAAAAAAAAAAAAATTCTGCAAATTTACAAAATTCTTGTATCCACCCCCTACTCAACTCCCTCTAACTCTTAGGGGTCACTAAGAGCCCCTGTCCCTTAGTGTAGAAAATATTTGTGCTGGCAGAAAAGCGTGATATTAGTGACATTGTTTCCCTCCCCCCTCCCTCCCTTCTTACCCTTCCCCCCACCTCCCCATTCCCCCCCCTATTCCCACCCTGATATACACTCAATCCACCCCCCCCTTCCCCTCACCCATAAGCGTACCACACCTGCCCCACCCTCCTTACCCTCCCCCCATTTATGCCCTCCCCCTCTCTTTCTTCATGTGCAACCATTGTAACATGTGTTATCACAAAACCCCCGTGCTTTATATCCATAATACAGCAAATCAATATTACCCTTACCACAACACACCCCATATGAAAGAAAAAAAAAAAAAAAAAAAAACATTTCATCAAAGTACATCATGTGCTTCTAAATTCCCAAACACTTGCCCTCCAAAACACAACAGTAATTCACCCACTTACTATACCAACCCCTGTGACACACAAAAAAAAATAAAAAATGGGAGTAACAACGGGCCTTCCATTGGTATTGCCTATAATATATCACAATCAAATAAAACACCTTCCATTAGGCATGAACAAACATAAAGATACCAACAGGAAAAGAAAGAGAAAAAAAAAAAAAAAAAAAAAAAAGAAAAATTTCCCTCTTCCTTTCCCCCTTTTCCCTTTTTAAGGGGGTGGATCACGGGGGGTCACCCCAGGGGGGGGGGGGAAATGTCCCAAGAGCCTTCCATCGAGTCCAGGGCAATGCACACTTGAGAAAAGTCAAATACAGGGTGTCAAACAAAAAACAGAAAACAAGTCCACCATTAGGTCATAACTCAACTTCCTTCACCTAGTTCCTATTCCCTTGCAGTTTCTTCTGTTGAGTATACTCTCCGACATTCTCAATAGTAATATCAATCCAGTCAGGGATCTCCACTATTTCTGAGTCTAGGAACTTGAATAAGTCCGGTAGTTGCTCTGGCACCATCAGGGCAAAGGTGTGACCATCCTTTTTTATGATTAGTGAGAATGGGTGTCCCCATCTGTAAGTAGCACCTTTTGCCCGTATTTGATCCAAAAGTGGTCTCAGTAACCTTCTCCTTTTTTTCGTCTGCCAGCTAAGGTCTGGGAACACCTGGACCCCCTGGCCTGCGTATTCCAGCGCCCCTTTCTGCCATGCTGCTCTCATTATATCCTCTTTCACCCTGAAAAAATGTACACGGCAAAGCACATCTCTGGGGGGTCCTATTTCTGACATAGACCCTGCTGGACTCCTATGAACACGATCCAGCTCAATATGAGTATCGGGTGTTTTCCCTAGATATTTATTAAAGATGTCGGTTGCTGTTTTCCTTAGCTCAGGTGGTTTTATTGTTTCTGGGATCCCTTTAATGCGTACATTATTTCTCCTGCTTCTATTCTCATATTCCTCTGCTTGTAACTGCAACATTAACAATTTTTGATGTTGTGTTTTAAACTTCCTTTCCAGTAACTCTATGCGGGCGTCTGCCGAGGACTGTGATGACTCACAGCTACCCAGTCTTTTATCCATCACCTCTAACTTAGCAGTTACTTCACTCATTTCCTCCCTTACCGCTGTTTTTAGGTCGCTCAATAGGGCTTGTAATTCCTCTTTGGTTGGTAATGCCTGTATGAGCTTCCTAATGTCCTGTACGCCATCAGCAGCCAGTGCAATAGTTCCCCCCCTATTGACAGAACATACCTGAGTCTCTGTAATAGCCCCGGTCCGGGGCATAATTGGGGGGCTTACTTCAGCGGTTTCTGCCAATTCCGTGCGGATGTTCCCGGCTGAATCGCCTATAGTGATCGGGATAGTTGGTTCCTCCATGGCCGCTTGCTGTCTCTGAGCGGCCCGGACAGCGCGCTGTGAAACGGCCCCGGCCTCCACTGACATGGCTGGCTCCGTCTTTACGGTAAGGTACTTGGTGATGGACGGGTATCTGGGTGCTTCAGCCCGACCTATGCCCTTCTCTTGTCTGCGTCCAGGCATATACTCGCCCCTGCATCTGCTCGTGGTTCTCCTGGCGTCCCTCACTCAGCCCGCCGAACCCGATCTCCTGCTCGAGCGCGCCACTGCAAAGCTCCGCCTCTCACTCCGTCATGCTCAGACCGCACCCCCCTGCGTCAGTCAACGTGCACATCATCAAAAACCTGCATTGCTGCTTTACCTTCTATTATGTTAGCAATTGGATGTGTGAGCATGGTTGTGGTCCCGGGCATGTGTTTTTAAACTGGTAACGTTGTCATTTTTTATCCAGCACTACTGAGCAATCGCCTATTGTGTATGCATATTATTCATATTGTTTCAAACATTTGTTCAATAAAGTTGCATTAAGAAGAATACCGCAGGCTGCCCCCCTTTGTATATGGGACACCTAGCGGGTTCTTTCCTCATCTATTTCTTTGGTAATGTGTTTTGTTCCATAGTGGGGGCCCCACCTCATTTTAGGTGAGTGGGTGTTCCTGAGCCTGATTGCCCAGGGAGAATTTAAGGCCATCAGGATCCTGCCTCAGGCTGGGTTCACACTTTGTCAGGAACCATGAATCAGACTGAGACAGAAGTGCAGTAAAAATCACAGTATTTAATAATAATAATGGTAAAAAGGTATAACAGAGAAAACGTAATCAAAACATAGCCAGAGTTCGGTAACCGGAACGGATAGTCAGACAAGCCAGGACATCAGGGAGCCAGGAATCAGCATATTACAGAACAAGCCAGGAAATCAGGAAACCGGAGAATCAGCGTAGTGGAACAGCAAGCAGGATCAGGAACCAGAAGGGACGTCAGCCAAGCAAGTCTTAAAAAATAGGCTAAAGCGGCGCTATTTATAGCGCCGCTTTACCGTCGTTTTAGCGGCGCTATTCGGCTGCTAGGGGCGTGGTTTCGGCGGTGGCCGAAAAGGGATTAAATCCGCCCGCAAAACGCTGACGGAGCGACATTTTGCCGGCGGTATCGCAGCGCTGCCCTGTTGATTTCAATGGGGAGCAGCGGTGGAGGGGCGGTGAGCTCACCGCTCTTTCACCGCTCCAAAGAAGCTGCTGGCAGGACTTTTTCTGATGCCCTGCCAGCGCACCGCTCCAGTGTGAAAGCCCTCGGGCATTCACACTGGAGTGAATGGAGCAGCTGTTTTAGGGCGGTTTGCAGGCGCTATTTTTAACGCTATAGTGCCTGCAAAACGCTCCAGTGTGAAAGGGGTCTAAGAAACCAGCAGGACTGACGAGCAGGATATCATCACCAGGTGAGTCACTGTGGAAAGATTAGAGCTGGCAATTAACCGACAGCTGAGTGGCCTGCTCTGAGAAGGAATGGCTGAGCCCAGCCCTGAATGTACCCCCTCCTCAACGACCCCTCCCCCTCGGAGGACCACCAGGTTTGAGGGGAAAACGTCTATGGAAAGCACAGGGGACGACAGGGGCATGTACATCCGAGGATGAGACCTAAGAGCGTTCTTCCGGACCGTACCCTTTCCAATGAACCAGGTACTGTATGCGCCCATGGAACCTATGGGAGTCAACAATGGACTGTACTTCATACCCCTCATGGTTCTCACCCTGTACAGGGTGAGGACGTGGCACTGAGGTGGTGAAGCGGTTACAGACCAAAGGTTTTCATAAGGAGACATAGATTACATTTGAGACACGCATACTAGAAGGAAGGTCTAAAGTGTAAGCCACTTGGTTAATCCTGCGGAGAATACAGAAAGGCCCAAAAACTGAGGTGCCAACTTCAGCGAGGGAGCACGGAGTCAGAGGTTGCGAGATGACAGTCAGACCCTGTCCCCAACCTGGTAGGAAGGCATCTGTGGTCAGCATGGAGTCTGTACCTATCATTGGAATGTCGCAAGGCCTCCTGGACTTGTACCCAAGTGGAACGACGACCACAGAGATGCTCCTCTAACGCAGGATAGCTCTGAGGAACAAATGAGTCAGGCAACATGGATGGTTGGTAACCATAGTTTAGCAATAAATGAGGATAATCGGGAAGCAGAATTCAAGGCACTATTGTGAGCAAACTCCGCCCAAGGTAAGAGGCCTGACCAGTTGTTATGATGGTCAGAGATATAGCAACGTAGAAACTGCTTCAAGGACTGGTTGGCTCGTTCTGCGGCCCCATTAGACTGGGGGTGATAGGCAGAGGAGAAAGAAAGCTGAATTTCCAACTGTGCGCAAAAGGCTCACCAGAACCAGGACACAAACTGACTACCCCTGTCTGAGATCATCACCTTGGGTCGCCCATGTAAGTGAAAGATCTTCCGAGCAAAAATGGAAGCCAGTTCCTTAGATGTGGGCAACCAAAAGGATAACTGTGTTGCCCTGGGAGTTGGGTAACTCTACAATCAAATCCATAGACAGGTGGGTCCAAGGCCTCTCTCCATTGGGTATGGGTTGTAGGAGGCCCACTGGAAGGTGTCATGGTGTCTTACTCTGAGCACACACACGGAACAAGCAGCTATGAAGGCGATTACATCAGCACGTAGACTATGCCACCAGAATTTTTGGAAAATGGCCCAAAAGAGTTGATTCTTCCCTGGGTGGCCAGCAGCCTTGGGAGGTAAGTATGGAGCACGGAGACTCTCAGGGACAAAGCGGTGGTCACAAGGTTTCTCAGAAGGAGCATGGATCTGAACGGCAAGAATTTTGTCACCCAAAGGAGAAGTGAGACTGGTGCGAACCGTAGCCAGAATACGATCAGGAGGAATCACAGGAACAGGAACCGATTCCATCTTAGAAGTGGATGAAAAACTGTTGCAGCAAAGCATCAGCCCTTACATTCTTAGGACCGGGTAAGAATGAGACTATGTAATTGAAACTTGAGAAGAAAAGAGCCCATCGCGCCCTTCTGGGAGAGAGGCGTTTAGCCTCAGACAAGAATGTGAGATTGTTATGGTCAGTAAGAATGAGAACCGGCACAGTGGTACCTTCGAGGAGATGCCTCCATTCTTAAAGGGCTAAAATGATCGTTAACAACTCTCTGGCCCCAATCTCGTAATTGCATTCCGCAGGAGACCAATTCTTGGAAATGTAGCCACAAGGATGCATAGCGCTCTCAGGAAGTAGGACGTTGAGACAGAAGGGTGCCAACTCCAGTCTCAGAAGCATCAACTTCAAGGATAAAGGGTAACATAAGATCAAGATGTGCCAACACAGGAGCAGAAGCAAAGGCAGCCTTGAGACTCTCAAAGGCCTTAATGGACTCCGGAAACCAACTCTGTGGGTTACTGTCCTTTCAGGTCATATCAGTCAGAGGCTTGACCAGAGATGAGAAGTTACGAATAAACTTCCGATAATAATTAGCAAAGCCAAGAAAACGTTGCAGAGGATGTAAACCCACGGGTCGGGGCCACTGTAGGACTGCTGAAAGTTTCTCTGGGTCCATCCAAAAACCAGCAGTGGAGATGACAACCCAGGAATTTAACCTGTTCACAATGGAACTCGCACTTCTCCAATTTACAATACAGATTGTTTTCTCTCAGCTTCTGAAGCACACAACAGACATCTGTGTGGAGGCTCTCTAGGAACTTGAAAAATATGAGGATATTGTCGAGATAAACCACAACACATAGCTGCAACAAATCTGGGAGGACATCGATGATAAATTCCTGAGAAACTGCCAGAGTGTTGCAAAGGCCAAATGGTATTACGAGGTACTCATAATGGCCTGTTCTGGTATAAAAAGCAGTTTTCCATTCGTCGCCCTCCTTGATCCTCACAAGATTGTATGCCCCTCTCAAATCAAGCTTTGTGAAAACCGTTGCTACCTTGAGGCGGTCAAATAACTCCGTAATCAACAGAATTGGATAGGCATTCTTGATCGTGAAATGATTGAGACCCCTATAATCAATAAAAGGTCTCAGTTCACCACTCTTCTTCACAAAGAACCAGCAGGAGACGAGGATTTGCGGATGAATCCTCGAGAAAGAGTGTCTGCAACATACTCCTCCTTAGGACCTTAGCCACATTCTGAAAACATGTGCTGCATTGTGGAGACCAGGAAAGAACCTCAGTACAAAACCAATCAAAAGAGGGGTTGTGCCTCTGTAACCAAGGATAACCAATAACCACCGGAAACTTAGGTGAGAAAATGACTTGGAGTTGGATTATCTCATGGTGAAGAGACCCTACGGCCATGGACAATGGAGCAGTATCATGATTTACATGGGCAGGCTGTAGATGTCTCCCGTCAAGAGCCTCAATGGCAAGTGAAGTGGCACGAAGCTGCAGCGGAATCAAGTGCTTAGAAAGGCAGCATCAATGAACAGGCCTGCAGCCCCAGAGTCGATTAGAGCCTGTATCTCAAAGGACAACTCAGACCAAGAAAGGGTAACCGGGACCAGGGGATTATCCTTCTGGATAACTGGGGATGAAACAACGCCACCTAAAGTCTGTCCGCTACAAAACCTCAAGGTTAGGGCGGTCCCTGGACAGAAAGACGTGTGAAGCCTAAGTGCATGGGTTCACCTTCAGTAACCAACTCGGTACGAGGAGGCATGGGAGGTGAGGGAGGCAAGGGTGGCTGCTAAGCTGGGAGACAAATGTTCAGGAGGCTTCTGCAAGCGCTCCTTAAGAGTCATTCTCTGAGTCTGGAGTCAATGAGGATGGCAAACATGATCAACTTCTCCAGCTCAGTAGGTATATCTCAGGCTGCTATCTCATCTTTGATGGTATCCGTGATACCATGAGTAAAAGCAGCCACGAGGGCCTCATTGTTCCAAGCAACCTCTGTTGACAGAGTACGGAATTCAATTGCGTAATCGGCAACAATTCGTGTACTCTGATGGACATGAGGCTCTTGGCAGCAGAAGCGGAGTGTGCGGGAACATCAAATACCCTTTTAAAGGAAGCCACAAACTCTGGGTAACTCAGGACAATGGGTTTTTGCATCTCCCATAAAGGGTTTGCCCAGGCCAAGGCTCTCTCAGAAAGCAAAGAAATCACGAAACCTACTTTGCTTCTGTCTGTGGAAAACGCCTGGGGCAGCATCTCAAAGTATATCTCAACTTGGTTGAGAAACCCTCTTCATTGAACTGGATCGCCCCCAAATTGCTGGGGAAGCAGAGCGGACAAGACATACCTCTTATAGAGGTAATACTCGAGGTGGGTGTCTGCACAGAGACTGGAGCAGCAGCAGGGACGACCTGCAAAACAGGTTGTACTGGAGCAGCCACAGTGGGAGATTCAAGGTGAGCCGTGCGATTCAGGAGCATCTGTAACCCCGCCCCCTGGCTGCCCGCGTCATTGGATTTGATTGGCAGCAGCGGGAGCCAATGGCTGCGCTGCTATCAATCTATCAAATCAGGACACGACACTGGACAGAGCTAGTGTGCTCACTCCCGGCGTGTGATTCACATAGAATGCATTAAGGTGAAAAACCATGAGGGTTTACAACCCCTTTAACTGCTTGCCGACCGCCGGCTGTCATATGACGGCCTGGCGGCACGGCTCTCGTTGCGGAAGGGCGTCATATGACGTCCTCCCATTGAAAAAGGGGATGCGCGCGATCGTGCGCTCGCATTCCTGTTCCTTCTGTGGCAGCGTGTCACGGAGACACCGCTCGCTACCGAAGGGGGTGAACAGCCATTGGGCATGGTTGTTTACCATGTGATCGACCGTGATGAAGTCACGACCGATCACAGATAGTTCCACCTCAATGTGCACGGCGCATGCATGTCAGTGTTCCCGGGAACACTGCTCGTAACCGACGCTGGTAAACAGCCATTGGCCGGCGGCTGTTTACCACATGATTGGCTGTGATCCTTTCACAGCCGATCACTAAATGTCAACAAACCACGGTAACGAGATGTTCCCGGGTTCTCCTCCTCACACACCGATCTCGTTACCGCTTACAGTGTACACCAATCAAACTGATTGCCCCCCCAATAAAGATGACCTGTCATCACCCATCATAGTACCTGTCACCACCCATCAAAGTACCTGTCACAGTTCATCTGAGTACCTGTCACAGGCCATCAGAGTATCCGAGTATCTGTCACAGTCAATTAGAGTACCTGAGTACCTGTCACAGACCATCTGAGTACCAGAGTACCTGTCACAGACCATCTGAGTACCCGAGTACTTGTCACAGTCCATCTGAGTTCCTGAGTACCTGTCACTAGCCCATCAGAGTACCCGAGTACCTATTTGCAGCCCATGCCTCATAGAATATACGTTGGGGTGTTTGCTTTCCAAAATGGGGTCATTTTGTGGGAAATTCCATTGTCCTGGTGCTCCAGGACCTTCAAAAGTGTGATAGGTAGGAATGAAATG
This sequence comes from Lithobates septentrionalis, assembly GCA_037952835.1. Taxonomy (NCBI): domain Eukaryota; kingdom Metazoa; phylum Chordata; class Amphibia; order Anura; family Ranidae; genus Lithobates; species Lithobates septentrionalis. The sequence continues at coordinate 2,758,872 of JBBDGP010000164.1, forward strand.
AGACGAGATGTGTAATTTATACTCCTAGAACGCCTGAAGTTACTACTTCAATGTTGGTCCTCTGTATGTGGCCAGGCTGTGTAAAAGTCTCACACATGTGGTATTGCCATACTCGGGAAGAGTAGCAGAATGTATTTTGGGGTGTAATTTTTGCTATATACATGCTATATGTTAGAAATATCTTAAAAATGGACAACTTTGTGTAAAAAAAAAAATGCGTTTTCATTTTTTTTCCACATTTTCCAAAAACTTCTGGAAAAAAATGAACCGTTCAAAATACTCATTATGCCTCATAGATTATACGTTGGGGTGTTTGCTTTCAAAAATGGGGTCATTTTGTGCGCAATTCCATTGTCCTGGTGCTTCAGGGCCTTCAAAAGTGTAATAGGTGGTTGAGAAATGAGATATGTCATTTATGCTCGTAGAACGCCTGGTGCTACTTCAATGTTGATCCTCTGTATGTGGCCAGGCTGTGTAAAAGTCTCACACATGTGGTATCGCCATACTCTGGAAGAGTAGCAGAATGTATTTTGGGGTGTAATTTGTTGCATGCATATGCTGTGTGTGAGAAATAACCTGATAATGTGACAATTTTGTAAAAAAATCAAAAAAATCTTCATTTTTTAAAGAATTGTGGGAAAAAATGACAACTTAAAAAAACTCACCATGCTACTTACTTAATACCTTGGAATGTCTACTTTCTGAAAAGGGGTCATTTGGGGGTTATTTGTACTTTCCTGACTTGTTAGTGTCTCAAGAAATGAGATTCACCTGATGTACTGAAGGCCTGATCAGATGTGATACATTTTCAGAGATTGGCACCATAGTTTGTAGACTCTATAACTTTCACAAAGACCAAATAATATACACTAATTTGGGTTATTTTTACCAAAGATATGTAGCAGTATAAATTTTGGTCAAAATTTATGAAGAAAAATTACTAATTAGCAAAATTTTATGACAGAAACAAAGAAAAAGGCATTTTTTTCACAAAATTTACGTTTTTTTTTTATTTATAGCACAAAAAATAATTAAAAAAAACACTAGTGATTAAATACCACCAAATAAAAGCTCTATTTGTGTGAAAAAAAGGATGCAAGTTTCATATGGGTACAGTGTTGCATGACTGAGTAATTGTCATTCAAACTGTGAGAGCACTGAAAGCTGAAAATTGGTCTGGGCAGGAAGGGGGTGTAAGTGTACTGTATTGAGGTGGTTAAGTAATCAGCAGGACTAATGAGCAGGATATCATCACCAGGTGAGTCACTGTAAAAAGATAAGAGCTGGCAATTAACCGACAGCTGAGCGGCCTGCTCTGAAAAGGAAGGGCTGAGCGGCTGAGGAGAACCCACATCCAATTTGTATCAGTGTAAACCCAGCCTCAATCATACACTTTAAATTCTTGTGTTGCGATAAAATAAAAACACCCTAAGGTTTAGGGGAAGTTAGGGAGAAAAAGTCCCGGGGACTCAAGTTGTTAATGAAGTTTTGATTGGAGTTAGGCGGAACAGTATAGCTGTGTGTTATGTGCTCAGCGATATTAATCAGTATATGAAGCTTCTTCATCATCCTTATAATCCTGCCTTGTGTCTTAGATAACCAGCCCACTAGGATATCAGCGTGTGGCCCAGATAAAGCCTTCAGGACCACCAGGAATATCTACAGAGGTCATCTTCAATTTTACTATGGACATGGAAGTCACTACAAAAGCCATCATCCTCGTTTCCTACCTGTTCCTGGTGAGTGAATGTGGAAGTCTCACTCTAAGTGAAAGCACACCGATTACTAAAATTAGACTCTCCTTCTGATCTTCTATGTGTGCCACAAGGATTTTAGTAGACAAACACATACGTATTTCTATCTGCTTTGGTTTTGGAAGTATTATTAACACAGTGTATAGTGAATACCTGTGTATAGTGAGTACCTGGGTACAGTGAGTACTTGGGTACAGTGAGTACAGTGAATACCTGTGTATATTGAGTAAGGATGAGCTCAGGCGTGTTCGCAAAACAGTACGTGCAGAGTCCGCCAGGCAGTCGGCACTGGGGAGCGCTAAACACAAGCAGGGAGACATTTTCCCGATCCGCTGCTGCAGAGATCGGTAAATGTCTCACTGCCTGTGACTAGCGCTGTGCGGTGCCGACTTCCTGGCGGGCTCTGCACGTGCTGTTTGCAAACATGCCTGTGCTCATCCTTAATAGTAAGTACCTGAGTATTGGGAGTACCTGTGTATAGTGAGTACCTGGGTACAGTGAGTACCTGAGTATAGTGAGTACCTGAGTATAGTGAGTACCTGAGTATAGTGAGTACCTGTTGTGGCATGGGGGATTGTTCAGCTCAGTGGTAGATGCGTTTTCGTGTAGTGAGTCCACATCAGACAGGCATTTATAGTTAAGGGCCTGGTATCCCCACGTTTATTAAATGATAAAAACGAAACAAAAGTCCACTCAGGAATCCAACGCAGGGGTTTAAACGTCATTCAGACACAACTGAAAATACAAGCCCACCTGGCTACTCTTCAACAGCACTGCTGCTACAGCAGTGGCGGCTGGTGCTAAAAAAATTTTTTTTTTTGGGGGGGGGGGGGGGGGGGCGTAAACAAACTGAAAAAAAAAAAAACATCAATTGCAGCCACTGTGCCCATCAAACGCAGCCACTGTGCCCATCAAATGCAGACACTGTGCCCATCAAAAGCTGCCACTGTGCCCAAACGCAGCCACTGTGCCCATCAAGAGCAGCCACTGTGCCCATCAAACGCAGCCACTGTGCCCATCAAACGCAGACACTGTGTCCATCAAATGCGGCCACTGTGCCATCAAACGCAGCCACTGTGCCCATCAAATGCAGCCATTGTGCCATCAAATGCAGCCATTGTGCCATCAAACGCAGCCACTCTGCCATTAAATGCAGCCACTGTACCCATAAATTGCCACCACTGTGCCCATCAAACGCAGCCGCTGTGCCCATCAAACCTAGCTATTCACAAAGAAATAAAAAAAATTGGGATTTGTTTTTACCAAAAAACATTTAGCAGAGTACATATTGGCCTAAATTTATGAAATTTGATTTTTTTCAATTTTGTTATTGGATGTTTTACACCAGAAAATAAAAAAAATGCAGAGGTGGTCAAATACCACCAAAAGAAAGCTCTATTTGTGTGAAAAAAAGGGCGTCAACTTTGTTTGGGTACAGCGTCGCACGCCCGCGCAATTGTCAGGCGTAGTACAGAATTGCAAAAAATGCTCTGGTCAGGAAAGAGGGTAAATCCTTCCGGGGCTGAAGTGGTTAAACAGGGACCTGGAAAATGCCATACACAGTAGTGTGTGAAGGAGAGGGACTGTGTACTGTGACATGCTGTGTATACAGTGGGGGGAGGTGTCTCAGTGTAGCACACACACAGGCAGTAGAGATGTACAAACACACACTGACAGATTAAGCTCTCTCCACCCCTCCTCTCCCCTCCTAAGGACTCTCATGGTCCCCTCACAGCCGTGTGTGATTGTTCCAGCACGACCGAGCAGAGGCTGGCCGTTCCCCCTTCCAGACACTTAGGCCCCTTTCACACTGGGGCGGTGGGGGGCGTCGGCGGTACAACAGCGCTATTTTTAGCGCTGCTGTACCGTCGTTCTTGCAGCTGTATTCGGCCGCTAGCGGTGCGGTCTTAACCCCCGCTGGCGGCCGAAAAAGGGTTAAAATCACTCGTACAGCGCGGCTATAGCCGCGGTATTACCGCGGTATAGTCGCGCTGTCCCATTGATTTCAATGGGCAGGAGCGGTGAAGGAGCGGTGAATACACCGCTCCTTCACCGCTCCAAAGAAGCGGTTTGCAGGACTTTTTTCACCGTCCTGTCAGCGCACCGCTTCAGTGTGAAAGCCCTCGGGCTTTCACACTGAACAAACAGCGGAGGCTGTTTAGGGGCGGTTTGCAGGCGGTATTTTTAGCGCAATACTGCCTGCAAACCACCCCAGTGTGAAAGGGGTCTTACTGTGTGATCGTGGTGACATCCATCGCTGCTGCCGGTGTTCTGACGATAAAGGTCCCCCATCGGATAGTGTCCACCCTGTACTGCGCAGGCGCAGCGCTTGCGCAGTACGGAGAACAAAGGAGATGCCAAAAGTCTCCAAACATCAACACCTGTTCATGAGCTGTCCACGGCGCCTGCGCAATTAAGAGTACATTGTAGAAAATAGAAAATAGTGTAACAAGCGCGCATCATACCTTAGTGTGTACTAAATATAAGTGATCTCACTAGTTATGACTAATGTTGGTATACCACACTTAAAGCCATTTCAATATGGCCAAAACCCATGAAAAACATTTTTCCATAAACATATTTTTGAAAAAATCCGTGAAATTAACTTATTTTCCCATAATAGGAATATTATATTATTCTTATACTCACACCAAGTGTTCTGCAGTGAAACAAAATAACTTAAAAATCCCTAAAACATGTGTTGTTAATTACAATGTTACTTGTGAATATCAATTCGCAACAATGTAGTGAAAACCATACATATCCAAATTAGTGCTAAAAATATTTGCTAAAAATATTTTTCAGTGGAACACTTATTCCCTTTAGACATCTTAGATATAGAAACAATGATCAGTCCTTGATAGAAATATGCTAGGTTGATGTTAGCACCAATCTTCTTTGTAAAAAGGGACCCACCGATAATCCTCCTTCTCATAGATTTAGTAAAAAAGGCCGCTTACCGGATCAGATGGATCTCAGGTTAGTGAGATCAGATGAGCATGTTGCATTAGCCTGCCGGCCTTAGATTATCACCTGGGCGTTTTCCTGGGAGATTTCCTCAGCCACTGCACTCCAATTTCTCAAGCAGATCTATCCTCACTGATACAATGTATCCGGTTTCAAAATATTAGTTCATACAGAAGATACACCTCAGTGGGAATAAAGCGAAAAGGGCTCCATAGTGCAAATGTGTTTTATAGATTTATTCAAAATCTCTTTCACAGTCACTTTAAAAGATTCTTTCCACTGCAAATGTTCACAGCAACACTCCACTGCACATCAGGAAGGACAAATCAAAAAAACTCCCAAGTATACACCAAACGGAACTCAAATAAAAAAAATATCAACCAGATAAAAATTAGCTTAAAAATCAGCAAACAAAGCAGAGGATTCATGTAACTTTTATATCACATATACCTCTGACATTAATTTCATATAAAAATACAAAGGATCAATACAAATTCTCAAAAAAAATTTTACTCAAAAAACTCTTTTTAGAAAAATTCTCAAAAAAACTCTTTTTTCTGAAATTCGGAAGACTAATACCCATTATCTATTGTCAATGTAGCAATTGATATCCCACTCCACGTTGAGTCCTAGGGGTTTATAACATTGGAGGTCGTATATCCATCTGGTTTCACTGCGAGAGATGGACCTTCTCATATTACTTCCTCTCCGATGGGGGGTATATTTTTCTATTGCTACTACTTTCAAAAGTGCTGTATTCCTGTTGTGATGTATTCTAAAGTGTTTCGAAACACTATGTCCTACAAAACCCCTCCTGATATTTCCTAAATGTTCCCCTATTCTGATGTTAAGGGCCCGGGTGGTCCTCCCCACGTATTGTAACCCACAGGGGCAAATTAGCAAATAGACCACTCCCACTGTGCTACATGTGATAAAATCCTTGATGTCATATGTTTTAGTAGTTACATTAGAGGAGAAAGTTGAGGTTCTAATCGTCTGGGAGGTTTTGCATACCTTACACCTCCTACAAGGAAAAAACCCTTTTAAATTCCCGAACATGCTTATCTTAGGGGGACACTCAATGGCACTTGGTGCCAGCTTACCTTTCAGTGTTTGATTTTTCCTGAATATAATGTTGGGTCTGGCAGGAAGGACAGGGCCCAGAATTTCATCTCCCCTTAAAATATTCCAATGCTTTTTCATAACTTTGTTGACCCACCTATACTGTGATGAAAAAGTGGTGATGAAGGCCCACTCAAAATCTTTATTTGTGCCTTCTTTCACATTGGTTTTAGGTTTCAGGAGCTGTTCTCTCTCAATATTGGCTATTTTAGCCAACTCTTCTTCCAATATGTCGGACCTATATCCCTTATCTTCAAACCACTTTTTTTAAAACCCCTGCTTGATCTTGGTAATCTTCAATCTGGTTCAAGATTTCAGCTGATTGCAAGCTGGGAAGCTTCCCATAGACTGCCGTGTGTCCGGTGCCTGGTCACTCTTAACCACTTGACGACCGCCTCACGCCGATGTACGTCGGCAAAGCGGCACGGACAGGCAAAATCACGTACATGGTACGTGATTTGCCTTCCGCGGGTGGGGGGTCCGAACGGACCCCCCCCCCCGCCGCCCGAGGCGGTCCCGTTTTGTCCCCCGGCGATCGGAGACGAGGGGGAGGCCATCCGTTCGTGGCCCCCCCCTCGCGATCGCCGCCGGCCAATGGGAACACTCCTTTGCTGCTGTATGCTAAACAGCAGCAAAGGAAATGATGTCATCTCCCCTCGGGTCGGTAGTTTCCGTTCCAGCCCGAGGAGAGATGACATGTGAGTGACTGCACCAACACACACACACACACAGTAGAACATGCCAGGCACACATTACACCCCGATCCCCCCCCCCCCGATCCCCCCCGATCACCCCCCCCCGATCCCCCCCCCCCCCCCTGTCACAAACTGACACCAGCAGTTTTTTTTTTTTTTTTTCTGATTACTGCTAGGTGTCAGTTTGTGACAGTTACTGTGTTAGCACAGTTACTGTTACCCCCCTGTAGGTTTAGGGTACCCCCCTAACCCCCCCTAATAAAGTTTTAACCCCTTGATCACCCCCTGTCACCAGTGTCACTAAGCGATCATTTTTCTGATCGCTGTATTAGTGTCGCTGGTTCCGCTAGTTAGTGAGGTAAATATTTAGGTCCGCCGTCAGCGTTTTATAGCGTCAGGGACCCCCATATACTACCTAATAAATGTTTTAACCCCTTGATTGCCCCCTAGTTAACCCTTTCACCACTGATCACCGTATAACCATTACGGGTGACGCTGGTTAGTTTGTTTATTTTTTATAGTGTCAGGGCACCCGCCGTTTATTACCGAATAAAGGTTTAGCCCCCTAATCGCCCGGCGGTGATATGCGTCGCCCCAGGCAGCGTCAGATTAGCGCCAGTACCGCTAACACCCACGCACGCAGCATGCGCCTCCCTTAGTGGTATAGTATCTGATCGGATCAATATCTGATCCGATCAGATCTATACTAGCGTCCCCAGCAGTTTAGGGTTCCCAAAAACGCAGTGTTAGCGGGATCAGCCCAGATACCTGCTAGCACCTGCGTTTTGCGCCTCTGCCCGGCCCAGCCCACCCAAGTGCAGTATCGATCGATCACTGTCACTTACAAAACACTAAACGCATAACTGCAGCGTTCGCAGAGTCAGGCCTGATCCCTGCGATCGCTAACAGTTTTTTTGGTAGCATTTTGGTGAACTGGCAAGCACCAGCCCCAGGCAGCGTCAGGTTAGCGCCAGTACCGCTAACACCCACGCACGCAGCATACGCCTCCCTTAGTGGTATAGTATCTGAACGGATCAATATCTGATCCTTTCAGATCTATACTAGCGTCCCCAGCAGTTTAGGGTTCCCAAAAACGCAGTGTTAGCGGGATCAGCCCAGATACCTGCTAGCACCTGCGTTTTGCCCCTCCGCCCGGCCCAGCCCAGACCACCCAAGTGCAGTATCGATCGATCACTGTCACTTACAGAACACTAAACGCATAGCTGCAGCGTTCACAGAGTCAGGCCTGATCCCTGCGATCGCTAACAGTTTTTTTGGTAGCGTTTTGGTGAACTGGCAAGCACCAGCCCCAGGCAGCGTCAGGTTAGCGCCAGTACCGCTAACACCCACGCACGCACCGTACACCTCCCTTAGTGGTATAGTATCTGATCGGATCAATATCTGATCCGATCAGATCTATACTAGCGTCACCAGCAGTTTAGGGTTCCCAAAAACGCAGTGTTAGCGGGATCAGCCCAGATACCTGCTAGCACCTGCGTTTTGCCCCTCCGCCCGGCCCGGCCCAGCCCACCCAAGTGCAGTATCGATCGATCACTGTCACTTACAAAACTCTAAACGCATAACTGCAGCGTTCGCAGAGTCAGGCCTGATCCCTGCGATCGCTAACAGTTTTTTTGGTAGCGTTTTGGGGAACTGGCAAGCGCCAGCGGCCTAGTACACCCCGGTCGTAGTCAAACCAGCACTGCAGTAACACTTGGTGACGTGGCGAGTCCCATAAGTGCAGTTCAAGCTGGTGAGGTGGCAAGCACAAGTAGTGTCCCGCTGACACCAAAAAGACAAACACAGGCCCGTCGTGCCCATAGTGCCCTTCCTACTGCATTCGCCAATCCTAATTGGGAACCCACCGCTTCTGCAGCGCCCGTACTTCCCCCATTCACATCCCCAACCAAATGCAGTCGGCTGCATGAGAGGCATTTTTATGTCCTCCCGAGTACCCCTACCCAGCGAACCCCCCCAAAAAAGATGTTGTGTCTGCAGCAAGCGCGGATATAGGCGTGACACCCGCTATTATTTTCCCTCCTGTCCTGACAATCCTGGTCTTTGCATTGGTGAATGTTTTGAACGCTACCATGCACTAGTTGAGTATTAGCGTAGGGTACAGCATTGCACAGACTAGGACACACTTTCACAGGGTCTCCCAAGATGCCATCGCATTTTGAGAGACCCGAACCTGGAACCGGTTACAGTTATAAAAGTTAGTTACAAAAAAAGTGTAAAAAAAAATAAATATATAAAATAAAAAAAAATAGTTGTCGTTTTATTGTTCTCTCTCTCTCTATTCTCTCTCTCTATTGTTCTGCTCTTTTTTTACTGTATTCTATTCTGCAATGTTTTATTGTTATTGTTATTGTTATTATGTTTTATCATGTTTGTTTTTCAGGTATGTAATTATTTATACTTTACTGTTTACTGTGCTTTATTGTTAACCATTGTTAACCATTTTTTTGTCTTCAGGTACGCCATTCACGACTTTGAGTGGTTATACCAGAATGATGCCTGCAGGTTTAAGTATCATCTTGGTATCATTCTTTTCAGCCAGCGGTCGGCTTTCATGTAAAAGCAATCCTAGCGGCTAATTAGCCTCTAGACTGCTTTTACAAGCCGTGGGAGGGAATGCCCCCCCCCCACCACCGTCTTTCGTGTTTTTCTCTGGCTCTCCTGTCTCAACAGGGAACCTGAGAATGCAGCTGGTGATTCAGCCAGCTGACCATAGAGCTGATCAGAGACCAGAGTGGCTCCAAACATCTCTATGGCCTAAGAAACCGGAAGCTACGAGCATTTCATGACTTAGATTTCGCCGGATGTAAATAGTGCCATTGGGAAATTGGGGAAGCATTTTATCACACCGACCCCAATTTTTTCAAAAAAGAGTACCTGTCACTACCTATTGCTATCATAGGGGATATTTACATTCCCCGAGATAACAATAAAAATGATTAAAAAAAAAAAATATGAAAGGAACAGTTTAAAAGTAAGATTAAAAAAGCAAAAAAATAATAAAGAAAAAAAAAAAAAAAAAAAAAAGCACCCCTGTCGCCCCCTGCTCTCGCGCTAAGGCGAACGCAAGCGGCGGTCTGTCGTCAAACGTAAACAGCAATTGCACCATGCATGTGAGGTATCACCGCGAAGGCCAGATCGAGTGCAGTAATTTTTCCAGTAGACCTCCTCTGTAAATCTAAAGTGGTAACCTGTAAAGGCTTTTAAAGGCTTTTAAACATGTATTTATTTTGTTGCCACTGCACATTTGTGCGCAATTTTAAAGCATGTCATGTTTGGTACCCATGTACTCCGCCTAAGATCATCTTTTTTATTTCATCAAACATTTGGGCAATATAGTGTGTTTTAGTGCATTAAAATTTAAAAAAGTGTGTTTTTCCCCCAAAAAATGCGTTTGAAAAATCGCTGCGCAATTACTGTGTGAAAAAAAAAAATGAAACACCCACCATTTTAATCTGTAGGGCATTTGCTTTAAAAAAATATATAATGTTTGGGGGTTCAAAGTAATTTTTTTGCAAAAAAAAATAACTTTTTCATGTAAACAATAAGTGTCAGAAAGGGCTTTGTCTTCAAGTGGTTAGAAGAGTGGGTGATGTGTGACATAAGCTTCTAAATGTTGTGCATAAAATGCCAGGACAGTTCAAAACCCCCCCAAATGACCCCATTTTGGAAAGTAGATACCCCAAGCTATTTGCTGAGAGTCATGTCGAGTCCATGGAATATTTTATATTGCGACACAAGTTGCGGGAAAGAGACAATTTTTTTTTTTTTTTTTGCACAAAGTTGTCACTAAATGATATATTGCTCAAACATGCCATGGAAATATGTGAAATTACACCCCAAAATACATTCTGCTGCTTCTCCTGAGTACGGGGATACCACATGTGTGAGACTTTTTGGGAGCCTAGCCGCATACGGGACCCCGAAAACCAAGCACCGCCTTCAGGCTTTCTAAGGGCGTGAATTTTTGATTTCACTCTTCACTGCCTATCACAGTTTCGGAGGCCATGGAATGCCCAGGTGGCACAAAACCCCCCCAAATGACCCCATTTTGGAAAGTAGACACCCCAAGCTATTTGCTGAGAGGTATAGTGAGTATTTTGCAGACCTCACTTTTTGTCACAAAGTTTTGAAAATTGAAAAAAGAAAAAAAAAAAAAAGTTTTTTCTTGTCTTTCTTCATTTTCAAAAACAAATGAGAGCTGCAAAATACTCACCATGCCTCTCAGCAAATAGCTTGGGGTGTCTACTTTCCAAAATGGGGTCATTTGAGGGGGGTTTGTGCCACCTGGGCATTCCATGGCCTCCGAACCTGTGATAGGCAGTAAAGAGTGAAATCAAAAATTTTCACTCTTAGAAATCCTGAAGGCAGTGATTGGTTTTCGGGGTCCCGTACGCGGCTAGGCTCCCAAAAAGTCCCACACATGTGGTATCCCCATACTCAGGAGAAGCAGCTAAATGTATTTTGGGGTGCAATTCCACATATGCCCATGGCCTGTGTGAGCAATATATCATTTAGTGACAACTTTATGAAAAAAAAAAAAAAAGTGTCACTTTCCCGCAACTTGTGTCAAAATATAAAATATTCCATGGACTCAATATGCCTCTCAGCAAATAGCTTGGGGTGTCTACTTTCCAAAATGGGGTCATTTTGGGGGGTTTTGTGCCACCTGGGCATTCCATGGCCTCCGAAACTGTGATAGGCAGTGAAGAGTGAAATCAAAAATTTACACTCTTAGAAATCCTGAAGGCGGTGCTTGGTTTTCGGGGCCCCGTACGCGGCTAGGCTCCCAAAAAGTCCCACACATGTGGTATCCCCATACTCAGGAGAAGCAGCTGAATGTATTTTGGGGTGCAATTCCACATAGGCCCATGGCCTGTGTGAGCAATATATCATTTAGTGACAACTTTTTGTAAATATTTTTTTTTTTTTTTTGTCATTTTTCAATCACTTGGGACAAAAAAAAAAAAATATTCAATGGGTTCAACATGCCTCTCAGCAATTTCCTTGGGGTGTCTACTTTCCAAAATGGGGTCATTTGGGGGGGTTTTGTACTGCCCTGCCATTTTAGCACCTCAAGAAATGACATAGGCAGTCATAAACTAAAAGCTGTGTAAATTACAGAAAATGTACCCTAGTTTGTAGACGCTATAACTTTTGCGCAAACCAATAAATATACGCTTATTGACATTTTTTTTACCAAAGACATGTGGCCGAATACATTTTGGCCTAAATGTATGACTAAAATTTAGTTTATTGGATTTTTTTTATAACAAAAAGTAGAAAATATCATTTTTTTTCAAAATTTTCGGTCTTTTTCCGTTTATAGCGCAAAAAATAAAAACCGCAGAGGTGATCAAATACCGTCAAAAGAAAGCTCTATTTGTGGGAAGAAAAGGACGCAAATTTCGTTTGGGTACAGCATTGCATGACCGCGCAATTAGCAGTTAAAGCGACGCAGTGCCAAATTGGAAAAAGACCTCTGGTCCTTAGGCAGCATAATGGTCCGGGGCTCAAGTGGTTAAAGTGACAGGTTTTTTTTTTGTGAATAGCTTGGGGGGGGGGGGGGGGGGCGCACATGCGCTCCCTATAGATGGGCAGCCACTGTGCTACAGGTACTGGTCCCTGAAACCACCAGCTCTTCCAGGCCCACAGACTTGGATGCACACAGCTTCGGGCTTCTTAAATGCACACAGGCTTCAAGCCCCTCAATGCACACAGCTTCTGTCTTCACACAGACACTCACTAGGAGCCACTGCTCCAACTCCACCTTCTGCTCTCACCAGCCCCTCGTTATATGGGCTGTGTGCAGCTGGGCACACGCCCTGCTTGCTATCCTCAAGACCCGGACACAGGGTTGGAGATCCTGTCCCACCCATGACTCTCAGGGATCTCCAATCTACAGAATCCCATCCGGAACTAGCAAAACCTGGAGAAAACTGACAGAGCAGTTTTCTCCATTTAAACTCTGCACTACCGCACAATTGTCAGTAAAAGCGACTCAGTGCCATATCGCAAAAAAATGGCCTGGTCATTAACCACTTTAGCCCCAGAAGATTAGGCTGCTCAATGACCAGAGCACTTTTTACAATTTGGCAATGATCTGCTTTAACTGGTAATTGCGCGGTCATGCAATGTTGTACCCAATGGAAATTTTTGTCCTTTTTTTCCCAACAAATAGAGCTTTCTTTTAATGGTATTTGATTGCCTCTGCGATTTTTATTTTTTGCGATATAAATGGAAAAAGACCGAAAATTTGGAAAAAAAATGATATTTTCTACTTTTTGTTATAAAAAAAATCCAATAAACTCAATTTTAGTCATACATTTAGGCCAAAATGTATTCAGCCACACGTCTTTAGAATAAAAAATGTCAATAAGCGTATATTTTTTGGTTTGCGCAAAAGTTATAGCGTCTACAAACTAGGGTCCATTTTCTGGAATTTACGCAGCTTTTAGTTTATGACTGCCTATCTCATTCCTTGAGGTGTTAAAATGGCGGTGCAGTACAAACCCCCCTTCCAAATTACCCCATTTTGGAAAAAAGACACCCCAAGGAAATTGCTGAGAGGCATGTTGAGCCCATTAAATTTTTTTTTTTTACAAGAAAGAGCCCATTAAATATTTAATTTTTTTGTCACAAGTGATTGAAAAATGACAAAAAAAAAAAAAAAAAAATTACACAAAGTTGTCACTAAATGATATATTGCTCACACATGCCATGGGTATATGTGAAATGATACCCCAAAATACATTCTGCTGCTTCTCCTGAGTACGGGGATACCACATGTGAGACTTTTTGGGAGCCTAGCCGCGTACGGGACCCCGAAAACCAATCACCGTCTTCAGGCTTTCAAAGGGCGTAAAATGGTGATTTCACTTCCTCACTACCTATCACAGTTTTTGAGGCCATAAAATGTCAAGATAGCACAAACAATAGCGGACAATAGAGAACGAACATAAGAGAGAGAACAATAGAGATAGAAGAAAAATAAAACCACAACTATTTTTGGCTTTTTTATTTATTTATTTATTTTTTGCACTTTTATATAAACTGTAAACGTTCCAGATTAGGGTCTCTCAAAATGTGATGACCATCTCATTTTTCGAGAGTTTGAAACAGTCACCGATGCAGAGACCAGGTTGGTCAGTACAGGAGGGACAATAAAAGTGGGTGTCACGCCTAAATCTGCGTTTTCTGCAGACACAACATCTTCTTTGGGGTGTTCTGTTGGCAGGTGTACCAGGGAGGCTAGTGTAAAATACAGAGTAAAATATTTCTCATGCAGCCGGCTCACTGCATTTGCATTGGGAAGGTGGGCCATAGCACTGTCTGGAAACAGAAGGGCTCTGACGATCTCTTCCTGGAATTTTAGGAAGGATCCGGTTCGTCCTGAAGCTTTGTATAGCAAAAAAGCATTCAGCAGAGCTAATTGGAATAAATATACAGACACTTTTTTTATACCAGCATCTGGCCTTACGGCGAATTAGGTATGGTGCCAACAACTGGTCGTTGGGGTCCACCCCTCCCATGTTAAGGTTGTATTCGTGGACATAGAGAGGTTTCTCCACAACACCAGTCGCCGTAGGAATTTGGACCGTCGTGTCTGCATGAAGGGAGGACAGAACGAAAATATTCCGTGAATCCCTCCACTTCACTGCTAACAAATTATTACATTTCAAGCAGGCTCTCTCCCCACCGTCTAAGCCGGGACTCTATAAGCCGTTGCCACATGCGCCAATTCCACAATCAAAAAGGTGAATAAAAAGTGGCACACTTGTGTAATAATAGTCCATGTACAAGTGGTGCACCTTTCCGAAAAAGGGTGACACCATGTCCCACACAATCTTACCAGCGCTCCTTATGTAATCTGGGCAGTTCTCCGGCTCCACGTGACTATCTCTTTCCTCGGAAACCATAAAACTATATGTATAGCCTGTTGCCCTGTCACAGAGCTTATACATCTTGACCCCATATCTGGCACGCTTGCTGGGAAGATTCGGTTTGATAGACAAGCGGCCAGAACACATAATCAGGGACTCATCAACGCAGACAACTTGATCCGGAGTAAACAAGGCTGCAAAATGTTGGTGGAAGTGGTTTACGAGGGGCCAAATTTTGTGGAGCCGATCGTATCCAGAGTCCCCCCAAGGACGACAGAGTTCATTGTCATTGAAATGCATGAACCGCAAGATCTGCTCGTATCGTGTCCTGGTGGCATGGAGGCAGAGAACACGGGCATATGGTGAATTAGGTCAGTGGACCAATACGACGGCAACTCACTTTTTTAAACTATGCCCATGAGGAGGGATAGGCCCAGGAAGGTCTTAAATTCAGAAACCGTAATAGGTTTCCAATCTCTGGCAAGGGTCAACTGGGGTTTAGCGGCAATGAATTGACCAGCATACAAATTGCTTTGGTCCACAATAGATCTATAGAGATCTTCCGTGAAAAACAGCGAATAAAAATCAAGTGACTTAAAATCAACTGTTTCCACCTGAATTCCAGGTTGGCCAGTGAATGGGGGAAATAAGGATGCTGCAGAAGTGGTGGGCTCCCAATTCGGATTGGCAAATGCAGCAGGAAGGGCACTATGGGCTCTGTCTTCTTCTTGGTGGCTGCAGGACACTACTTGTGCTTGCCACCTCACCAGCTTGAACTGCACTTATGGGACGCGCCACGTCACCAAGTGTTACTGCAGTGCTGGATGTACGACCGGGGTGTACTAGGCCGCTGGTGCTTGCCAGTTCACCAGAAGGTTGAGCGGCACTAGTACTGGCTCTCTGCTCCATACGAGAGCCCTGCGGTTCTTGCACCTCAACAACAGAAGAATGGGGTCGGGTACGCCTGACCTTGGCAGGGACCACTACTCCCTCGTCAGAGCTATCTGTCAGGGTGCCACTGCTGTCTACTGGTTCGTATTCTGAGCCTGAATCGGACAGATGGGTGACTTCCTCTTCACTATCATATGTCAGGCTCAGAAACGTGTAGGCCTCTTCACTAGTGTACCTTCAATTGGTCATTTTGGCCTCTAAATTTACTGGTACACTAGTGAGACTCAAAGGAAAAAAGAGCACCCGACTGTCAGCGACTGCTTCAAACACTACCAAAAAAACTGTTAGCGTTCGCAGGGATCAGGCCTGACTCTGCAAATGCTGCAGTTGTGTTTAGTGTTTTGTAGGTGACAGTGATCGATTGATACTGCACTTGTGTGGGCTGGGCGGAAGGGCTAAACGCAGGTGCTAGCAGGTATCTGGGCTGATCCCGCTAACGCTGCGTTTTTGGGAACCCTAAACTATTGGGGACGCTAATATAGTTCTGATCAGTTCAAAGATATCCATCCGTTCAGGCACTATACTACTAAGGGAGGTGTATGGTGTGTGCGTGGGTATTAGCGCTACTGGCACTACTCTGACGCTGCCTGGGGCGACACAGACCCTGACTGACGCTAAAACCTAACTGATATCACCTGCCGGGTGATCAGGGGGTTAAACCTTTATTTAGGTAATATATGGCGGGTGCCCTGACGCTATAAAAAAAATAACTAGCTAACCAGCGTCACCCGTGACACTAATACAGTGATCACTGGTGACGGGGTGATCAAGGGGTTAAACCTTTATTAGGGGGGTTAGGGGAGGTCCCTAGACCTATCTGGGCCTGCTACTAACTGCCCTAACTCTGATTATTGTCACAAATGACACCAGTACAGTGATAAAAAAAAAGATGAACACTGCACTGGGTGACACAGTGACAGGGAGTGAAGGGGTTAACTGGGGGGGTGACAAGTGTTCTGTATCAGTGTAGTGTTGGTGCAACTTACTCTGAGATGTCTTCTCTCCTCTCTCTGGAACGGAAAAGAGTTCAACGAGGGGAGATGACATCACTTCCCCTGCCTGTGTTTACACTTACACAGGCAGAGGAGGATTTCATTCGCCAGAACCAATCACCAAGTCCAGGCCAGAAATCATTGGCCTGGGCCTGGGAACTGATTGGTTCTAAAGCGAATCCGATCGTTGCGCGCACGCCCGACGTACAGCTACGACACTTCGCCCAGCCGAGCCAAGCTGCCACAGTATAACTGCAGCGGCTGGTCCGGAACTGGTTAAGCAGCCAAATCTTCCGGTCTGTAAGTGGTAAAAGTTTAGGGATGTAAATAGGGTTGCCAATTTTTCTTTAAGTCAAACTCGAACACTTTAGCGGCGCAGAGCAATTTTTTTTTCTTAGTATACACTATATGATTATAACAGAACTTGGACACCTTTGGAAAGAATAGTAATGGAGCGTGCATAGTGCCCCCTCACCCTCCTGTCAGGCCCTGTGAGCCATATTCCTGTCTGAATATTGTGTCTGGGTTTCAAGCAGGCTGAAACCCAGACACATGATTCAAAACCCGGACTGTCCCGGTGAATCCCAGACAAGTGGTAACCCTAGGTGTAAAACAAAGAGTTTAGAAAACATCTGTTAACAATGGACAAACTGAAAGAAGATTAAGAGAATGACCCCCAAACCATTTTAGGATTCCCTTTCAGGAAAACATGGGTTCAGTTTACTTCCATATGATCATTTGGAGCCCATGATATATGACGATTTGGGGCCCTGACGGTTCCTATGGCTGATCCCTCAATGAACTCTAAAAGGAATTTTCCAATGAAAACGTATAGCTATTATGACAAATGTTTTTTCCTTACAGGTGAAATGCTTTGACTCAGATCGGCGTGCGTATGAGGAAAGGATGAATGGAGGAGGAGGAGGAGGAGATGGAGGAGGCGGAGCATGAAAGAATCGCTGCACCCCTTTCCCAACAGTGGTGACCCTGAAAATCAGAGACTTTATCCTCACTATGCCGTGTCCAGGAGCTGGGTCATGTGTGATGGAAGCTGTACTCCGGACACATTCTTTATATTGCTGGGTGGAGTGGTGAAGGGTTTTGTTTTTTACTGCTGTGTCTGGGGAGATATCACTTCCTGTGTGGTCACCATGACAGGAAGTGAGGATAGGGGGCACAAAACACCAATAAAACATATTTTTTTGGAATTCACATAATATTTAAAACCTCAACTGCTTTTTACATTGCTGTAAGGTATCCCACTGAGAATCATTTTCTTTCCTTACCTATCACTCCTATCTGTAGAATATCACTCCCCTCATTACTGATTACGTCTCCCTGCAGAGTATCATTTCCCTCCTTACTGATCACTTCTCTCTGCAGAGTATCACTTCCCTCTTTACTGATCACTTCTCCCTGCAGACTATCACCCCCCCTTCCTTATTTACGATTCCTCCCTGCGCACTATTACTTTTCCTCATTACTGTTCACTTTCCCCTGCAGTCACTTTCCTGTCCTACCGATCACTTTCCTGCCCTACCGATCACTTTCCTGCCCTACCGATCACTTTCCTGCCCTACCAATCACTTTCCTGTCTTACAGATCACTTTCCTGCTTTAATGGCCACTTTCCTGCCTTACAGATCACTTTCCTGTTTTACAGATCACTTTCCTGCCCTACTGATCACTTTCCTGCCCTACTGATCACTTTCCAGTCCTACATATCACTTTCCTGCCTTATAGATCACTTTCCTGTTTTACAGATCACTTTCCTGCCCTACTGATCACTTTTTCCTGCCCTACTGATCACTTTTTCCTGCCCTACTGATCACTTTCCTGTCCTACTGATCACTTTCCTGCTTTAATGGCCACTTTCCTGCCTTCCAGATCACTTTCCTGCCCTACTGATCACTTTCCTGCCCTACTGATCACTTTCCTGCCCTACTGATCACTTTCCTGCCCTACTGATCACTTTCCTGCCCTACTGATCACTTTCCTGCCCTACTGATCACTTTCCTGTCCTACTGATCACTTTCCTGTCCTACTGATCACTTTCCTGTCCTACTGATCACTTTCCTGTCCTACTGATCACTTTCCTGTCCTACTGATCACTTTCCTGTCCTACTGATCACTTTCCTGCCCTACTGATCACTTTCCAGTCCTACATATCACTTTCCTGCCTTACAGATCACTTTCCTGTCCTACTGATCACTTTCCTGCCTTACAGATCACTTTCCTGTCCTACTGATCACTTTCCTGTCCTACAGGTCACATTAATATAAAACCAATTAGTGCGGCGCTAAATCAATAAGTAAGTATATAAAAAGAAATTAAATAAATGTGATATCCACATACAAATAAGTTATGATTGAAAATAACTAACAATGTGCAAAACGGTCTAATAAAGTGCAAATAACGTCCAAAACACGAAGCACTTGCACTTTATGTTTGGACGTTATTTGCACTTTATTAGACCAGTTTGCAAATTGTTAGTTATTTTCAATCATATATATATTTGTATGTGGATATCACTTTTATTTTATTTCTTTTTATATATTTACTTATTGATTTAGCGCCGCACTAATTGGTTTTATATTTGCATTGTCACAACTATAGGAAGTGTGTGGAGTGTTGGCAGCTTCATTTGTTAATCATAGCAGCTCACTAGGTTTTACACTCACTTTCCTATCCTAATGATCATGTTCCTGTCCTACTGATCACTTTCCTGTCCTACCGATCACGTTCCTGTCCTACCGATCACGTTCCTGTCCTACCGATCACGTTCCTGTCCTACCGATCACGTTCCTGTCCTAATGATCATGTTCCTGTCTTACTGATCACGTTCCTGTCCTAATGATCACTTTCTTGTCCTACTGATCACGTTCCTATCCTACTGATCACGTTCCTGTCCTACCGATCACGTTCCTGTCCTACCGATCACGTTCCTGTCTTACTGATCACTTTCCTATACTACCGATCACTTTCCTATACTACTGATCACTTTCCTGTCCTACTGATCACTTTCCTGTCCTACTGATCACTTGGCAGTTATCTTGTTTGGCACCACACATTTAGCCAAGTCTCGGGCTTTTCCAGGCCTAATGTTGACCTCCACAGTTAGGGACAGCTGACATCCTTCTGTGTAGAAGTCTCCTATGGCAACAATCTTGTAACAGTTTCTAACAAAGGTTGCAATGAACTCCTTCACTTCTTCTACAATCTCCTATTGTAGAACTTCACTCAACCGAGCTCCCAGTCTTTCACTAGACTTCCTGATCCATTTGCCACTGGATCCCCTGAGTTCATCCAATCAAATCCAATCTTCTCACTCAGTATCTTCCTCAAGCGTCACCCCAGCGTCCCTGCTGGGTCCCTAGCTTGGCACTCACAGATACTCCCTCTTCAGGCGTCACCCTGCTGGCCTGCTTGGTCAATGGCTTGGCACACAGTAATGCTCTGCAACAGTCACCTCCACTGGCTGGGTCCCTGGCTTGGCACTTGTTGAAGTTTTCCCACTTCTTCACCGTCCCCGGCTGGTGAGAATACTGCTCATGTAATGGCTTCAGCTACTCACAGTGGTCACCAGTAACAAGGTGGATGGTCCCTTAGAGATGACAGCTTCCCCGGGATAGGCCTTAGGTCTCTGGCCTAGCAGCCCGGGGCAATACAACACACATCCACCAAGACAGCTGTCCAGGTGGCACAGATCACCCGACTCCGCCCAAATAGGTTCTCCCAGCAGGCCAAGGGACCCAAGAAAATCCCTGCCTATTGGCTGAGACACCCCATCCATTCCTAATCTGTCCTTGCAATGCCCTTGTCTTATCTAATATCACCAGATATCCAGCCACACAGAAGAGAGAAGTGCAGAAATTCTAGAATTAGGGTGAAATCAATTGATTTAACAATTGGCCAAGGCAACTATCACTTGGCAAATAAATTTAATAGCAACCCTGCCTAAACCTCAGGGTGCTACACACAGAAATAAGGTTCTAATGTGAACATTTTACAGATCTAAAGCACATGCTGAGAAAAACTCATGTTTGAGCCCCTCTCACTTTGGCCCCTTCACATCTGCATTGTCCGGTGCGTTATTATATATTATGTGGTGCGCCAATGTGCGTTTCATTACATCAGTACGTTCATTGCAGAAATCATACCCGCACTATTTTTCCAACGCACTGGGCGGTAGTTGTGGCACACTGCATTGGTTTTACATGGTGGTGCGCCATTAAAAATGAATTGCAGTGAAGCATGCACATTACCACCATAACTGTGTGAAGTCATCTTTAACCCCTTCATCTCTCACCCCTGTGCCCCCCCATGGAGCAATATTTTCCTATATGAGCCAGCGATCTCTTCAAACAATTGCGAATTCTGATACTTCTAGATAAATTTGCCTTTCTTTTAATGGAACGCTACACCCAAACTTTCCCAGATTGTCCACTGACAGTTTTCAAGTCGTGTCACCATAAAAAAAAGTGTAAATTTTATTGTGAGAGATAAGACACCGATTAGAAATAGATTTGGGGAAATGGGTTTTAAAGTGTCTGTACATTCCAATCAGTGGCCTATCATCCATGTGTGCAAAGTGTGCTGTGCATACATGCCCTGAGGGGGGATGGGGCCCGCTGTGCTCTGACCCACTCTGACCCTATGGTGGAGATCTGCCTGTCACTGCTGCTCTCTGCCTCCTGTCATGGAGGATCCTGTGTACCTCCATTTTGACTCACACACAGAGCGGTGGCTAATGTGATTCACTTGCGCCCATGAAGAAGGAATCCACCATGCCTGTGAGAAAGATCTAAGATGCTGAGGAAAGGTCTGTGAATTTATGGGGCTGTGAAGATGAGTTGGAGGGGGCTGAGAAGACTAAGGATGGAGGGGGAGACTGAAGATTGGGGGGGGGCGTGAAGCTGAAGGATGAGGGGGAGACTGAGGATTTGGGGGCGACTGAGAAGCCTGAGGATGGGGGGGGAGACTGATGATTGGGGGGACTGAGAAGCTTGGGGATGGGGGGGACTGAGAAGCCTGATAAATGGGGGACTGAGGAATGGGGGGAACAGTAAGAAGCCTGAGAATGGCCTGAGGGCAAAAAGGACTCTTACCAGAACATGTGGTCCTTTTGTCTGGAAAGAGTCAGGAAGGCTATATAGATTGATAGACCATCTGCAAAAGGACCAGTTTCTCCACCATAGCTTCACCAATGGTCACCAGAGTCTCTTAACCAGCAACATGAGATGTTCCATCAAAGTATACAAAAAAGAAACCTGGGAAGATCCACATAGTGCAAAACCGTAAGGGAATTGTATTGATAAATATAAGACTAGCCACTCACAATATGAAAAACACAACAAGCGCTTGAATGTTAAAAATACCAATCCCTGGGTGTTTCCCAGGGTCTGACTGTTTCCTGGTTTCGGTGTGCATGGTGACATCACAAGCGTAATCTATTCCCTACGCTTCCCGTTTTGTCACGTCTAAAATCTTTTTTATTTATTTGTCAGCTGCTATCTTTTGTCAGCTGCTATTTTTAGATCTGCCAGCGTGATATCTGTAAGTTTACAATTGAGGATGGGGGACTTAGAAACCTGAAGGATGGGGGGACTGTGATGACTGAGTATGAGGGGGAGACAGGGGATGGGGGGAGACTGTGGACTGGTGATGGGTGGAACTGTGAGGACTGAGGATGGGAGGGACTGTGAAGCCAGAGGATAAGGAGGGGACTGTGAAGCCAGAGGATGGGGGGGGAATGCAAAACCAGAGGATAGGGATGAGACTGTGATAAAACATTCTCACTCCTGCACTATACATACCTCCAAACTTTTGAACTTCCAAATGAGGGACATAGGAGAAAAGGGGAGGACCTGTGGCGTTCATAGCACACTGCATGTGGATGTGGCCAAACTTACCAGCGGGAGGTGCTTAAGGGGCATGGCTAAACAAAACACAAGGCTTCCTTATATAAAATATGCTTTGATTGCTTTGCCTGAGCCTCCCAAAGGACTGAGAGAGCAGGAGGTGAGAAAGAGAGAGGGGCGTTAGAGAGAGAAAGGGAGGTAAAAAGAGAGTAGGGTGAGAAAGAGGTGAGAAAGAGGAGGGTGAGAGAGGGGGTGACAGAGAGGAGAGTGAGATAGAGAGAAGGGGCGAGAGGGAGGGGGGTTATAGAGAGTGGGAGGTGAGAATGGGAGAGAGAGAGGGGGGTGAAAAAGAGAGATGGGAGTTGGCTGAGAAAAAAGCTATGCTGGGGCTGTGCCAGCGTGCTCCTGCCAGGAAAGTCAATGGAGCCCAGTCACATTGCTTTGATTTGCCCGGATGCCTGTACTTCATCAAATCCCGAGACGGTCCCGGCAAATCCAGGATTGTTGGGAGTTATGACTGTTTTCTACATTCG